>JAMPIV010008281.1:1088101-1688101 GCA_024509875.1 Oreohelix idahoensis | reverse complement strand
TTCTAGTTTTGCTTTCCTCATCTCTTCCATCAGCTCCTCTTCTTTCCCATTTATACTTCTTGTGTTCCATGTTCCATAAGTCGTAGTCCGTTCCAGTTCGTCGCCTTTAGAATCAGTCCGGTTTTCTCTCTTATATTGCTTGTAATCATAGTTTAAGACAAACAGGTGATTGGCCTGTTGTGCCTTTGCATGGTGGAGGGGCTGCCTCCTTACGGCCTCCATGCAGGCCGCCCTCCTCCTTTTTCATCCGGGCTTGGGACCGGCATAGGCCCAAGATACCAGAACGAAATCTTGAGACCAATTGTTCAGCCTGCTCAGGAGGCCATAGGTTGTAATGCCATCCTCCAAGATGATAACGCTCGACCCCATCGAGCTCGTGTGGTGAATGAGTTTATTCAGCAACATGGGATCATCAGGATGGCGTGGCCAGCTCATTCACCTGACCTTTCTCCGATTGAGCACCTCTGGGATGTCCTTGGTAGAAGATTGTCAACAAATCACCCCCTGCCAATGGATGTTGCACAGCTGACTGCATTTCTGCTTCAGGAATGGCAAGCTGTTCCTCAGGATACTCTTCGGACCCTTGTGGACTCGATGCGTCTACGCTGTCTTGAATGCCTTGCTGCAAACGGTGGTCATACCCGATTTTGAAATGTCTATTTGTCCAATATCTATTGTGTGACTTTTGAAGAGGTGGGTGATACACTTCACAGCTTCATTGCGTTTGAATGTGTGTTTCCATTTCTTTACGTGACATGTCAATTTGGTATTCAATAAATGTCGTTTTGACTGATACCAATTACGTTTATATCAGATTTGTTTTATGGTTTCAACCAAGGTTTTTCTAAGTGGCCCTTGACTTTTGACGAGTAGTATATTTTGATAAGGGTCCATTCTATCGATTATGTGCATGGGATCAGTAGCCTCGTCGTGGAAAATAAATTTCTACAGAAACCACCACGACATGACATGATTGCTTTGATGCAGGCATCTGGTCATGTGACCTGTTGCAGTGGCCGTTTTATAATCCAATATGGAGCAAAAACGGAAATGGTGATGATGCTGATGATGCTGATTGATGATGTTGAGGATGATGATGGTGAGGATGCCGATTCTGTCCACAGTATGCATTTTTCTGAATATCTTTATGCATGTTAAGAAAGAAAAAAGAGCGTTTACAGCGTACACGGTCACATCGTTGTAATGTATCAATCAATCAATCAGTCAATCAATCAATCAAATCAATACCATTTAGTCCTAAGGAACACAGGCTTTCAACAAATACATGAAAGTCTTTTTGTCGCGTGCCATCAACTCAAAGCCTTTCCATGTCACCCACGTCATATTCCTTTCAATCTCCAGTCCTCTTACCCCGGCAATCCCTGAACAAAAACTGCCTGGTGATGCTATCAGTAGGTTTCCTCAGTGTGTATCAAATCCTTCTCATCTCTTGTTCCACTGTTAATTGTCTGCTTCTTGTCTGGTTGTTTTTCTTCAGTTCCACATTGGTGACCTTGCCGTACCATTTCATCTCATCTATTCCACGCAAGAGCTCATTTATGAAAGTCTGTAACTTTTTGGTTGTTGTTTTTTGTCGTTGAGTCAAGCTCCTCCTTAACTGAGGACCTTCTTCTGTCTTGGATGGCTTGGTTTTATTTTCTTTAGTTAACTTCTGCATTTTTTAAATAGATTTATCCTACTTAACGTTTCTACAGGCTGGGGTAGCCGATCCTATTTCCAACCCTGCTTAGTAACTTCTTACAAAACGCATAGTAGGCTCCAATGTTACTACTCTTCGCTCCCCTTTTGGGCCGGGGTAATACTTTATATAGGCGTCAATAACTAACCAGTTCGTGTTGTACAAAGCGACAAATATGAGGTTGGGCATAAATCAGGCATTCTCAACATATAAAACAAATAGCCGCAAAAACCATTGCTGTAGAAGCATGTGAATGATCGGTGGGAACCAACTTCTGCGATGGCTCAATGCTCTATAAGGAGCGCAGAGGATAAGGATGATAACGATGATTTAACCAGTTTTTAGAGTGGAAAATAAAGCTAATAAAGATAGAAATATTAAAAATAAAAAGTAACAAGTTTTTTTTTCCCCTCTAACCAGCGGCACTCGAGATTTCCAGCTCTTTTGGCCCAATGACATGTCATTGCGAGGCTGGGGGGGTCAGTGGACTTTCCTTCCAACCCGGTCAGGAGTTTCGCTCCTTCCCATCCACCCGGGATTTATGTGCAGGAGCCGTTCAGGTTATTCAGTCAAATTTCCGGTCGTAAACATTCCTTCAAACGCTGACGCCCGGGTTTGAACCATGAAACCCTGGTCGCCAGTACAACGCCGTAGCCATTACACCAGCGCGGCTCCCAAAGTAACAAGTTAAAACATACCTACACATTTTAGGAATCCACATTTATTGTTCTGCCATCAATGGTACCTATACCTTGTAGCGGTATGGCAGCTTGCGTACCCTAACAACCCCCAGAGCTATGCCAGCGGGAGTTTTACTCCTGGTAGGTTCAACCAAGCTGGACAGGTCTGCGCGGGTAGGGGTCAGACAAAAGCTGGTACCCTGGTCCTCCAGGTTGGGGGTTTTAGCACAGGGCCGACACCCCTGTCTATGTAAAAAAATCTTAACCGTTACGGAAACAGCAATAAATGCAAAAACATCGATGCGGGGAGGGCATCCGGAGTCTAAGGCTCGTATGAATGTCAGTGGTGAAAGCCGAAAGGAAGCCATTTGCATGAAAACATATGCCTCAATCGCAAAACACGAAACAAGAATTGGATTCTGGAACTTCAGAACCATGAATGAGGCAGGAAAACTGAGGCAGATCACAGCAGAGATGCGGAAATAAAGAATAAATATCCTTGGAATAAGTGAGAGCAGATGGACCGGGACGGGGAGAATACAAACAGCAACAGGAGAAACAGTACTTTACTCCGTTAGAGAGGATGGTCAGCACAATGAAGGAATAAAAAGTTCATTACTGGAATGGAAACCCATCAACAACAGACTGATACGAACAAGACTGAGAGGGAGATTCACCAATACCAAAATAATACATTGCTATGCACCAAAAAATGACAGCGGTGAAGAGGTCAAGGACGAATTCTATCAACAGCTACAAAAGGAAATAGATACGATCTTATCATGGTAACTAGTGTAAAAGCCCGTCATAAGACGGGAATTAAATTCAAAAGCACCAATACCTAACGGCAATTTTACTTATTCAAAAGTATTTTTTTAAACCACTGAGCATCACCACACTACACGAACTACGTAGCAGCAGCGAGGATCCCAATGTGTATATACGGGATCACACATTCTATAAATATATTTTTGTGCACACCGTCATTTGCGCATTCTTCTTTGGTAAGTGTTACTATTTTCGGGAGAGTACATATAAGGGAAACAATACAATTAATGTCTAACTTTCAACCAAAGTTGCATCCCTTAGCGTTACGCACTGACAGAAAAAGCTGGGATTTTATATATAGGATGGGAGACCTCAATGCAAAAGTTGGAACGCACAATACATATAATGAAAGAGTAATAGGGAAATGTGGCAGCGGAACAGTAAATGAGAATGAGGAAAACTAAAAAGCTTCTGCAGCATTAATAACGTGGTCATTGAAGGAACACTTTTTCCACACTAAGAAATCCACAAGTTAAAATGGGAATCACCAAACGGCAGGGACAGGAACCAGATATAGACCACATTATGATCAATGGTAGATGGAGGCATTCACTGCAAGACGTGAAAGTATGAAGAGGTGCAGATGTGGGAAGTGCTCACCACCTATTAGCAGTAAGACTGAAGGGGAAACTCAACTAAACAGAAAAGGTATAACTTTATCAAAATCAAGGACCAGAAAAGCTTTTGTGGTTGATGTAAAGAGACGATATCAAATTGCCAATAGCCAGGAAAAGACAACGACTGATGATATTGATCAGAAATTTAACACCATTTCAACTATAAGATATATATATATATATATATATATATATATATATATATATATATATATATATATATATATATAATTATATATATATATATATATATATATATATATATATATATATATATATATAAGGAAAGCAGCGAATCATGCTTGAGATTCCAGAAAAGAAAGAGACAAGGTTGATTAAAACCAGAAACGTTAAACACCATAGCGAAGAGAAAAGAAATGAAAGTAAAACAGAAGCAAATTCTCCCAGGTTAAAGGAAATGGTAAAGCAAACTATCACGGATTGCCTCCTCTGCTTTGCAGTAGTAGTCCAACAGTGACCAAAACTCAAAAGTATTTAATATTGGCTTCCAAGATATCCACCTTGGCAGAGATGTAGATAGAAGATTAATGACACTTCTACCGTAAGGGAGCTTTCACAAGATATTTCCAGAAGTCACAAACAATGTTGCATTGGGCTGAACAATTGTTAACGCATTATATCTGGTCCGTCGCCTTTTGTGAAGGATTTAAGCAATGGTTTAGCCCGTTCAAGCCCCCAGTTGGTGTAATCCAACGAAATCATTCCTATAAGGTAAAGCTCTGTTTAGAGATAAATATATGTCTAAGTATATATATATATATATATATATATATATATATATATATATATATATATATATATATATATATATATATATATATATATATATATATAATATTCTGGCGCATACGTTTGCTTTTATACATATAACTCAATCAACTATTATTGTTTACTTTTAAAACAACAGGTAACAAATTTAATAGTGAAATAGTCTTTAACAGGGTAAAATAAATATGGAAAGATTAGTGGAATTTTGATGGATATAAAGTTCTCATCATTGAGACGTAGGTGGGAATTTAACCTTATACTTAAAGTTTACTGAAATGTCCTTTTTGCTGGTGCCTTTTAGTTACTCTTAGCTTGTATGAGTGAGTCCTTTCGCCTAGGTTTTCGTCACGTTTTTCTGGTGATGAATGAACTTCTCTCACACGAGTGGTAAAGTAACTTCAGTACTTCATACAGTCTCATAGCTTGTAACCACGTACTTTTTGGAAAAAAAAATAGAAAGACAAAGATGCCTCTGCTAAGTACACTGAGTTGGAAGTTTAACAGGCGCATTCTCTCGTTGTCCACCCACCAATGTTAATCTCTCAGGAGAGTTAAATTCCTGAGTTTACACAGTGCAACTCAGGAAAGATGAATAAAATTCACCAATATTCCTCTGGGTATTAACTGGAACAATGTGTCTGGACAGCGCGAGGAATGATTTGTGCCTGAATTAACATTCACAAGTTACATAAATCTCACAAAATGATATGCTACACTTGAGGCACATATGATGTAGTCATCACTCATCACTGCTCCAGTCGGAGTCTTGGGTCACCTCTGCGGTCGGGTTTTCCGCACGACTAGCCAGAAGCAATCACCAGCGCTTGCTGTAGTGGTTTATGAATATACTATTTTCCTATGTTGAGGTTGCCAGCCTCATATATAACCACTTAGCAAAGGAAACATGTTAAATTCACATTTTGTAAAAGAGATGTCCACAACTTACCCCAAATATTAGGAATACACAATCTCCCTGCGCAGGTTTCAGATGGACACGCGCAATTTCGGTGCATATGCTCTCGAATCAATTTCGTCTGAGAAATTCCTCTTATGACGGTGTTCTGTGATACACTTGGCCTGGGAAACTAGTAATCCCTCTTCGACGGGTGTTCTGCGATACACTTGGTCTGGGATATTATTTCTCTTATGACCGATGATCCCATTCCTAGGTTTCCAGTCTTGTATTTATAAAGTCCTGGTTCCTGAAGTTTTACAGTCTGTGTATTTAAATATGCGGGTTTACTCTTAAGGTTTCAGAGTTGCCCAAATACTGTCGATCTGTCACTTTTGATATAGGAATTCTAGGTCCGATCCTTCTCTTTCTGGCTTCTTAGGTGTTGCTCGGTTGAAGTTGCAAAGCTGTCTGCTCTGTGCCTCTGAGTTCACTAGATTATATCTCTCATTCTCAGTTCAAATCACAGATTGTGTTTCCGCTGAATGTTCCAATAGAATTCATTGTATATCCCGGCATCTCACTTCAAACCAATCAAATCTCTCTAGCACTGTTTGTGTGGGTGTTTCATTTAAAATGTTCCCTCGCACGTTTTAAATATTAATTTTAATATTCCACGTGTGACCTCTGTCTAATCATGCGGTAATATTTCCGCCCAGATGTTTACTCTGCCATCTTATCTACAATCATGATACAAAGATGGCTCAGAGTAGACGATTATCCAATTATCGCCTTTATCTGCGTGCCTCCGCCAGACATATATCTGGTCAGACAATGTTGTCTTCTTCCATCGTACAAGCTTGTGTCAACACGGTCATCAGCTTTTCACTGTGGTCAAATATTGGACCGCCGCGTTTCAAAGGGTGGTCAGAGAGAATAGATAAGCGTATGACCGGTATAATTACCTGGTATTATCGCGTTTACCTTGCGGAACGTAAACAATTCTGCGTGTAATGCAGATACGTCCTTACGGGAGTAGAGTGTTAGAGACTTCACCCTACTAGATTCGGCATAGAGCAAAATAATGAATGAAAGGGCAAAATATTGCCAAATAATAAGCGAATTGAATGGGAGAAAGAGAAAAAATGAAGAAAACTAAGATACTGACGGGGTGGACGTGAGATCGCACAACCGTATCGTCACACGAACAGTACAGTCAGCTGTACACGGAAATAAAACGTCAAACTCGAGCCAACAAAATGAAATTTCTGGACGATCTTGCAAGACAGGCAGAAGTGGCAGCACTGAGAAATGAACAAAGCACAGGATATAAAATAACTAAAACTATCAGCGGAAAACGGGGTGCAAACAATATTACGTTAGTACGAGATAATCAAGGAAATCTCATCACCACAACAGGCAGAGCACTTCAGAGAAACACTTAATAAGGAACCACAAGAGACGCAACTGAATGTTCCTCAGGCTGAAAATGATCTAGACGTAAATACAGACATTCCACGAAGGGAAGAAATCATCACAGCTTGTGACAGAGTTATGTAAATATATTACATGATATCAACACGTTTTTGCTTCCACCTGTTTCCCACCTCTGTTTGCTTTTTAATATTCACGTTTTGTTAACGCAGAAGGCAGGCGCTTCGATATCTGTCGAACTCAAATTTTAGCCACGCCTATTTTCTTTCTCTCTATGTCTTACAGACACTAGGAATGTTTACAAACAGACCTATTAGTTAGTCCTGAGCCGTTAACTGTATTATCACGCGAACGATTTGGCAATCGCTGAATAGTGGCAGATCAGAGAATGAGTCGTCTAATGGTAAAATCAAGGGTGATAAGTCAAGTCATACTATTTGTAGTTACATTGGTCAGGGGAAATTAATCATAGGAAAGGGGAGATAATCACCGTTACCCGCCCCCCCCCCCCCCCCCCACATCAGTTTGTTCGGAACGTAATTAGCTACAGTGAGAGACGCCTGATCAAAGCGAGTCCGTTCGCGGCATAAGTGTGAAAAATAGCTTTTGATTCAGGATTAGACCGAAGAATTCCCCAAAATCTGGGCGAAGGCGTTACGTATAGCAAGTACTAGCGAATTTTATACCCATTTTATATATATACCCCAGCTTTTAAAATCATTTTTTATCTAGTAGCCGCAGAATTTCAGAACATCTAGTTTCGAATTCTAGACCATTGTTAAAGTGGATTTCTTAGCGTTTCGATTGGAGATTGTTTCTTTTTCTGTGTTGTGGTAACTATATTTAATAGCATTGTTGAGTGATTTAATTGTTAAAGTTTGTCATTTTATATTTCACTAGGATTTACTGTGTTAAATTGGCTAGCAGATTAAATATATATACCTAATATTCTTCCAGCGGTAACGTAAATTTAATTAATTGCTATTAACCAGTAAGAGTTATTTTAATTGACTAGTAAATGCACTAGGCAAGGTAAGACCGACGAAATATATATTTATCTTCTATCCATCATGTGTAAATTTTTGTAATTGACTAGAATTTATTTCACGGGTTAACAAGAACGATAAGATAAGCGTTACAATTGTGTTTTCTAATCAAATCTAATAACCGAGTGGAGAATAAATTATAACGTTGCGCGGGTTTGGATAGAGTATTATATTGTGGTTTAAATGGTTGTATTTTCTTCCTAAAATCTAGTACGGGTCACAAACCTAAACCTAACAGCAGCCTGAATCTGAGAATAACGGATCTAAGTCCAACAGTACCAAAAAACATTCTTACATAAATATCGGGTCTTCAAGGTTGACCTGTTTGGCCTCTTGTTTCACCCAGAAAGAGAGAGAGAGAGAGAGAGAGAGAGAGAGAGAGAGAGAGAGACAGAGACAGAGAGAGAGACAGAGAGAGAGAGAGAGTACCAACAAAAGACTATAAGAATAAACTGTAACTAGACCTATAGATTTCCAGATTTCTTTTTTCCCATTTTCATATACATTCATCCCGCAGTGGCGAAATTATCAAACATTAACATTTCCCGACTATCGACAATTGTGGTGTGACGAGGTATTTTTTTATCCCGAGATAGTTACATACCTGACATTCTCTTTAAGTATTGGAATTACAAGCTACTGACACTGTGAACACTAGTATTTTCGTACCTGGACTAATTGATGTGACATAAACAGAATCCTAGTACCAGTAACGAAGTAAGCGTTCCCCAAAGAAGAGGATTAATCAGTCTTTGAGGAACTGGAGCTTATTTTGCCAAAATAACCCAACACTGGATTTCCTGTTTATACCATGAAGATATGTTCCAGACGTTGTTAATCAACTATTAGGTAAGAGTGAACGAACGTGGCCACAGGGTGTCTGAAGCGAGAGAAAGAAGGAATGAATAATTCTTTTATTGCATAATCATTGCACTCACTTTGTTTTGCCTTTCTTTTTGTTTGACTTAACTTACTTACTTACTTAGTCGTTCCCCTTCTACCGTGAGGTGTAGAGGTTTGGAAGAGAGAGCGCCAGACTATTCTATCGGCTGTCATCCCCCTGGCCTGGTTCCATTCTAGTCCTCGGTCCTTCAAAGATTGTCTAATGTTGTCCTCCCAGCGGACTCTGGGTCGTCCTCGGGGTCCGGATCCTTGGCTCTTTGTTTCCCATGCTTGTCGTGGTAGCCGATCTTCTCCCATTCTGCAGACATGGCCAAACCATCTTAGTTGGGACTGTTCTACTTGGGTCTGTAGGGGGTGGCATTTTAGGCCTTGACGTATCGTCTGGTTGCGTACCATGTCTCTTCTTGTTACTTCAACCACCTTCCTCAGATACCTCATTTCTGAGGTTTGGATCTGGCTTTTATGGGTTGTAGTCATTGCCCATGGCTCGCATCCATATGTCAAGACTGGGACATAGGTGGAGCGGTATACAGCCATCTTCGTTTTCTTACCAACCTCTCTCTTGCTGAGGAATCCTCGATTTATGGCCTGAAAAAGTCTCCCAGCTGCTGCTTTTCGAGTGGCCAACTCTTCTTTGATGCCTCCCTTTCGGTCTATAATAGCTCCGAGGTATTTAAAGTGGTCAACCTGCTCCAGGACCTGTTCTCCCAGCTTAATCTGATGTCTTCTTTCTTCTCGTGATATCACCATGGATTTTGTTTTAGAGCTGCTTATGACCATCCCTCTCTTCTCCAGCTCTTCCTTCCAGACTTGCAGGTTGGATTGGGATGTGCCTCTGATTTAGCAATCAGGGCAACATCATCAGCAAATGCCAGCTCTGAAATATAGACCTGTCTCATCTTCCAGTACCCCACTGAATACTTTCTTGTTCTCTCCTTACATGCCTTGATGACATCGTCCATAAGGATATGAAGAGGTAAGGTGATAGGATATCACCTTGTCTTACACCAGTGGTGGTCCTGAACTCTTCTGACTTATGGTTTGCTGTCCTCACATAATTTCTGCAAGACTTGTAGAAGCTCTGTATAGCATGAATCAGAGGTGCTGGAATATTCTTCCTTGCCAAACAGTCCCAAAGTTTGCTCCAAGGGACCCTGTCAAACGCCTTTTCCAGATCTATGAAACAAAGATGGATCTCACTCTTATACTCAAGGGCCTTTTCACTCAGCTGTCTGAGTGTGAAGATTAGGTCTTGAGTACTTCGGTTTGCTCGGAATCCGCACTGGACCTCATCCAATTGTGGCTCAGCTAGGCGTCGGAGTCTCTGCTCTAGGATTCTAGAGTAGATTTTTCCAGGGACACTGAGAAGGGATATGCCTCTATGGTTTCCACACTGTCGGTTGTCACCCTTTTTGAAAATTGGTGTTATGATGGCGATCTCCCAATCCTTTGGTATGGTCTTGTTGCACCATGCTGCCTGTAGGACCCTTAAGAGTAACAGGTCGCCTGATGCTCCCATGTACTTAACCATTTCTGGTGTTATACCATCATGCCCTGCTGCTTTGCCCATCTTGATTTTATCCAGTGCTGCCTTCAGTTCTTCCATCTTTATGTCATCTTCATCACCATTGGTTTCCTCTTTTGTGCTAGTGGTTATCATTTCTGATGTTTGACCTTGCTCACCATCAAGGAGTTCTGAGAAATATTCTTTCCATCTTTCCATTACTTCCTTCGGGGCAGTAAGCAATTTGCCTTGCTTGTCCTTTATAAATTTGAGAGGGCATTGTTTTTCCTTCCTCATGTTCTTTAGGGTCTTATAGAACAATTTCTGGTTTTCTTGTGCATCTTTTTCTAGCTTTTCTCCAAATTCTTCCCAGGACTTCTGTTTTGCTGCTAGCACTTTGTTCTTTACTTCTGTTCTGAGTGTCACATATTCTCTATATTTTTCCATTTGTCCTGTTGTGTTTTTAGCTCCTAAGTATTGTTTCCATGCCATTTCTTCTCTCTTATTTTCTCTTTGACTTCCTCTGTCCACCAAGGTGTCCTCTTTCTCTGGTTCCCAAGTCGGACTTCACCACATGCTTCTGCAGCAGCTGTCTTTATGATATCCTTGAATTTAATCCAGAGGGTTTCCAAGTCATCAGGTTGTTCTTCTGTGTTGCTCACCGCTGCAGCAATAAGCCCCTGTATGGAGAAGATACTCTTAATGACAATGGAAAGCGACTCCTTAGATTCTGCAGTGAGCAGAATCTGATCATTACAAACACAAAGTTCCCCCATAAGCACATACATGCATACACTAGATGTGAACCAACAAAGAATGAGAAGTCAGTGATCGACTATGCCATTGTTCGGAGAAGCTCATTCAAATATGTCCGAGATGCAAGAGTCTGGAGGGGGCCAGAGATTGGAAGTGATCACTACCTGCTAACAATCAAACGAACAACTGAAAGAGTTGCTCAGCCTAGGAACTGCTCAACATCACGCAAGAAACCAAGTAAACGAGCAGGAGAAATGAGCATTAGGACCTACAAGCTGAGAGAGCCAGAAATTAATAAACTTAACATAAAACTTAATTACATGTGTTGGTCAGCTCGGCCCAATATCCCTACTCCATTAATATAGTTTCACGTTTGTGCGTCAAGTTGTTGTCACTTATCTGTGTGTGTGTGTGTGTGTGAGTGGTTAATAGTGTATATGTTAATATATATAGAAAGCTAAACTGTCTGATAAACAAATGTCAGTCGTAAGACAGGCTGGACTAGAGTATTTTCTAAATCCAGGGACAGACTCTACCTTTTCACCATTTCACTCGTGAAATCTATTACTTTACCTTATCTCTCACTGAGTTACCACCTTTTCCAGTTCTATTCAGACGGGACCAGCATCTATCTTAATCACCTATCAAAAATCTACGACACAGCTATCAAAAGGTTAAAGAATGGAAAAGCCACGACAATTTAAATACTGAGTTATTCAAGGCAGATCCTGAACTAGCGGCAGAATATTTAGAACCACTGTTTGCACAAGTCTGGAAAACAGAGACAAAACCAACAGAGTGTCGTAAAGGAATAATTGTCAAATTTCCCAAGAAGGGTGACCTTGCAGACTGCAACAACTGGAGAGGAATTACTCTCCTATCAGATCCCAGTAAAATACTAGGAAGGATAATTATTCAGAGAATTTCAAAAGCAGTAGACCATATTGTGATAGGGTGGGCGAGGTGATGATGATGATGTTGTGATATGTGATCACTCTCTTTTCAAACTCGCAACCGAGCCGATTGAAACAATAAAACTCTGATTCTTGAAGCAGGGGCTGTATTTATTTCTACAACCCTATCAGTGACATTTAAACACATGAAGCAAACATTAAACAAATAAACCAACAAACCAAACACCAAACAAACAAACACACAGCCTGTGCTCGATCGCTAATGTGCTCAAGGCATTTACAGCTTGGCTCTGGTGTCTAACTTCGTTCGTTCTCTCTGGGCGGCTTTTGCAAAATAGGCCCGTTCGCCGCCCGCTATTTCTTTATATAGGCTCTATGCTAATCACTCAACTTTAGTGCGCTGCGCGGATTAATTGCGCCACGCAAATAACACACGCGATTATCGCTCTAGAAATAGCGAAAACAGAAATAAAACCTACAGCTATTTAATATAACACACAACTATCAAATATAACTAATTTTTAGGCTTTATTATGGCCTAGTAATAAATCTTCTACTGAGTCAGACTCTTCACATCCCAGCGTGCTGCGCGCACATCGAAAATATATGGGCGATAAATATGCCTTGAACATGAAGGGGGAGGCTGGGGTATCTTTACGGCCCTATCACATATCTCCCTCCTGATTTTGTTGTCGTCCCGACAACATCACTACCTCTGGCGCTTCAATTGTAATAGGGTGGGCGAGGTGATGATGATGATGTTGTGATATGTGATCACTCTCTTTTCACACTCGCAACCGACCCGATTCAACAATAAAACTTTGATTCTTGAGGCAGGGGCTGTATTTATTTCTACAACCCTATCAGTGACATTTAAACACACGAAGCAAACATTAAACAAATAAACCAACGAACCAAACACCAAATAAACAAACACCTAGCCTGTGCTCGATTGCTAATTTTCTCAAGGCATTTACAGCTTGGCTCTGGTGTCTAACTTCGTTCGTTCTCTCTGGGCGGCTTTTGCAAAATAGGCCCGTTCGCCGCCCGCTATTTCTTTATATAGGCTCAATGCTAATCACTCAACGTTAGTGCGCTGCGCGGATTAATTGCGCCACGCAAATAACACACGCGATTATCGCTCTAGAAATAGCGAAAACACAAATAAAACCTACAGCTATTTAATATAACTCACAACTATAAAATATAACTAATTTTTAGGCTTTATTATGTCCTAGTAATAAATCTTCTACTGAGTCAGACTCTTCACATCCCAGCGTGCTGCGCGCACATCGAAAATATATGGGCGATAAATATGCCTTGAACATGAAGGGGGAGGCTGGGGTGTCTTTACGGCCCCATCACAATAAACTGCGGAAAGAACACGTAGGATTCAGAAAGAATAGAAGATGTGCAGATCATATATTCACCCTCAGGAACATTATAGAGCAGTGCTGGGAATGGCAGAGAAAGCTATACATTAACTCTGTTGATTTTGAAAAGGCTTTTGACAGCATACACAGGGACAGCCTGTGGAAAATAATGAGGGCTTATGGAATTCCAAGCTGCATTGTTTCCATCATAAAAAACCTCTATGCTAACTTTACATGCAATGTTGGGTTGTGCAATCTAACTTTTGAGGTGAAGACAGTAGTGCGACAGGGATGCCCCTTATCAACAACTTTAGTTTTGACAGTCATAGGCTGCGTGATGCGCCAGACAACAGAGGGCAGTCCAAGAGAAATTAGATGGACAACGTTTTCTACACTGGAAGATCTGGAATATGCAGATGATATTGCACTACTCGCACTTTCACATCAACATATCCAAGAAAAACGGATAGACTGAATAAGTATAGTCAGCATGTCGGTCTGAATATCAGTCTAAAGAAGACAGAGGTCATGACACTCAATGTGGACAGTCCTGAGCCCATTACAATAATGAAGCAGAAGCTGGAACAGACGGACACATTTACATAACTAGGATGCATAGTAGCACCAGACGGCGGAACAAGCAAAGACATCAAGAACATCATGAATAAAGCGAGAACAGCCTTTGCTAGTCTCAACAACATCTGGAAGTCTTCCCAGTACAGCACAAACACACAATTAAGATATGAGAGATGTGTGCTTTCTTTGCTTCTCTATGGTGTGGAACGCTGGAGAGTAACAGTGAAGGAAATGTCGAAACTGTGCTCCTTCCACACAATCTGCCTAAGGAAAATTCTCCTAATCTTTTGGCCGAATACTTTCACTTACCGAGAACTACTTACTCAGAGTAACCAAGAGGACATGCACACCATCATAGCTGGCAGACGCTGGAGCTGTGTTGGCCACGTCCTCAGAAGATACCCCGATGCCATCACAAGAACAGCTATGCTATGGACCCCTGAAGGAAAGCGAAAGAGAAGCCGATCAAAAACAACTTGGTGGAGAACTGTGGAGGCCGAGATGCAAAGAATGAACCAGAGCTGGGCACTGTATGAAGGATGGCCGCCGACCGAACAAAGTGGAAGCAGTTTGTTCTGCCCTACAAGACGCCACCAAGCGTGATGGCCACTGACTGCTTTGGCAGTCGGCGGCTAAGGATCAAAGAAGAAGAAGAAGACATTTATTGTTATTACCAAATGCAGTAAAATAAAACAGAAAATAACATGTCCATACACTCTGCTGCATATAATAAAAGTGGGTGGCCATCAGTACTTATTATCTGTAATTGAAGCTTTATATCGTTCACACAAAAACAAAATACATAAATTCGTGAACGACATAACGAATTGAATTCTTCTTCTTCAAGTAGCATGCCTAGTGGCGTAGGAGATCATGTCTCTCCACAACGTCCTGTCTCCAGTACAATTTATCAATTCCGTCGTTGACCTCCTTCCATGCCACGATGTCAAACTGTCCAGTATTTGCTCTCTTTGTCTGTGTCCTCTATCTCTTGTCCCTTCAATCTTACCTGTTGTTACGATATATTCTCTTACCTGTTGTTACGATATATTCTCTTACCTGTTGTTACGATATATTCCAGCTTTCCTTCAATCTTACCTGTTGTTACGATATATTCTCTTACCTGTTGTTACGATATATTCCAGCTTTCCTCTTCTCATAACATGCTCAAAAAATATGGAATGCTTCATTCTAATTTATGAAATAAGTTCCTTTGCGCATTGGCCTCTTTCATTACTCTTTGTGGCTATCCATGGTATTTTATACATTCTTCTGTAAAACGACATCTCTGTGGCCTCTAGTGATGTCCCTACTTGTTTACTAATTGTCCATGACTCACTCCCGTACGTCAGGATTGGTTCTGTATAATACTGAAGAACTCTCTTCCTTGTTTCCATTGACAAAGAACCGTCGCATAAAATACTCTTAATTTGATAGAATTTTATATAACGAATTACTGATTAATAAAAGTGGATCCCTGAAGCTTTTTGTTGTCATTTACGTGGTCTATTATTTTAAGACACAACTGAATATTAATTTGTCGGAAAAGTTGTCGCCTCCATCGAGTGAATCTTTGAATAAAATATGCAACCGTGCTAAACCGCTAAACCACAAATGGCTCTCTGACCTAGCTGTGTCAAGAAACGCCTTGATTAAACTGGCATATCCCCATTCACCACTCCACGCCCGTTCTTGTCAGACAAGAAATACAATCTATATTCGCAGTTCGATATTTCCCTTACTTCATTTCCCTTACTTTAATTAAGTTTTTTCCCCGCATTATTTTCCTTTTTATTTTAAAGTTATATAAATTCGGCTGGGTCAATGTCGGTCAAAACTTGAGAGATTAAAATATACACGGAAAAGAAACTGCACGCATAATTTCAGCTTTCTATAATAAATGGAACATAAAGATTTTGAGCGTAAAAGATAAAAACGCAACAATTCTATACATGGCATATGAATTTAAATAAAATGATAAAATGATAAAAAGATGTATCTTTTGGCAGTCCATAAATTTGTACACACGATTAAAAAGAACGACTGGAGAAAAAAGATGAAACTTAAGGGGTGGAGCTACATTGAAATGCTGTTTTCATAAACAGCTGCAGAATTTCGATACAAATGCTCACGGTCAACTTATAACAGATATAATTATGCATACCAACGCATTCGATTGTATAATATTATTTGTTACCATAGAAACGGCAGCCATATTGGATTTTATTCCTATTTGTTTCATTTACTAAGGCTTTTTAATTTGTTGAGTTAATAGTTAATAATACCAAAGTTGAAACTGAAGCTCATCACTGTATTTTAAAACTTGTCTCTGATTAGATTTTTAATAACTTAAGTAAATTCTGAGATACAGAACTTTAAAGTTAGTATTTAAAAAATAGAAGCAATTTTTAAAGATATTTTACAACATTATTTACAACAAGTCGTATCTGACAAAAGTTTTTATATCCAATGGAATGTATCTATACCAAATATCGTGTTCATTGACTAAGAAATAAGCAAGATATAAAAAAACTATTAACATAAAAGAATGTTCTAAGAAACGTATGGTCTTCTTAATAGGACAAGCACAGTTACTTTCTTAAGAAAATACAGTTTGTAAAGTCAAATACACCTACTGAGAATGTGTCCTGATCTGACAAATGATTTAGGAATATTAAACTAAGAAGATTACAAATCTCCAAAACAAAAACCATGGTGATATCACGACAGGAAAAATTAGATATCAGATCATGCTAGGAGAACAGGCTCTGGAACAAGTTGTCACGAGAGGTGAATTAAAGTAGAAGATAATGAATAAACAGATGTATCCGATTGATACGTAGTATAGCTACCAGCTAAGAGTCTGGTCTTGCAAGTAATACCCCAGTCTCAGAAATGATAGGAAATAGATAGACTGTAAAGAATCTGGTCTAGGTGGTAATTATTCAGCACCAGAACCTAAATTGTCTCCTCTCGACAACTATCCTATGCTATAATATTATGTCCAGGGAAAATAACAAAGTAATGAAGTAACTGCAAACTAAACTGTAACAGATTTACTCAAGACTCGAATACAATTGATTGATTTATTGTATATACAAGATTTCTGCTTTTCTCTTTTTGAAAAATAGCAAGATGGAGTGAAACTCAAATTGATGATGATGATTTTATACACAATGATGAAATGTGTAATAAACACAATTACTTTTTAAAATACACGCTGTTAATAGTTCCTTCTTCTTGGAACTAGATCACTTTCAAAATTAAATGTCGTTTTTAAATAAAAGTTCAATTATTCTACTCTCACTGTTCCTTGACTTGAATTTGAAAACTGTATTCACTGTTATCAATTCTTAGTAAAGTCTCTGTGACTTAGATTCTGTCTTTCACAACATTATGTCCCAACAACAACTCAATGTCATCATGTGTCTTAATAAGTGTGGGTGGCCATATTTAATGAATCAGGTCAGTTGTAGACCACTTAGCTTTGGTTGACAACACCGTATGTCCCTCTGCTGCAACTGTGGTTGGAAAAGCCCAGGTAATAGGGTTCCCAAACCAGACAAGGTAATCACTAGGTGTCTGAATGCTTCTTTGCTTTGCACAGGAAAACCAGAGTCTTCAGATGATTTGCTAACAGTAGGTTTCGATAGGACCTGAAACACATAACGTCCTAGGCTTGTATCTGGCCCATAGAACTTTCTCTACCACAGAGGTGAGATTAGCAAGACAATCAGGCAGAAGATGTTAAGATACAATAGACAGTTCCAGACAGACATATGATACAGATAGTTTTAACAAAAACAACTATACATTATTCCATAAACTCAGTTTTACTTGATTGTCCATGATTGACATCACTGAGGTAATATAGGCCTTAATATAGTATTCAGATATGTACTCAAATTATTCAGTACTTCAAACTTCCTGTTCTATCAGTGTTTCTTAGGTAGTGTCTCATCCAATAATCATAAAAGGCTGCCAAAGTCTCCTGAAATTTACTCTAATTTTTCAAACAATCTTTTGGTGTAATTTAAAAAAATTATGCACAACACACAATGGCGTTTTCCTCCAGAATTTTCACAAAATTATTATATACACCAATACAATATGAATATGCTATAAAATAATGTTATATACACATTCTTAATTAAGGTACTCTTACCCTCAATCAGAATACACAGAGCTTCTAAAGGCCTGACAGGCTGCACACATTGATGAATGGCAAAGGCGCTGGGTGGTGTAACATTGTCTTCTGTGTTATGTATTCGATTTTGGCGGTGAGTGAAATTTTCCTCCCTGCTTTCCCCCTTATATACGGTCACATTCGGCGTATGAGAAACAATAAGGCCATTGGTTGGTACCTTCATTCACATCCTCGTAAAATATGTAGCATCTGGTCCAAAGTGTGCTTGTGGTAAAACTTCCATAAATTCCTGTAACGTTATTTTTCAACCAATTTCTTTCATCTCGGTGGTTGAGTAAAGTGTAGAGTATTTGTCGAGTTGGACAATAGTAGTGAAATCGACAAGGGATAGTGGACTGACAGAGTTATAGATTACACACACACAGAAAGGTGTAAATAGGAGATGGACTTGAGACAATCTGGAAGAAGATTTATCAAAATGATCTCTCTCTCCAAGCCTCAACTCACTTATACTGTCTAAGCACCTCCTGCTCTCACTCTTTTCTCTTATCAAACATAGAGATTATAGTAAAGAGCTAAAACAAGTTAATTATGGATGGAAGGGTCGTGAACAGCGCATTAATAAAATGTGTAAACTTTATTAAAGAAGAAAAGCATGAAAATAATGCATATCATCATATACAGCATAAAATTCATCAATAATCATCAATAATCATAATATGCCAAATACACCAACAACACACACACACACGATCATAAAACCTGTAGAACACAGAGAAATGAATAAACTGAGTGTCAGTCCGTCCGCTTTCGTGGGACCAAATGTGATAGTTCCAGAAAAGTGTCTTACATGTAGATCCTTCAAGGTGAGGAAATAAGCCTACAAAACTTTCCTTGTTGGTGCTAAACGTTGGTGACCTCTAATTGCGAGAGGGGGCTGGAAGACGCTCATTATCTTCTGCTGACCAAATAAACAAACTGAGCGACAGCCTGTCCGCTTTCGTGGGACCAAAGGTGCTAGCTTTAGAAAAGTGTCTTACATGTAGATCCTTCAAGGCGAGGGAATAAACCTACAAAGCTTTCCTCGGTGGTGCTAAACGTTGGTGACCTCTAATTGCGCGAGGGGCTGGAAGACGCTCATAAGTGCGAGGTTTTCATAACCCAGAACTACACCAGACGAAGTTATTTGGGGACGAAGAGAACCAGGCGCGCTTATCCGGCGCTATTGCTTGCTTGGCATTAAATCCGGTTTAAACTGGTTTGGCTGTGGTTTGGCTGAGTGCCCCTGTTTAGGCACACACAGGCGGGTGACATCAGATTCTGCTATAGACATGCTGGGCGGTTTTGATATTCTGGAAGCCGCAATGCTCTGACTGGTAATCCAATAGGCGAGTAGAGAACTACTACTGCCTGAGATGATTTCAGATTTAGCGTTGGCTCGTTGCACTGCGTGAGCTTAACTTGGCGTTGACAAAGGGTTTAGGTTCATGAATGGGGGTGACGACTCGTGATTGCTAGCTGTATTCAGAATCCCTCTAGACCGAAGAGTATATGACATTCTTCGCGTGACTGGAGACTTGACTCTAGCAATTCGGTATCCCTGAAACTGAGACCCAAAAAAAAGACACCCTTTACATCAAGCAACAACAAAATCACTCTAATGTTTTATAACATAGTTATGCTCCGCTCCTTCCACTCTATCAATTATCAGCATGTGCCCGCATAGGCTTAATATATTTTGTACACCCAGGTACCTGTCAGTAAATGTTCTGACAGCAAAATCTACTCCTCTTCTTCCAACTAAACATACAGGAAACCTAACCTTGTAGTTACAGTTGAATGAATATGCTTATTCATCTTACAACATTTAAATGAATTTACATAAACAGATTACAGCATGTGACATAACAACATTAAATCATATGCCCCTTGGGGGAAAAATATGATCCCACAAATGAATACATAGAAAACTGCAATGTTCCTGCCATAATAATACAGCTGTGGCTGAATCATAAGATATAATTATATCTATGCCTAGTGACTGCTTTCTGTGAAAGTTATAGACTAGTGCCTAGCCACACAAGTAAGCATAAAATGATTCTCCCTTGCCACTGGAAATATCTATCAAAAAGGAATAAGTGACTTTCTCCTATAATTCAGTGTTAAGTGAAATGATCCACACCTCTGACCTTATCTTGCAGAAATGACAGTTAATTTTGCTGACTCTTAACCCAATGGTAAGCATTGTATGAACTGATTCTACGCCTAGTATCTGTTATTGTAAGTTTATCATTTCCCATTATAAACCGTAACAGTTTAAGCACCACTTAACTAAGGCCGTAGACAGCGCTACATTATCACTGAATTAAATTTACCTGGAGAAATCCTCAAAATGAAGTAAGTCACATTCCTATCAGATATATGTAAAAGCTAACATGAATATTTATTATATTATAATTATAAGATATGTCAACTCACCCCGAAAAATGACTAGAGATAGGCCTTAACATTTAGTTCTGTGTTAAAGTCTGCCTTATCTCACGAGGGTCCATCTCGGGCCAGGAAAATATTCACGAGTGTGTTAGTCTATTAAGACTAACCAGATTTCTAGTTTACACACAACGCCACCCAGGACACCTGCATGACCTGATTCTACAGATGTATCGGCGTAATGCATAATAAAGAGTAAGACAGAGGTATCTCTAGAGACTACATCAAAGACAACAGACGCCAGAAATTCCCCAGATAGACATAATATTATGATCAGGGCCACAACAAATCTCTCCTGAATTGAAGATCAAACTAGTTTACCGACCTCAGAAGATTGGTCCCTGATAACGAGCCGTTTCTTCACAGAAACCCTTTCGCTCGTTCAAACACTATAAGCGTAACAGAAATGTTTCTCTGGTCAAACGAACCACAGGTGCGTTTAGATAACATTACGCTACGCTGACCGTTGAAGGAATTAGTACTGAAAGCCAGCCAGAACGTAAACAACCGTCGGGTGGGGTTTGAGAAGATGAAAAATGAAAGAAAAGAAGAATACAAATGACGGGGAAACCAGGACATTAAAAAGTAATAACATATGGAACGGAATGGTAAAATAAATTAACAGTCACTGTGACACTCGGTTTAGTTTTACACAGACAAATTGGCGCTATCGTTCCATTTAGCTATCCTTTTCCTATCTTCAGTGTACATTTTGCTAGTGCAGCCAAAACAGGTCCAAAATTCTTACTATCCTTGTTTTTTTCTGCCTTCTAACACACATATCTCCGGCTACACTGCACATATCGCATATATATAGGTATCTAGATATTGCTTAGGCTATGTAATATCGTACCGTTATAGCCATTTATGTTGGAATCCATCTGTCTTTTCGCCATAATAAGAGAAAAGCACACATCTTCGAAAGATTTCATATTTCCATTTTGTTTACTAGTCCAGGTCGGCGTCTGTGGCCTAATGGATATGAACGCAGTTTCATAATCCAGATATACCAGGTTCGAAACCTGCTGCAGGCGGTTTGGTAGCAGATTGCTTTGTGTGAATTTTTAACAATGGTATAAGCGCCGTACCGTTCAGAAAGCAATGGCAAACTACTGTGATAGGAAAGGGAGAGAACTGGGATAGGAATATGTAAGAATAATTTATGAGTAGTGGGACTTAGTTTCAGGTCAACATTGTGTCACGAGAAACCCGTGGGAGAACACTCTTCAATGGTCGTCAGCTGAGAGCAGGCTAGAAATTAGACTAACCGTACGACCATCTACCATGTTATGGACAGCTGAGGTGCCATGTTGCTTATGGTACTGCTGCAGTGTGCAGAGAAGAGGAGAAGAAGACTGATGCAAGATATTTCCATAACAAATAGTATTTCATGTCGAGCTGTGTCCAGCAGATATCGCCAGCAGTTTTATTCTGGTATGTAAACACTCGTATAATTAGCTGAGAGCAGATAGACATGGACAAGTGTTAAAGCAGTGGTCCAGCGTCGGGCATATAGGGCAGGTAGTACAAAGAATAGTTTAAAGCTACGAAGAATTTACCAGCACTGGTGGTGACCCAGACAATATTTCGAAGCAAATTTAATAGATGGAGAACAGCCCATTAATCAGTAGTGATGTGTAGTAGTGATGGGTGGATAGAATAACAGAGTAGACAGCAGAGATCCTGAGCTAATCAAGAGATAATAACATTAGTTCATGACCAGTGTAGTACGTGATGTAGGAGTGTCATCAATGAAGTCTCATATGTATATTGATAATCAGGCTCGGAGGTAGCCAATTTGTGAATATGTTTCTTGACAACAAATAAAGAACTTTTGTTGTCAGCTCTGAGTCGTCAAGTCCTTCCAACTATTATATTTGTCAGATAACTTGATCTCATTCAGTAATCATAGGAACTAGGTAGGCCACAAAGGTACGGCGCCTACAATTACAGCCAGTGAACATAAGAAAAGGGTACACTAAGTCGAGAACATACACAAGGGTCAACGTAACAACAATCACACAAGCAAAAGAACCTTTGTTAGAAGTTGGGTTGAAACTATCACACATATTCCTTTATGGTGCCAGTGACCACTTGTGGGAAGATTACGTGTGTTACAAAACAGTGTACTTATCAAAACACAGGCGATTGAAAAAAACAACAACATCGAGATCAACGAAGCATGAATTCAAGTCAACAGTGAAGAAAACAAGACAGTTACGTGCCGAGACATATGAAGAGCAGCCGAGCGTGACGAGGTCAACGAAGGAACTCAAGTCAACGGTGTCGAAGATACATTTTCTTCATAACTTAATTCCACAGTCGGGTATGGGTCAAACATCATCACACCAGAGTGATCCTTCAATGAACAGTGTAACAAGTATCAACAACAGCCGCCCATAACACAGAAAACAACAGGGAGGAAAGAAAGAAACAAAACAGTGTGCACACTCAAGTCAGCAGTCCAGAAAAGAAACATTCATCAGGAACCTAAGTCCAGATACAGTGTAGTTAGTTAGTTATAATTAGGTAGAATTATTGTTTGTATACAACTTTGAACTTATTCGTGTATTATAATTTCCTTCATATTTTTTGGTGTAGAGATTTGCTGTGAATAACAATTGTTTTGTTACAACATCAAGATAATTAACCAGAGAAATGTTTTTCAGAACCTCAAGAAGCCCCACTAAAATATTTTTTTTTTATTTTCAGGGATAAATATGGAACAACAGATAGAAACGATAGTAGGCGTATTACGCCAGGTATCTGAGACATTGGGTAGGTTAGACAAAAACAGTAAACTTGCCAATGTCAAGGGGAATGTTGATACGTTTTCAGGTAAATCTACTGAATGTAAGACCTGGCTCTTACAAATAGAGAGATATTCGTTATCAGTTCAGGCCTCAGATAATGAAAATAGATTGTTAACTTTTCTTACCAGCACACATTTAGTAGCTGATTTCATTAGAAGAAGGTTAGACACAGTGCCAGAGGAATCATGGCAAGATTTCAAACAGGAATTGGTGAAGAGATATGGAGAATTACAAGATGTACACCTAGGATGGCAGAAACTTAGAAAGATAAAACAAAGCAAAGAGGAAAAGAAACAGATGTATACTGACAGAATGTTTAACATCATTGAAGATGTATTTCCAGCTGAAACAATAGAAGACAAGGAATAGATGACCAATTGATCGGTATCTTCGTAGACGGATTATATAGTGATGCCATCAAACTCCACTTAATAAGGAAAGATCATAGGACGTTAAAAGACACTATGGCTTCTGCCATTGCAGAAGAGAACATAAGGAGAAGGATTGAGTTGAGAGTAGAACAGGCAAGGTTTGATGAAGAAGAACCTGTGGAAATAGATAATGTTCGTCGAGGAAATGGTCATGGAAGGAGACAACAAACAGGTCGCCGATGGGTGCAAGATATGGAATGCTATAACTGTCATCAGCGGGGACACAGAGCTAGTGTGTGTACATGGAGACCACCACGCAGGTATCAAAGCAGTAGGGCTACACATATGGGTAGTTATCATGGTCCGCGACAGGCTATGTGTAGGGACAGGGACGACACCTGTGTCAACCTCAATACACACGCACACAAGGGGCACACTCATGCACGCACCGCACGAGGGCTTTCGATACACCTCGTTACGGTATATACAGTTGTCAGGGAAAAGGCAGACCTACTCACATGAGAGAGAGTGACTAGAATAGGGTGATAAATAGGTCACAGGAGAATAAGCAGGTACATATAGAAGGAGGACCAAGGATAAGGAAACATAATAGAGATATATCAACAGTCAACGAAACGTACCATACAGATCCGAGTTCGTGTTGATAACAATAGGTGACAGAAAAATCAGAAGTCTCTTGGATTCAGGCGCTAGTGTTAGCTTATTAAGATTTGGGTTGTATAAACAGTTACGTCAGCCACCCAAATTGAAAAAAACACACATGCAACTCACGTCAGTGTCAGGTGAAATTTTAAAGGTGATGGGAATGTCAACGTTACGGTTTAGCATTGGAACGAAGTCGTTGATGCAAACTTTTGTTATAGTGAAATGTATGTCACGGAATTGCATATTAGGCAGAGATTTTATGAAGAAATACAGCGTATGGTTGTACTTTCACATACAGAAGCTAAGGATTCAGGAGGAGTACATTGACATGCAAGATGATATGCATATCGCATCAGTGATAAGATTACAGAAACCGATTACTTTACGTCCGAATACGGTGAACATAGTCACATGAAAAATTAAGAGGTCACCATATTATAAAATTGGACAGACGGTCAGAACAGTGGAATTCCACGATGCAGACATAGCTGATGAACCGTGCATAAACATGACGGAGAGCATAGTAGTGATATGAAACAAGTCTCAATTTCCAGTTATGCTACTCAACACAGCAGCAAAGCATGTCACGATACCAAGAGGATTCATTGTGGGGAGAGTACAACACTGAAGGCAGCAGACAAGGACAGGATAACTACAACGAAAGGGAAGATAGACATAGTGGTATCCGAGATAGGAAAACATACACTAGGAGGGGTAACCAACAGTTAGGATGGGATTATATGAATACCAGTAATTGTCTAGCGTGTAGAGAACAGGAACGCATGTGGAGGGAAAGAAGATGGAGCCATAGAAACAACAATAGCATAGAATATAGGGAAAGAGACACAAGATGGAGAAACAATTGTCACAGACCGTACTACACATCCGATCGAGTACATAGGATAGAAATGGTTCAAGGAAGGGGGCGACAACCTTACTTCGGAGATAGACATACCAATAGGAAGTAATATGAGACTGGAACCTGTCAACAAAGAGATGGAATGCGGGGACGGAATACACAACAGGATAACATGAAGGATAGGATGAAATAAATTAAGTCACAGATACGGACAGACCCAAAAAACAAAAGAAGATTACAAGACTTTATCACGAAACATCATGATGTATTTGCGTTAAATGACATAGAACTAGGAAGAACTAATACAGTCCAGATGGAAATAGAAACAACGACGGACAAACCTATTAGCATGAAACCATATCGTACGCCGCTAAAGAATAGACAAGTAGTAGAACAAGCGATACAGGACATGTTACAGGCAGGAATAATCGAACGGTCCAGGTCAGAGTGGGCATCGCCGATAGTCATAGTTGAGAAGAAATACGGAACCAACAGGTTTTGTTGCGACTACCGGGCATTAAATAAGATTACAAAAACGATATCGTATCAGATGCCTAGAATAGATGACATATTAGCAACACTGGGGAAGTCACGATGGTTCACAACCTTAGATGCAAGGTCAGGATTCTGGTGCATACCCAATGTCACCAGACGCCAAAAGGAAGAGCACTTTTTGCACACATGTTGGCACGTTTGTATGGAACGTGATGCCTTTCGGACTAAAGGGAAGCCCGACGACATATATTTCGTTAATGAACGAAGGGATGCAAGCATTCGCCACTGCATACATTGATGATATACTGGTACATACGACGGGGTCAATGGAAGATCATCCATACCACGTAGAGAAAGTATTTAATAGATTACAACATCACAATGTTAAACTCAAGTTGAGCAAATGCAACTTCTTACAGCAAGAGATTAAATACTTAGGGTTTGTAATCAATAGGCAAGGCATTAGACTAGATGAAGAGAAAGTGCGAGCCATCAGACAAATGCCAGCACCATCGAATGTCCGCCAAACGAGAGGATTCTTAGGAACATGCGGGTATTTTCGGAACCACATCGTAAATTTTTCACAAGCAGCGCAACCCTTGATAAGCCTCACAAGGAAATTTGCCAGGTTCAAATGGACACAAGACTGCCAGAGAGCATTCGAGTACCTCAAGAACGCATTAACAAAAATCCCATATCTAGCACATCCAGACCCGAATAGGGAAATGATATTATATACTGATGTGTCAGATACGGCGATAGGGGCATGCTTAGTACAACCGGCAAAGGAAGATGAGAAACCGGTTTTGAAGAACGTGAGAAACGAGAAACCTCTAGTATTTCTATCACATGCGCTGAGCAAAACGCAGCGGAAATGGCCTACCATAGAGAAAGAGGCGTTTGCCATCCACTATTCAGTACAGAAATTGGACTTTTACCTAAGGGGAATGCCATTTACGGTTAAAACAGACCATCAGCCACTAGTGACATGGTTAACTAAAGCGAAAGATCAGCCAAGGAAGTTGCAAACGTGGGCGTTGAACTTACAAAGCTATAACATGAAAATAGAATACATCAAAGGCACCCACAATACGTGCGCGGATCTATTGTCAAGAATACTGTACCGGAATGGGATGACAATAGAAGGGGATGATACGCCGGAGATAGATGATCGTTTCAAACAGATCAACATAATAAATTCAAATAGAATGGAGACACAGTCAATTTCAGGAACGGATGAGGATCAGTCAGAAGAAGATCCACAACTGGGAGTTATCGTCTTCAAGAAGGAGCAGGACAAAGATCCAGAGATTAGGCGGATGAAAAGGAAAATATGGAACGAAGATAAAGAGGCAAAAAACTTTAGGATAAACCCTCTGGACAATGTGACGGAATACATTAACCCAAAAGGAGATGGTTTGCCGAAGAAATATATTCCAAAACATCTTGTAAGGAAAGTACTCAAAGCTTATCATGGCAATAACGGTCAGATGGGGAGAGACAAGACGTTGGACGTCATTAAAAAGAGATATTATTGGCACATGATGAATAGTGATATAGTATCTTTTGTGGACCAGTGCATCACATGTAAAACACGGAACTTGAGAGCATTGAAGTATCCCACACAAGAGATGGATACGCCAAATTATACGATGGAGAAGATCAGCATTGACATATCTGGACCTTATCCAACAACATTAATGGGGAATAAATACGTACTACATATAATGGATATGCTATCAGGTTGGCCAGAATCTTATCCACTCAGCGAAGCTACGGCTAACAACATATTGCAAATTATAACTGGGGAATTTATCCCTCGACACGGATGTCCTTCATCCATACTTACGGACAATGGCAAGGTGTTTACAGGAACAGAGTTCCAGAAATTTGTAGATCAGTGGAACATTAAACATATTAGAACTTCTGTTTATCGGCCCCAGGGAAATGGAAAGAACGAACGCCTCCATTCCACCTTGCATAACATCATGGCGAAGGAAGTAGAAAGAAAACCGCAATATTGGGATCTGTATTTACCGCAGGCACTAGAAGTAGTTCGTATGAACACTAGTGAAACTACAAAAATGTCGCCGTTTTATATGGTGTACGGCAGGGAACCAGTGATGCCAATGGACACTATACTGCAGCCAAGGAGGAAATATATGGGGGAGGACCCCATGGAAATACTAGTCCGGGAAAAGCACAGAGCACACACCTTAGCACAAAGGAACATCAAGAAAGATTTGGAAAGGAGGCAAAGGAATGCGAATAAAAATGCAGTTGCACAGGAATTCAAGCCGGGAGACATAGTGTTTTATAGGAAACACGTTAGGAGTGGAAAACTAGACCAGAACTGGATTCCGAATTGGCAGGTGTTACGACGCCTTTCAGAAACAACATACAGAATATGGAAACAAGATCAAAATAAAACCATCAAGGCGCATGTACAACATCTAAGGTTACAAACACATAAACCTATAGACATACCACCGCAGGAACAGAACAAGAAGAAGACCCATTATGTAGTGGTATCAGAGGACACAGATGAGACTACATCAAAAGAAAGTTCTCCGGAAGAGTCATACAGACCAGGCACAGGTGGAAGTCAGATAGTTACTAGAACGGAGATACATACACAACCTAAAAACCCAAACCAAAGATCTGGAATTTTTAACGATTCACAAAACAAACAGGAGAGAGGAAGAGAGAAAGATAGGGAAGACAAACAGGATACAGAGAGAAATAGACAGAGAAAGCAGACAGATGTAGAAATAGAGGAAGAAGAGGAAGATGTACAACGTGATCAGGCGAGAACGTCGGAGAGAGGAAAAGGTGACAGAACTATTCCAGAAGAATTAAGGAGGTTAAGAAATGTAAGAGATAACTCAGAGAGCGAAGAGGACATTCCGCTCATGGAATATGTACAGAGATTGCAAGAGAGAGAAAATAGATTAGCAGAGCAAGAGAAACAATTACGTCAGATGCAGGAAGCGGAGAGGCAACAAGAAAATCAGCAGGAAGAAAAGGAGATGGAAGAAAATGCACAAACAGACGATTTCTGGAGATGGGGAGTAAGTAAGGAGAATGGGAGAGAGTAGTAGGAGGCTATGAGAGGAGAGAACGTATAGCATAAGGTATAAACAAGATGGCGGCGGTTGCTGGTCTTAAGGAGACAAGTATGATTGGTCTATACCGCATATATGAAGTAAACTGAGTACACCTGACCAATAGGGTACTGCAGTATAGGAGGAGATGAGTAAGAGAGAGGTAAGAGGTAGATTTGAAGCCATGGTAGTATGGGCGAAATTATAGGAAAAGCCGTGGTGACGACGGTAGGAATAATGAAGATAGAGATATGGAAAAATAAGTGATTGGGAGAAATATTTGGAGATGAATAGAGAGTTATGATTGAGAAATTGGAGAGCACTGTCCAATGAGGGAACGAGAGGTAGAGGAGATAAGGGTGAGAAGGAGAGAAGTAGAAAATTGCAGCGGGAGTCTAGTTGTGGACAAACTAGATGCAATCAGTTTACACTGAACATATTAAGAAGCTGAGTAGATCACAATGATAGACTACTGCATTAGACAGAGAACAATTAAGACTCGAGTGTAGAGAGGTCAGTGTAGAGGCCATGAGAGGTTGACGATAATAGTAGAAAAAGAAAAGACATGGGTAATGTCAGAAGAGATGAGGGGAAGGAAAATGGTGAAGATAAACCATGAGGAAAATGGCGAATATATGAGAATTGAGAAGCTTGGAGTATAGGAGTGATTAAGAAGCCAGGGTGACGGCGGCAAAAGGTTGGAGATCGGAGAAGTCATAGGGGATGACAGACAAGAGTATTTAGGGATACTGTTCCAGATGGTACGAATATAGTGGATAAGGGAGGAAGAGATGGCAGAGAAATGAAGTTTTGCGAAACCATAGAGATATAACAGAGAGATACATGGAGGGTACACATAAGTATGTTGGGAGAAGCCATGTGTAAATGGCAGAGATATAGAGAAAGGTTCTACAAGAAACCAAAATGTAACGAACATATAACGGAGGAATTATGAGTGAGACGACAAGAGGTGAATGTGAGTTCTGGACTGAACTAATATAGTGAGAAAAGGTCTACGAAAAAGGGCAGAATGTTATGAGGAACAAAAGAGTAGGGAAGAAAGAGATTGAAATACACGAATACGGAAAGCAGGACAGATGAGTGCACAGGCACGTGAGGATAAAGAAATAGAAAGAAGATTAAAGAGTTAGGAATAGATAGACGATACGGAAACGCAAGTAGTTCGTATTAGGTGACCACACAAGGTATTTTTAGGTCCAAAAGATAGGTGGAAGTTTAGCCAGGGGGGTAGCAATAATAAAGAATCAGTGATACCATGATGTTTAAATGGGTCACAAACGATTGTATATATTATAAATTTAGTGTAACAGGCAGTTACAGTATATTGTGTGAAAACGTGTTAACTATGAAAAAAAGTAAATAAGAAAGTGAGTATGAGTATGATGATGCTCGGTAGGTCATGATGGAATGACTTACAATGGTAGACAAATAGATTTGGATATGACAGCTAATGTAAAAAAAAATGTTGAGCTCAGAAATAAAGTAGGGAATGGTGAGGTTCAGAGTGAAAATGGAGTGTGAAAGATATAATAAATTGTGGATGAAAGAAGTGTACAAGATATAAATAGGTCACAGTTAGAAGTGATTACAGATTACGTGTTGTGGTCAGCATCACATAACTACAATCTTATGAGGTAGTAGGAAGATGATGAGGAACACATAATGGATTACTCCATGTGAGTAGAATGATGATATATATTTGATTTAAATGTTTATGTATTGTAGTACTGGTCAAGGAAGTAGATATATTAAGTTTTAGGGTAGAGGTAGGTGTAGTAATTAAGGGGAGAGAAAAATTTGTCATCAGTGACAAATCTTTTTTTAGGATAGGGAAGGTAATGTGATAGGAAAGGGAGAGAACTGGGATAGGAATATGTAAGAATAATTTATGAGTAGTGGGACTTAGTTTTAGGTCAACATTGTGTCACGAGAAACCCGTGGGAGAACACTCTTCAATGGTCGTCAGCTGAGAGCAGGCTAGAAATTAGACTAACCGTACGACCATCTACCATATTATGGACAGCTGAGGTGCCATGTTGCTTATGGTACTGCTGCAGTGTGCAGAGAAGAAGACTGATGCAAGATATTTCCATAACAAATAGTTCTTCATGTCGAGCTGTGTCCAGCAGATATCGCCAGCAGTTTTATTCTGGTATGTAAACACTCGTATAATTAGCTGAGAGCAGATAGACATGGACAAGTGTTAAAGCAGTGGTTCAGCGTCGGACATATAGGGCAGGTAGTACAAAGAATAGTTTAAAGCTACGAAGAATTTACCAGCACTGGTGGTGACCCAGACAATATTTCGAAGCAAATTTAATAGATGGAGAACAGCCCATTAATCAGTAGTGATGTGTAGTAGTGATGGGTGGATAGAATAACAGAGTACACAGCAGAGATCCTGAGCTAATCAAGAGATAATAACATTACTTCATGACCAGTGAAGTACGTGATGTAGGAGTGTCATCAATGAAGTCTCATATGTATATTGATAATCAGGCTCGGAGGTAGCCAATTTGTGAATATGTTTCTTGACAACAAATAAAGAACTTTTATTGTCAGCTCTGAGTCGTCAAGTCCTTCCAAGTATTATATTTGTCAGATAACTTGATCTCATTCAGTAGTCATAGGAACAAGGTAGGCCACAAAGGTACGACGCCTACAATTACAGCCAGTGAACATAAGACAAGGGTACACTAAGTCGAGAACATACACAAGGGTCAACGTAACAACAATCACACAAGCAAAAGAACCTTGGCTAGAAGTTGGGTTGAAACTATCACACTACTGAATGAAAATAATTGCCTAGAAAAATCACAAACAGCCAATAAAAGCTGGGGTTGATTGCCAAGTACTGTAAAGGATAAGCAGCTAACTTACTAGCCCAGACGTCTAAGGGTCATGCCTCAAACTATCTCTCTTCTTATTGGATGACCTTCGCGGACGCAGTTTAGGCTGTGTTAGCTATATTTTTGGTTGCCAAGACATTGGTTCAGTCGAATTGTGAGACAAGTCAACCATTTTAAAAACTCAGATCTGTAATATACTGGAAAAGAGGCATCAAAGAAGAGTTGGCTACCCGAAAATCAGCAGCCTTGCAGACTTTCTCAGGCCATAAATCGAGGATTCATCGACAAAAGAGGAACACTGACAAAAAAGATAAAGATCTCTGCATACCGAACCACCAATGTTTCAGTCTTGACTTACGGATGTTAATCAAGGGCAGTGAATACAACCCACAAAAGTAAACTCCAAATCTCAGAATTGAAATATCTGAGGAAGGTGATAGAAGTAACAAGAAGGGACATGATCCACAACTAGACGATACGTCATGACTTCAGAACATAACCCCTGCAGACCCGAGTGGAACAGTCCCAGTTACAATGGTTTGGACATGACTGCAAAATTGGAGACGATTGGCTACCACGACATATACGGGAAACCAAGATCAAAGATCCAGACCTCCAGGACGATCCAGAGTTCGCTAAGACGACAACATCATGCAGTCTCTGAAGGACCGATACTGGACTGGAACCAGGCCAAAGTAAGACAGCTAAAGCATAACATGGCGCGCGTTCTCTGTCTCTGTCTCTGCCTCTCCCCCCCCTCTCTCTCTCACTCTCTCTCTCTTTCTCTGGCAAACTTCTACACCCCAGGGTAGGACAGGAACGACTATGTAGGTAAGTAAGTAAGATTACAAATTATCAGACCATAGACTAATCCCAATTTTATCGTTTGTCCTATATTAACATACAGTGCTGCAGCACCCTTTAAAAGGGGGGATACAGTAGGATCATAAAAGAGGAATTGAGGGTAAACACGATATGAAGACGCAAAAGGCGACATAAAATCAGATATTCTTGAATTGGGCTGGAGGTTGTACCAAAAAAACAAACAACAAACAAACAAAACAAAAAACTTAGTGACACAGACTAAACTGTCAAACAGTACGAACAAAAAAACAACAAAAGTCGTCAGGAATGGAAGTGATTAAAAGGGCCTCGCAAAGTTATGTAGGGCCAATACCTTAGACCTAAGGGTCTTTTGTATTTGGACATGCGCCCTAATATAACCGACTAGGTTGAACGGGACGCGCCTCGCCAAAACGAGGCAAAACTTTTTTAAAAAAATGTAGGGCCATTACTGTTGTATGGCAGTGAAAACTGAACAGGGAACAAACAGAAAAACAGTCAAAGAATGCAACGGAAATAGTTTTGCGATTAGTATATTAGGCGTACTATTAAGAATAAATCATTAGTAGCACACGCACACATATATAATGCATTTGTGAGTATGTATGTGTGTGATTGTGTGTGTACGAGAGAAGGAGTGTCGCACATTAAAGCAATTTTAGATGAATCAGTTTTATTCTCATCGTTTCTCTCGCTAATGTCTGATAAGGATGCTGGAACTTTGCTCTCCCTTTACCCGATATGAAGACAATCAAACTGTTCTTTCTTTAACCTATGTGAAGAAAACATCCTATTCGTTCGTCCATTTTTCTTTTTATCCTGGTGATACACTTCTCTACTCAGTAATCACCTGTCATTATCTTTCCCTTTAAGTTTTAATCTATGTTAGGTTGTTAAATTGTAGGCGAGTTAGCACTTCCCTTAGATAAACGCCAGCGCCAAGTCTCGACTGTTTTATCTTTCGTTTTGATTGTGCTCGGTCCCCGCTTCACGAAGCGGTTGACAATGTGGCAAAAACGATTAAACCATCCTGCCGGGATGATTGTTTATGCAAGTCTGCATTGTTTGTTGAGATAAAACACAGACAATTGTCTAGGAGCATAGTCGGACCAAGACCTCCGTATTACGTTGTTGTTTTCGCTCATGTGAAAAGTAAGAGTAAACGCATGTGTTGGGTTAGAACGTAATGGTGGATTTAAGAACATGTATCTAATTTTGCCCGTCCTGACGTCTGTCCGTATTAAAACCATATGGAAGTAGTAAGACACTGGGAGCAAGAACATAATCGCTGTCGTAAATTTATTTTGAGAGAAAAGAGTCTTAGAAATAGTGGTCCGGTTTAGAGTGAAAAATGATGATGGAAAGCTCAGTGTTAGAAAATGTAGAGATTTAATAGTTGCTTCACAGCGAGCTGGAGGAGAGTAAAGACAGACTTATTTACGACAAATCGTGTCTCTCAATCTTCTCTTTCACTCTCCTGGTCAAACAATTATTTGCCAGTTTTCCAGACTCGCATCTGCGCGCACACCGATTTGGTGTTTTCAAACACACACACGACGTTGATACAAACTATATTAAACGAATAGGGGAAATGTTGGGCTTTGGGTATATCCAACACACAGAACTAAATGAGTTTATGTGATTTTATTCACTTTAAACATCAATCACTAACAAATATCAGGTATTACATAAATTATCATAAGTACACAAAATGCAAATAACAAGTTTGGAAGGGGTGAAGAAGATTGGTATCGACTAAGCCCTTCCCGCTTATTAGACAAAGATAAACCCAGTCCAAAGATAGATAATATCAGGAACATAGGTACGTTAACCTAACAGTAAAGTTAATTACTCTGAAAGAGGTGTTACCAAGTTAGGTATAAGTGATAGAAAAAAACCTGTTCTTCCCAGCTGTCCTTCCCTTTACTAAGCCAATGGAGAGGAGGTGGTTTTAAACAGAGTTAACAAATTATCAACTATCCCACTTAAAGGAACAATGTAGGGTATACAGAAAAGATATATATTACCAGGTAAGCAAGTTGTCGGCGTTTGTGGCCAAATGGATATGAACGCAGTTTCATAATCCAGATATACCAGGTTCGAAACCTGCTGCAGGCGGTTTGGTAGCAAATCGCTTTGTGTGGATTTTTAACAATGGTATAAGCGCCGTACCATTCAGAAAGCAATGGCAAACTACTGAATGAAAAAATTGCCTAGAAAAATCACAAACAGCCAATAAAAGCTGGGGTTGATTGCCACGTCCTGTAAAGGATAAGCAACTAACTTTAAGCAAGTTAACAAAATGGTCACACAAAAGAATTAATTTCCTGTCATTCATACACGCGCTAGCAAAGGCCTTCACTCATCTTGCTCTCACTTACCGATTGTGAAAAAATCTTGCACTCCATAGAATAACACAACAGCAGTTACACCTCAAACTAAATGTATGAGTGTTTGTTCAAGTTCTAGCCCCAGATTATCGGGTAGGCGGTCAGCACATGAACGGATCCCGTAATCGCTGGAAAATGAATCTGTAGTTGTGTCTCTTTTCTTAATAACAGTTTCTATGGGAGGGCACGGTCTCTGATACCGGGGGTGAGGATGGTGTGGTCTATTTGACTATGCCGCGGATAATAAAATTCTTACGCGTGCTGGTACACTTTATCCGTGAGGTATGGTTTAAGTCCAGTGAGAAAACTAGTCACATCACTGTTCAGGAAATTATGAATTATCTCTCTGTGTCAGTAAACTAACAAAGCTCGGGCCAGTGTTCTTCTTCTTCCCGTTACGACTTAAGTTGTTTGATGGTGCGTTAAATTTGTCTTTGGGTGTGCTTTCTTTGCTATAAGTTAGATAGCGGAATTCCAAACATAGAATCGCCTCAAAGATTAAAAATTTACACAGTCTCAACAAGTTCTGCGTCAGGGGAACTCTACACACTGTTTATGCTTTGCTTTGCTTAGATTGATTTCTTTATTGCTTTCTTAATGCTGGGATCGCACAGGTTACGATCACTCTGTATGAAAGAAAAAAAAAAGACATGTAATATACCGAAACAAATAACCTTCTAAAGCGCGATGAATTTCCCGTTAAGCCTATTATATATATGCTCGCGTATTTAATTATGTATTTAATAAACACTGCGCGAGTTCTAGTGGTTAAAAACACACATCTATAAAACTAGGACTTAACTGAATTTATTAATTATAAATTCCTTCGCGACTTTAAAAGTTAATTTAAGCATCTATTATCTTTTGAAATAATATAATAGATAGATCATTATATTTAAAACTGGAACTCTTGAGATGGTTTAATTAAATAGATTTAAATTAACACAGAATCCCTTGAAATAGAATGACTAGACCACTGATCACTTTACACAATATATATTTTACCGCTTTGCACAGAATTAGAAATCACTGCAAATATATATAAAATCCAGGGGAAAATCTATAACAAGATTTCAATAAAGCTAGTGCTTCTGTAAAGGTCTGACCAGCGAGGGATAACGTGACTAGTTCTACATGGTCTATTTAGCTAAAATGGAATGTAAGTTGAGTGGGACATGATAAACTTGACAACTTATTTGATCTCACGAACTTTTGGGGATCTGACCGCCAAATCAAGAGAAGAAACCGCACCCTGGTCTTCGTATCCGCTCGCTGCTGCCCGTTTCGCTTTCCCCCGTTCGCTCGGTTCCTCGATTGACACCGAGACGCGAAAATAGCGGCAAGCAACTGCGTCTCGTATCAGGGACCACTACTGTCTTTGATAACGCCGATAGTCTCCCCTAAAATCCCTCGGTCTGACTCTTTGATCTCGTGCCGCCTACTAAATGAGTCCCGGTGGAATGAGTTCTGGCAAACGAAAAGTTACACCAAATGTTCAGGGGTTCTAATGTTATGAAAAGCTAAAGTCCCTTTAAATCATCCATCATATCAGGGAGAATTCACTTGTTAAACTAGACGTACGTCACAATCGCTTCCAGCAAGACATCTTGTCTGAAACTCACCAGAGACATAGAACAGATCTACAAGGATATTCATAAAGGGCAGGCTCTATGCTATAACTGTTCCGGTAAAGGTAACAATTATTTGCACTACCTTATATGGTTATGCCAATAATTATCATGATGATGGTTAAGGGTAAATTTTACATAAAATAAGACACCCTATCCTACAATTGGCTTTTAAAATAAATAAACTACACTAAATTGTGATTGAGTTCAATCAAAATATACCAGAGAAGTTAACTTTTGCGTACTCGCCTTTCTTACTATAAGACCTGAGTGCTTGAAGATTCGCCACTCAGATTCCTTTCTCACCAGACGCCAGGATTGAAGTTAGTAAAAGGTTTTCTCTATAGGACGTGGAAAGGATAGCAGTAGAACTTGTAAATTTGCAGTGTACACCAGTAACAAAATCAGATGTCAAAACTCTATGTTTAGCTTAATGTGTATGTATATCTATAAGTCATTGGCATTCTTTCGCTCTCCTAACCCACTTTCATCCGACTCAAATGTTTGATTTGAATGCATTATTAAAGACTCCTTGGCTCGATTGGACTGAAATTCAGGAGTTCACCCCCCCCCCCCCCCCCCCCCCCCAACAAAAAACTGATGAAAGTTGCTATGGAAAAAGGCGAGGTCTCGCCTGATGCTTGCCACCGCAGGAGTGGACCATTCAAAACTTAAGGGAGATACAATAAGAGACAGGTCTAGAGGACACTCAATGCGGTGACCTATTTGGAAAATATTCCTGCACAGCAGCAAACGTGCTCTTGCAAGCTATTAACCTCCAGACTGAGAAGGAACAGTCGCGACTTTACTGAAAAAGCAGTGACTGAATCAGAATTCAATGAAAAATTCCTGTCAACACCTGGCCAGTTATGTACAAAGTACTAGCACAGCATATAGACAATTTAAACCCCATCATACAGCAGTTTCTCTCGATGAAGATACACATTCAATCAACAGTTTTTCTTGACAAATCAACTTTGTTCATTTTAACCATGTGGATCAAATATTTCATAAATATATTTCTTGTATGACCCTTTTTTCAAATACTTATAAACAGAGCTAAATATACAATTAATACTTTCCTGAATTACCTTCAGCTGAGGGCACATTAAACACAAGTCAAGTGTTACTTCGTGACACATATATTCTTTTCCTTACAGAAGTGGGCGAGGAATATAAAGTTTACAACAAAATTAGTTAACGCAATTGTTGTATTTGGCATTCTAAAATCCCCGTAAGACACCCTGAAATAGGAGCACTGTCCTTCTATGTATATATCTGCCAAAAGTAATCTTGAGCAAAGGTTGCTAGCTTTGGAAAAATTCATCCTTTTTTTTTCTTCACTGTCGGGCCATTAGTAGACCACTACTGCAGAGCAGGGGAGACAACCCGCGACACCTTATATGAAGACAGTCTCACTTACCCTGTATGAAGACAAACAAACTGTTCTCTTTTTACTCTACATGAAGACAATCAAACTTTGTTCACTCCTAAACCTGAATGAAGACAGAATGTGTGTTGCTCAACTGTACCTAATGGAAACTGGATTTTTCTGTTACATTGTAAAATCTCAACCATGTACGAAGTATGCCCCCTAGTTTTGCGTTTCCTCATATCGAAAAGACCAAGCAACAATTTTTGGTTGGCAATTTTGTCACTGTTCCCTGAAGGTTGTTCTAGGTTGCCACTGTAACAGTGCCTGTCTTAGTTTATTAATTTCATAGTACACATTATCTTGCTCAGAACTAAAGTTGTTGGGTGGCGTGACGATCTCAACGGGAACAAGGGTGATAGTGATCGTGAATATTAAACTTCACTAGCTTTTATCTCACAATCCGTATTGTCATTATCTCATCTAAGAGAGTCACGAATGACTTTAATTTAGCTCTTTAGATTCGTTTTAGACGATATAATTATTCCCGCAAATACTTTCAAGATTTTATGAATTTTAGACAATTAAAAGATTGTTTCGGCACACGTCGTAGTTCACTAGAAGTCAACAAGTTTCTGCACATATTTATCTCAGTAGCAGCCAATACAACTGAGTTTCAGGTCACACATATTGCAACAAATGTTGTAGTAATAGAATATTGTTAGCAAGCAATCCGCCTAAGAAATGACGGGAATGAATTATATTGTGTTCTTTCTACTGCTTGTCCTGATGTCGAAATTATTATACAAGGAGACCCAGTGCATGTTAGAAATTTCATAAGAACACGACCAATAATATTGTAATCACATCTTTGCTGTCAAATAACCTATTTCACAGACCAAATCGTATAAATCGCGTTCGATTTGATAAGTCGAATGATACACTGTTTTCGAAAAAAAACGGAAGAAAATTAGGCCCAATTTTACATACATTAAAAAGAAATAATATATGCGTCTGTGAGTACAAACTATTCATTCTCTTACAGAGCTAGCCATTGCGTGACTCCCAATCATTATCATCATCGCCATCGTTGTCATGGGATTTCCTCCCCTTGCTCTGCAGAGATGGTCCGACAGTAGCCAAAATCCAAAGTATCTACTGAGGATCTTCAAAGGTATCCACCGTTCGCTCAAAATTACTTCTGTGAGAGATTTGAATTGAACAATGGTGCTTCAATTCTAGGGGGCCTCATAGGAATTTAAGAAATCAAGTACTACAGCTGATATTATCCAGGCCATAATAAACTTTTTATCTTTCCAGACCTTCTATGAGGAGAAGAGAATTTTTCACGTTTGATGAGCCCCCAGCTGATTTAAATCAAAAAATATTATTTCAAGAAGTCTTTTTATGGGTATTTAAAATGCCTGAGACATACGGGTGCAGTTCACTCAAAAATGATTAAATCAACCTTTAATTTGTATATATACGGATAACAAATTTAATAATCAATTATAATTAACACTGAAAAATAAATAAAGGTATTGATAGAGAAATTTTAGCCTTTAAAGATTCACCATAAGTGATGTACTGAAATGTTTGTTTTAAGAGTTCACTTGGCAGCTTTAAGTTGGTACTTAGCTGCCAGTAAGGTGTAGTTTGGTTTCTACTCCAGCCGATGTTAGTTCTTTGTAGACTAGTTCTTTCTCGTTACTGATCAAGTGGTGGCTGTAACACATCCCTCGTAGTATCGTGGGGGTAGTTACGAAGATGGTCCTGCGTCTTCAAAACCCGTCTGATGTTGGTGCAAATACACTCCTCAGTACTGGGTCTCCTGACACGAAAATCAGGTGTCCATTCTTTTAATTCCACCATCCCATCTGTCTCAGAACTTTACCCTCTCTGAGCATTAATGTTAATCTCAGTGAGCGGAAAACACCCAATGTATTTATGTAAAACATGTTTACAATGTTTGAAAATGTAAATATAATAGTTATGTACATTATTTTTGTCATTATCCACTCCCTGCTCCAAATGGAACTTGTTTTTTGTTTTTGTTTTCTATGAGAAATCCGCACGAAGCAGTCAACAGCTCCTTGCAGTGGTCGTTCATGAAACCATCATTCTATATACTGAGATTGCCAGCCTCGTAGGAACGTGGACATCCACTAGCAATTTTCACATGTTAATAATGCAAAATATAGAATTATAACATGTACAACTCATCTCAAATGCTTTGGACAATATAGACGTCTGGCTCAGATAAAGAGTTAAGGCAACTTGGTTAAGATCCCTATTGCACGTGGTCTGAGGTATTAATTTATAATTGAATAACATTATGACTTCGCGATCAGGTTTCTAGGATTCTGGGCTTTCCGTATGTAAATGTTGAGTTTTCTTACCGTGTAAGTCCAGAATATACTAAAATACGTTGTCCGGTCCTTTAAAATTTGATTCCTGATTCTATTCCATATCCTGGCTTGTCTGACTGTCGTCTTGACGAGTTGAATTATCAATGCCGTAATCTTAAAATTGTGTAGAGTAGACTCTAAGCAACACTCGGCACACACATCATTATTGCTACGAGGATGTGAAGTCCAACCAGAGAAGATGTATTTTAACATCTCAAATGTCAAACCAATAGCAATCAACTTGCGTATTTTGGTAGGGTTATCCTCACTACGCTCTCCTGGAAAATTCCTGTATGACACATAAGATGTGATTTTTCAAAAATCACTCCCATATAAGGTATTGTCTCTTCCGTTTATATTGATCATGTTTACAACTCACCACTTCATAGATCTAGCTTTGATAATATCATCACAGATTTACAACGTATCGTAACTATTGCCTACAACAAATCTGCCCGGAAACGATTACATCATTTCGTGCTTCAAAAATCCCATTCGTTATCTCAAGTTCCTATCTTTAATCTATCACCAGATGGCTATTTACCGTGTGTTTTTGGGCTCGGCGTATGTAACATTTAACAACTTATCAGGTAACAACCTGGGTTGTTGCAAGCATTTGGTTGACCATGTCCCCAACACCCACGGAACGCTGGGGATAACGATAGCCGTATAAGCGATAAGACAAACTCATCTCCTCTTTTTTCTTTACGTTTGAATCCGGCGCTCCAATACACTGTCGTTATCTTCATATAAACGCCTGGTATTACTACACGAAATTGACCATCATGACTTAAGGCCATTGTTGCTCCACCTATGTCTAATGTGACAAGGAATGACCAATTAGGGCCAGACATCATATAAATTAAAGAAAGAAAGTGTAAACAATGAATGGCGCACAGGATTTAGTACGTAACATGAGAGGTAGATTAATAATGCCAGAGAGAAGAGTAAATCAGGAAGAGAGAACGGATAATTATGTCACAATCTTCATCAACATTAATGTCCTTTGCGCTAATTACGGAGTATGGAGCCACAACTGTAGCTGGTCCCCTTGCAAAACGCCTGCACCAATTACTCTCATGCTCTTGCAGCGGCAATCTATTTTACATGACGAGGTTGCCAATTAATCGCCATGTACGATTTGCCTGAGGATGGAGTATTTCTATTCTTCCCCCCCCCCCCCTTTCAAAGGCCCCCTAAGACTATATGGGGCGCGGCTCTCATTGCGTACCCAGACTTAAATTAACCTTTTGTTGAATAACACTAAACAATGGATAGACAACATCACAGACATCCTACAACAACATCACAGACATCCTACAACAACATCACAGACATCCTACAACAACACAGGCTCACAGCAGCCATTGCGACACACTTGGCTCAAGAACGCAAACTTCAGCCTCTCGATACGCTCCACGGCTCCACGGCGATAGTGGAAGGCAATTGTCAAGTAAAAGTATGTTTTAAAAAATATTTTTCATTTTTACCGTAAAGACACCACACAAATGTAATATGGACTGTGATATGCCGGTGATGTTTGTTTTTAAGGTACATGTTTAAACATTTTTTTTTTTTACATTGCTAGCGTACAGACAACACAAAAACATAAATAGGCCTACGAGATGTCAGTGACGTTCGTTTTTAAGAGAAATGTTAAAAAAAAATACTTTGGCATGAATGACATATATCACGTTTTTGCAAAAATACATTGATGGCTGTTTCCAAAATTTCCTCCAGCATTACGGCTCCGTAAGGTCGCGGAGATGACCATCCCTGTTCTATTATTACCAGCCTGGGCTACAGACCCAGACTTTCATAGGAAGATCATTCAGAATACTTGTCTCAGTGGCCTTGATGTCTTGTATATCAAATCTATTGCTGTGTCAGTCTTGCTCAAAGGCTGGTTGTAATGGATCACAAAATTATTTTTTCTGTCTCGCTCTCTCGTGTCCTGATGTTAAACTCTAAGACCTCACTCTCGTCAATCTCGGCCAGTTTCTTTCCTGTTTATATAATGAAAACGCAAGCATAAACAACGTACAAACAGTATGCCCACCAAGAACTATCTAGAACATGGTTTCTCAACCGGGGTTCCATCTAATCCTAGGGTTCTACGAGAGAACTAATCAAGCTAACGTACCGTGAACTGTAGATATAATAATTTTTATGCTGGGGTTCCCAGAGACATGAACAATTTTTCAAGGGTTACTCCAGGGTAAAATGTTTGAGAAAGGTTGGTCTAGAAATTTAACTTTATACGATACAGAATCACGGTTCGGTATAACTAAAGGATAAATGTCTTTGGTTGAAGGAAGTGTGCTTCGAGAAAAAGATACAAAACTGCTCTGCCGTTCCCTTTTTTCTTTACTTTCACTCCTTTTTTGCTATATGTTTTCAGTATGTTACACAGTGCGTTCTCAATTTATTTACAATGGAGAATTTGTCCATGTGATCTTCAGATTATTTCTCTTTTAATTACTACTAGCTTCTTCATGACTGTTCCATTTCTCTTCTATTTGGAATAAATCTGCCTCAATCTTTGGTACAGTAAATACAGATTGCAAAAGTTTCTCTTCAACCGTCCAATTACTTGTTATGTCTCCAAGTTTCTGTGCTACACAGTAGAAGTGGGCAAATCGACACACTCCGCTGTTTCGAGACATTCGGCTCAGTGATTTAAACTGTGTCGACACACTGTTTCGACACAACGGCACTTTTGCCCGTATCGGGGAGAAAGAAGTCTCTAATAGACAGTATACATTACTATACATGAACTGTGTAAGACAATCTCCTCTGTTTTTGCTTGCGCGCTACTGGCGTGTGTGAAAATCTATGGCGTTTCGTATGACCACAATTCAATATTTTTACACAAGTCTTCATTATGATGAAATAAAACGGAGATATGAGGATAGCCGTGCAGTATATGTGAAAATAATAAAAAACAACAATAATAATAACAGTAATAATAACACATTATATCAAACTAGAGTAAGCTAGTTTTGGAAGACAATGATTTAAATCCACACCGAGTACACAGATATCAGCAGAGCTAATAAAGTGTCCATTACATTTATACGAACACACGGACACTTTCAACTTTAGCATAGTGGCTAAAACATTGACAACTGCAGCACTGACACAATTTCCAGTGTCTATTACTTCTAAGCAAAAATAATATCACTTGTAAAATCAAGTCATCATAACACATCCATGAAAAATATGACATGTTTGATATTCCATACTAATGTTCCGGACGGTTGACTCAAATTTTACAAAGGCCAACGAAGGTGAGACATGTCGTAGATTTGCGATAGGTGATTAAGACTTAGTTAGGTCCCTTCTGAATAGACATAGAAAAAAGTGATGGCTCAGTGGGAGGTGATAAAATAGAAATAGATTTCACGAGTGAGGTGGAGGAAATTTAATAGATTCTGTCTCTGACACTCGAGAAGATTCTCTCAGTCAGCCTATCATCTACAACAGAGTTAGATTAGTCAGACAAATCTAATATAATATATATTAATATATATGTTCCTTACATATCCACACACATAAGTGACGACAATAGACGCACAAACGTGAAACTATGACCATGAAAATATAGATATTTGGGAACGAACTGACCGCCACACTGATTAAGTTTAATTGAATTTTTAATTATCATAATAAAATTCCATCACAACACATAAAAAAATTACATTTAAGCATATACAGATAGTCATAAAGTCAATGAATTTCTACAAGAATGATAGACCCGTTGGTATGATCCTTCCCCTGGATGAATAGCTCACAGTCCCGTTATGAGTAAAGTGATAGCCCCAAAGGGTCACAGATACATATACTCGAGTCTAAGATTTCCCTTTAAGAGGTATGAACAGACTTTGATACTCTGATCTATCCTAAGGAAAATATTGTTAGCACAAACTTGCATAAAGAAATTACAAAGTGGGTGCATATATTAAAAAAAACACCACTCAGTCTACTCTCACTCTGGTCTTTCAGCAGGGATCCCTTTCTCACTTTCTTACCTAATGTCTGGATGGTGTTCGCCGTCTGGCGCACTTTATGACACACCCAACGTAAATCTGCCTTTCGTTTGATGAAGCGGATACCCAGCTCTGCAGATCTTGGTTTCATCCAATGGGTCCGGGTAGCGTCCTCTTCATGCGATATTTTCTTCAGATTTAGTTATTGTCACTTTACTCAGTTCAGGTAAGAATTAGCTTTAGCGGGCCCACAATGTCAGAATCACGAGGTTTCCCGTATTTAGGAAAATAACCGGTTGGTAACTTCTCTCAAAAACATTATTATTGTTCACATCACCATTTGTCAAAAATCGTCGGAAAGTTAATGCTGGTAATATTTTTCGCCACAGAAGCTGCATGTACTTGATGTTTTTATCAGGAAGAATTTAATCTAGCTCGGTAGGCGCAGTTATTCAATTTGTCTTAAAGTTTGTGAAAATGGGTACTCTGTCGTTCTGGATGCAAACACAATGCCAGACAGGTTTTACTGTGTACACCCACACGTCTTTAATTAAAAGAATGTTTAGTTCTTCACCGATATTTCTCATCAGTACTTAAACGCTGGTAGAGTTGGGCTACCCAAATTTCACTGAATAAAGAGAAAACAACATATAAAATACTTATACATACTATTCCTCGGTTATAACTTACATTATAAACTGCAAGCGTAGAGCTGGTCTTATCGTTTAAAAATTCCCGTGAAATAAGTTATGTTCATAAAATCAATCATCATGAATTAGGAATACATAAGTATTTCGTCAATACTCAATGATGAATCAGTGCCGTTATAAGTTAGTTTAAAATATTCTCGACTGATTATTAGCAGTTTAATAAAATTTATTAATAGCCGAATGAGTTTAAGCTAGAAATTATAATTTATTCTGCTTTCCACTGTAACATGTCGACTAGCGAATATAACAGATTTAGGTACTTGTGTGATATTTCACCGCTAAAATAAAATTTTCCAAATTTATTACCCAAACTGACAACCGTACTCTTTCCTTACAATTTTTTCTTTTTTTTTCCGCCTGCGCGGCTTTTTTTCCCCGCCTGCGCGGGATTAGTCCATTTAACAGGTAGGGGTTGTGGGTTAGTATTTGAGGGCTGCCACCTCGGGGGCGCATTCCCATGGTCAGTTATGACTGAAGGGGCTATTATTATTATTATTATTATGTATTTATTTTTTTTAATGTAAAATTTTTGCCTCGTCTTGGCGGGGCGCGTCCCGTTCAACCTAGTCATCATCATCATCATCATCAGCTTTCAAGTCCCTAAGGAGCATTTGCTTTATACCAAGTCTTCCTGTCCTGTGCCATCAGCTCAAGGTCGTTCCATAATTTCTTCATCCTCTTCTTGTCTGTCATCAGTTCTCTTCTCCGTGTATTCCTCGTCTTGGCGGGGCGCGTCCCGTTCAACCTAGTCATCATCATCATCATCATCAGCTTTCAAGTCCCTAAGGAGCATTTGCTTTCTACCAGGTCTTCCTGTCCTGTGCCATCAGCTCAAGGTCGTTCCATAATTTCTTCATCCTCTTCTTGTCTGTCATCAGTTCTCTTCTCCGTGTATTCCTTGGTCTTCCTCTGCCTCTCTTACCCTGGGGGTTCCAGACCAAGGACTGCCTGGTAAAGCTATAAGCAAGTTTGCTCAGTGTGTATCCTATCCATCTTCAGCGTCTTCTTCTCATGTCTCGTTCTTCTGGCACTTGCCTGGTTCGTGTCATCAGTTGCACATTAGTGATCTTGTCATACCACTACAATCCTTCTATTTTAGACAAGCAACCATTTATGAGGGCGTCCGTTCGTGTTTCAGCGCAGGCTTCTCGCGACACAGGTAGTGGGCTGGAGACATGGTGGCGTCACGCTACAATCTACCCAGCTGTAAGTGGATGGATACCTGACTCTGCTCTGAAAGGTAAAGGCAGCCAGGAGGGGAGCTGGTTATAGCACTACTCTGAGATCATCCAGGTCTGTATTATTTTGGCTTTTCAATGCCGCAATTACTGACTGTGCATCAGAAAAGAAAGCAACCCTTCTCTCTGCGCTTTCTTCTGTCAATATAACCTCTGCTACAGTTTTCAGGGCCTCTGCCTCTGCTCTGAAGTTGTTGGAGAATCGTCCTGTCGCCACTGACAGCATTTTTTCTGCACCAGTGCTTAAGGTCAGAAAGACGCCTCCACCTCCATTTTCTGTTGCATTTGTTTCTGATCCATCTGTGTATGCATGGGACCAGGTGTTGTGTGGATAATGTTTCTCTATGTATTTTGTAAACGACTGTGACTGACGAAGGAATCCAAATACATCATTCAACTTTTGATAAGCTTTCTGGCGTTTTGACAAGGTAGCAAGCTATCAATAAGGACAAGAAATGTTCGGCTTTTAAACTGCTGAGAAGGCGTTTGAGATTCATCAATTGTGCTGGAACCACTGAAATCATCATACTCTCGATTTCGTTTGTGTTTCCTTCGAGTTTGTTCTTGATAATGTTCACACTCAGTCACATCCTTGGCCTTTTGCTCTATGTCTGCAAAAGTAGACCGCATAGCGTGAATATACCCCCGCAGGGATTCATAGAGTGCACAAGCCGTATTCAAATCTTGGTCAGAAGATTGCAAAGAAGCACTGGTCATTTGAAAACGGTGTAATACTTGATCCCACAGTATGATCATTATTCCTGTTTCTAACTTCATCATGGTTGAAAGTAGACAACGAGCCTGTTGACGACACTCTGCCTTCTGATCATTGTTATCTGAAATATCATCCAAGACTTGTTTTAATGCAGAAAAGCTGTGTAAAAGTGCTTTTGTCGCATCTGCCCAAGCGGACCATTTCACAAAGGGCAAATGGGACTTATTATGACTACCGCCAGCACATAATGCAGTAGAAAGGAGACCCCACCGGTAGGTAGAAGCAGAAAAGAAGGTGTACAGGCTTTCAACAAATCCAAAGAAAATGACTGCTTCTGTCCGCAAACCGTTAAGATAAAAATAATAAAGAGTCACACTAAGTCACCCTCTTATGCTCTTTCTCTCACAATTTCGTGACACAAAATAAAAAGGCGCTAAAGATGGCATAAATCACAAGATCATTGGTTTAACGCTCGTATTAGAAGATGACCAAAAAATTATGTACATATTTATTGGCGCGGGGCCCCTAAAAGCCCGGGGCTCGTAACACATGCTACTTTTGCTACTACGTTAATCCGGCTCTGATTAGGTAACTATTTGACAAGAATCAGTGCATAGTGAGGGAGGGGGACCAACTTCCCAAGAAAAAGTACCGCGAAAAATCGGCAAATCCAATCGCAATGTCTAGGCCGTAGAGTTGTCACGCGACGTCACAAATCTCTTACCCACCCCGTCCCCTTTTTTGTCCTTATTTTTTGTAATCCTGAAAAAATACAACTTACTCGAATGTTTTTTTTTTAAGTTTTGTCTCGTTTTGGCGAGGCGCGTCCCGTTCAATCTAGTCGGTTATATTAGGGCGCATGTCCAAATATAAAAGACCCTTAAGTCTAGGGAATTGCTACTCATCGTAATCATCATCATCATCAGCTTTCAAGTCCCTATCAGAGTCAGGTACCCATTTATAGCTGGTTAGACTGATGCGTGATACCTGTTCCCGTCCTCGTTGCTATTGCCTTCTCTAACTCAAGATCAGAGTCAGGTACCCATTTGCAGCTGGTTAGACTGATGCGTGACACCTGTTCCCGTCCTCGTTGCTGTTGCCTTCTCTAACTCAAGATCAGAGTCAGGTACCCATTTACAGCAGGTTAGACTAATGCGTGACACCTGTTCCCGTCCTCGTTGCTGTTGCCTTCTCTAACTCAAGATCAGAGTCAGGTACCCATTTACAGCTAGTTAGACTCTACCAAGCTTTGAACCAGAAACCCGGTAACTTATCGCGGTAGTGGAGCACTGTTGACGCATCTTAGGTCCCAATTCAATACCGTTTTATTGCTTATAAACTTAAAATACCAAGGGGGGGGGGGGGGGGGGGGGGTGTGGGCGGTTGAGGGCGAGTCTGTCGTAAGCGTGTCAACTATGAATGCACGACGAACTTGTCCTCCCAAATCACAATGTGAAATCAACCTTTTTCAGTCAAGAAAAAGTACGGTTGTCAGTTTGGGTAATAAATTTCCACAATTTGATTTTAGCGGTGAAATATCACACAAGTACCCAGAAGAAACAGGCGAAAGTTTGAATGGGAAAGTAATATTTTGTCGCAAACGAACGAATGCGAAAAAAACCAGGAAAAGGATAAAAGAGCGATAATAAAGTAGAGGACACGGGTACAAAAGAAAAGAATATAGAAAATTTATTGATCATAAATCTCTATGCGACAGAACGTCCTCCCTTTAAGATTTGGAAGCACTCCATGTCTACGTTATGGAAATAAATTTCCTATATCCGTAGCTTCAGGGTGTCTGTCCTTTTCCCTCTCATCTCCCCCCTCCGTCTCTCTCCAATTCCTACTCAAGTCCCCTCCACCATTCTTCCTTCTCTGGAATGTCTTCCGTGCGCGCTTGAAAGAGTGTCGCCGCTTTTGACCTCGAGGAAAGATTTCGTGTGTGTGTGGTGGAATTTTCCTGCCACTGTCGTCATCTTCGTCAATTTTGGCGAACGTCAGGAGATGTTCGGAGGTCGGCACTGGTCTTTCCAAGTATTTCTTTAACAGATTTAAATGGAAAACCTTCTCCTTTTCTTGAATAGAAATCTGGTAGTTAGCCTTAGAAAACTTCTTCAGGACGGTAAATGGCCCGTGCCATCCGATCCTCAGTTTGTTGTTCCCGGTAAGGAGTAACACCAAAACTTTCTCTCCTGCTTCCAGTTCTCTTTCTTTCGCGACTTTCCTGTATCGGTTTGCGTGCTTTGCGCGTTATCGCTTAAAGTTGGTCGTTGCTAGATCCCATCCTAGTTTCAACCTTTCCTTTAAATTCGACACATATTTACTTGCTGAGACAACTGTCTCCCCCGCCTTCTGGTCTGTCAGCGACCAAAGTAAGGCTTCAAGTTGGCCCTTAATGGGTCTGCCAAATAAAAGCGTGGCTGACGGAAATCCTGTGGACGTATGTGGCGTTTCTCTGTAGCCAAATAGAGCTGCAGGGATAGAAAGATCCCACTCGCCAGGTTTCACTTGTGCCAGTTTACTTAATGTGATAGGGCCGGAAAGACACCCGGCTTATCCCTTCACGGGAAAACACCCCAGCTTCCCCCTTCATTGTGAGTGGCACATTTATCGCCCATATTTCGATGTGCTTGAAGCATGATGGGATGTAAAAAGTCTTCAAGATTGATGAAAAGGCCATAATAAAGCCTAATAATTAATTTTCGTGCAAAGTCGTGTGCTATATTTGGTAGTCGTGTGATATATTTGATAATTGTGTGCTATATCTGTGTTTTCGTGCCTGATAAAGCAAATATCGCGAGTGTCATTTAAGTGGCTAAATTAATCCGCGCAGCGCGGACTAAGTTGAGTGTTTAGGCTTAGCGGTATATATAAAGAAATAGCGAGCCAGCAGCGACCTTTCCTAGTATCAGCCCAGACGAGAGAGCAAACGACGAGGTGACCGGTGTAGGTAGCAGATGGACCAGAGCACGTGAGCTGTAATTCTTAGCGCATTTTGTAGAATTTAGCATTCGTGTTCTATAAGTCTGAAATTATATTCAGCACGAGTCTGTTTTAATGTTTAGTGAATTAGGTCTAAATAGATAGATGTGAAAGTTTAAGAGCGATTATTTTATTTATCAGAAAGGCAAATATGGTATGAAGCTATTTCACGTGAATTAAGATAATATCAACCTGGTAGCAAAAATATCAAGATGGCAGCCGGGAGGCCACGTGGTGATGAATTTAGTTTTAGTGTTAAGTCAAGAGTAATTATATTTTATTCTTTATTGTAAGAGTAATTAAGTGGCGTGGTAGGCCGCACTTTTGTGTTGTGCATTTCATGTCGTCGTTTTGGAGTCTGCATCAGTGGTAACAGCCCTCATTAAGGCTGTATGAGTTTGTAGTGTGTTTGGCTATTTCTGGATTATGTTGCTAAGTATTTTAAAGATGAAAACATCAAGTTTGCCTATCATGTGAGTTCGCTGTTTGTGTTGATACAAGTAGCCAAGATGGCGGTTTTGTGATGTGTCGATCGGACAGTGTTTCAAAACATTACAGATTTATTGAGGGCTATTGTTACTGCTCCAGGTACATTTTTGTATGTACCTGCAAGGATACTTGGAGAGGAGATGGGCACCGCCAAGCAAACCTCTTGCCCACTGAAATGCTATGATGGAAAGTCAACTCAGTAATAATTTGCCGGATCGGCCGATGCCCGGATTAACAACGACCGCGCTCTCATTGCCCCTTGAGAGTGATAAGTCAGCGAATGGGGTAAAAACACCTGTTTTGAAACTTCCAAGAGAAAGTTTTGTTGTTGGAACTTGGAATGTACGCACGCTATATGCGTGTGGAAAAGTCAAAGAACTAACACATGAACTTGTTAGATACTCGTGGGACATCCTGGGCCTAGCAGAAGTCAGATGGACAGGATTAGGTGAATCAATAACGGATGATGGTCACAAAATTTGGTTTAGTGGAGATGAGTCTAAACATCAGCATGGAGTAGGTTTTATCGTACATAAAGATAGATTGAACTCTGTCATCAGCTGCACCCCAATAAATAGCAGGCTTATCACCATTCGTATTGCAGCACATCCAAAGAACATCTCCATTATACAGGTATATGCCCCCACTACTGACTATGAGGATGAGGCAATTGATACATTTTATGACAATCTGGATGAAGCAATTAAGAAAATTCCAAAGAAAGATCTTCTCATCGTGTTAGGTGATTGGAATGCTAAAATAGGGCCAGATGCATACGGTCACTGGGCTGGTACAGTGGGGAGATTTGGGACAGGTGAAACCAACGATCGAGGACTAAGGCTACTAGAATTTGCCAGCAACTATAAACTAACCATTGCAAATACACTATTTCCTCATAAGTTATCAAGAAGAACAACGTGGCATGCCCCAAAAACTGAGATACATGGCCAAATTGATTTTATTCTTGTATCCAAAAGATTCAAGTCTAGTATTAATAAAGCCAAGACTAGGACTTTTCCTGGCGCCGACATTGGTAGTGATCACGACATGGTATTGATGACGCTCAAGCTTAAACTTAAAAAGAACTATAATCAAAACAGATGTTCTCAGTTAAGATTCAATTTAGACAAATTGAAAGATCCAGAAATCGCGGGAATCTTTGAGGCAACTGTTGGAGGAAAATTCGCAGCTCTCAATTTTTTGGAGGATGATATCAACTCAATCACAGAGAACATGAAAGACGTGCTCATTGAATCAGCAACAGAAATACTTGGTAAAAGAAAGAAAATAAACAAACCATGGGTTACAGATGACATTCTGAAGTTATGTGATACACGGCGGGAAATGAAAAAGGTTAAGAAAGAGGTTCCTGAAGCAGCATGGCAATACAGTATGGTGAATAAAAATATTAGGAAGAAAATGAAACAGGCCAAAGAAAAATGGGTAGCTGATCAATGTGAGTCCATTAATACGGGGCTAATAAAAGGTAACAGCAAGGCAGCTTTTGACACATTAAGAAAACTATCAAAACCCCAACAGCCCAGGGTAACTGTCATAGAAGATAGCAATGGGGCTCTGCTCAATGAAAAAACAGCTGTAATGAGAAGGTGGACAGAATATTGTAAAGAATTATATAACTGTAAACTTGATACTGACTTAGGCATATTAAACAACATTAAGTGCGAAAACAGGGAACTCGGAAATGCAGCAATATTACGGGAAGAAGTGGAAGAGGCTATATGTTCGATGAAAGGAGGGAAGTCACCGGGTGTGGATAATATCCCAGCAGAGCTCTTGAAATATGGAGGACCAGATATAGTAAAAATCATGACAACAATTTGCCAGAAGATATGGAGTACAAAAAAATGGCCAAAAGAATGGACGCAGTCATTAGTAATACCGCTTCCAAAGAAAGGAAATCTAAAAATGTGCAAGAACTACAGAACCATTAGCCTTATTAGTCATCCAAGTAAGGTGATGTTAAGGATACTTTTGAACAGAATAAAACAGAAATCAGAAGAAATCTTGTCAGAGGAACAGGCTGGCTTTAGACCAAAAAGAAGTACCTCAGAACAAATCTTCAATATTAGAGTACTTATCGAAAAACATCTCCAGCATCAACACGATTTATACCATAACTTCATCGATTTCACAAAAGCCTTCGATCGAGTCTGGCATGAAGGCTTATGGCAAGTAATGAGAAAATTCAATTTTGATACCAACATCATAGATATCATTGAAGCACTATACAAGGACGCAAGCAGTGCTGTTTTTGCAAGCAACGACATTGGAGAATTTTTCAAAACAACTGTAGGAGTTCGGCAGGGATGTATCCTGTCCCCAGTGCTCTTTAATATTTATCTAGAACATATTATGCAGGAGGCTCTCTACGATTATAAATCAACCATATCGATTGGAGGCCGACCTCTGTGCAACCTACGTTTTGCTGATGATATTGATCTGATAGCTGGATCAGAATCAGAACTTCAAGACCTTACCTCTAGACTGGAGAAAGTAACAAGAACGTATGGGATGGAAATTAATATAGAAAAAAGCAAGATATTGGTGAATAGCCATAAGAAACATGTTCCGACCAACATTACGTTAAATGGGCAAACGTTAGAAGAAGTTAACACCTTTAAATATCTCGGGTCCACTATATGTAGTGATGGAAGATCAAGTAAAGAAATCAAGACAAGACTTGAGATGGTCTCAGCTGCCATGACAAAGTTGAATGTGATCTGGAAAAGTAACATCAGTTTTCCTGTGAAGATCAAATTATACAAATCACTTGTATTATCTATTCTCTTGTATGGGTGTGAGAGCTGGACACTCACTGCAGATACGGAGCGAAGGATTTAGGCTTTCGAGCATAAATGTTATAGAAGAATTTTGCGCATTTGCTATAAAGAGCACAAAACAAATGTCTATGTTAGAGAGAAGATAAACACCTATGCAGGCCACCAAGAACCACTTTTGTCAATAGTGAAACATCGAAAGCTTGCCTGGTTTGGGCATGTAACTCGTCATGACTCCCTTTCGAAAACGATCCTTCAGGGGACAGTCGAAGGTAAACGGAGAAGAGGAAGGCAAAGAAAATCCTGGGCTGATAACATCAAAGAATGGGCAGGACACGGTTTTTCCACACTTGTACGCATTGCTGAGGATAGAGAGCAGCGGAGGACCCTGTCTGCTGATGCTTCCACCATGGCACCCCTACGACCCATGACGGGTTACGGGCTGAGATGATGAGATGAATTAAGTGTATGTCACGATTGTTGATTATTCTACTGTATATATTTATGGGTTACTTTGAAGTGAGAATAGCTATTTAGATTTCTGGGGAGATTAGAGCCACTTCTTGGTGCGTAGGCACGTTGAGACATGTGTTTCTCTGGTTGCTCCCGGCGGAGCATGGAAACACCAATGCAGCTGGTGTCCATTACAGGCCCACAATAAGCATTTTGAGGCTGTTGCTGTGGTTGTTTCGGTGACGGTAACGATGTGTTTCGTGTGATGAGTTCCCAATCTCATCAGGGGTCATATACGACACGCTTGTTACCAGGCGCACCAGTCGCCACTTACGACATGTTCAGAGGGCAGTGACAAATATTGAGATGGATCAGTTCGAGGTGGTGGTTTACTCTTATTATTGAGAGTATTTGATGTACATGTAGTTGAAGAATATTATTTTATGTCCATTTTATTATTATTTAATTGTGGTTATGTGAAGAATGGTTTGTGAGAGCACGTGGGCTCACTTGGAGATATATATTTCTCTTCTCCGCTCCTGAGGGAGCATGGGGCCACCAGTGTGGTTTGCCTCCGAATGAAGTATTCATATGCTCGTGCAGTAGTGGTTTCGGTAGCAATCTATGTTACATGGTGAGATTGCCAGCCTCATGCACAACACCAGACTAGTCTCATTGACGACATGCATGAGTATGCGTGTGTGATAGTTGAGTGTGCCCTTGCAGTAGTGGTTTCGGTAGAAATCTGTGTTACATGGTGAGATTGCCAGCCTCATGCACAACAACGTACTAGTCTCATTGAACGACATGCATGAGTGTGTATGATAGCTGAGTGTGTGCTCTTGCAGTAGTGGTTTCGGTTGCAATCTGTTACATGGTGAGATTGCCAGCCTCATGCACAACACCATACTAGTCTCATTGGACGACATGCATGAGTGCGTGTGTGTGTGTGTGATAGCTGAGTGTGTGCTCTTGCAGTAGTGGTTTTGGTAGCAACCGATGTTACACGGTGAGATTGCCAGCCTCATGCACAACACCTTACTAGTCGCATTGGACGACACGCATGAGTGTGTGCGTGTGTGATAGTTGAGGGTGTCAGGTGGCGTGGAAGGACTGTTTGGCAGGTGAGAGTATCGTTATTCAACTATGATTTTAACTATACGTTGCTTTGTTTGCTTCTTCAGATTAGCAATCGAGCACTGTTGGGTGTTTGTTTTGTTTGTATGGTGTTATGTTCGTTGGTTTATTTGTTTAATGTTTGCTTCAGTGTGCTCTTAGTCACTGAATGGGTTGTAAAAATAAATAAAACCCCTGCCTCAAGAATCAGAGTTTTATTGTTGTTCGGGTCGGTGCGAGTGTGAAAAGAGAGTGATCACATATCACAATATCATCATCATCATCTCGCCCACCCTATCACAATTGGCGTCGTCGACAGGATCAGGCAGACAGTGACACTGAGCAAACAGCAAGCGAACAAATATTGTAAACACTCAGCGGTGCGTTATTGCAGCAAGATAGCCGCAAGGAGCACACGTGCTACGAGCAAAGGGGAGCATGAGGATGCAGATCCAACACAAGTGGTCGGTGCATCAGTGGTGCAAACTGAGGGATCAGTAGCAGGTCCACTGCCCCAGGCAGAACACGGACGGTACATGTTGGTGTCAACCCACAAGAAAGTCAGAACTTTTGGAGAACGCACAGGGCCAAACGCGGAGGACTATGCAAGGGAGGTTAGAGCTGCGTGGAGGTCCGGCTACATGATTAAGGAGGACCAAACCGATGTGATCCTCGACAGTGTGACCCCAGTTGTCCGCAGGGAGCTGCGGATACAAGTAAGAGACAATGACCCGGAGGCAATGCTTCAGGCCATACTCAGGGTGTATGGAGAATCGAGGAGCACCCAAGAACTAATGGCGCTATTTTATTCAGCGTACCAAGGGCCACGGAAATCGGTGCGTGAGTTTGCCCGTAGGCTGCATGAGATATTTGAGCAGGCAGCAGGGGCGCAGGAGAAAGACAATGGTGTCAAGCTTGACGAAACAGTGCTAAAGGACCAGTTTGTTGCCAGTCTAAGGGACGACTTGACGCGGAGAATGATGGAGGACAGGGTCCGGCACGAGCCTGCAGTATCATTTGTGTCCATAAGAGATGATGCTCTGAGATGGACTGGGAGTGGTCAAACAGCAAGAGCTGGGATAGCCACAGTCACAGCATCCGACGAAGAAATGGCACCCAGGTCACATGAAGGAAACGCCGAAGTGGAGCAACTCAGAGCAGAGGTCGCACAGCTGAAGCGCCAGATGGCTGAAAGGCAAAACAGGCAGAGAAGGCCGGCGAGGACCATCCGATGCTTTCGGTGCAAAAACTTAGGGCATGTACAGAGGGAATGCCCACAACAGGCACTAAACTAGACCCCTCTGTGGCTGGGAGTCAGGCTGTGGAAGGGGAGCTTTGTGACTCAAATAGAAAGAGTACAGGTAGAGGTGGCAGACAATTACAGGTTGGCATGAGGAAGAATGTAAATGGAAGGAAAGGGCCTGTTTCTCCAGGTAATAGGGAGACTGAGATGTTGGTGCGGCAAATGGGGGTTATTAACAGGAGGACCATCTCTAGGCGCCACGGGAACAGTCGCAGGTACAGAAGCAGAAAGAAACCTCATGTATGGAATGGCCCCCGGAGAATCAGGTGCTATAACTGTGCTGATTTTGGGGATCATATAGCTGCCAGGTGTCCATGTGGTCCTCTACCTAGAAGATGTTTCCAATGCAAGTCAGCACAACATTTAGTAGCCCTCTCATCCATAATAAATCAGTGACTAAGACTACTCAAGGAAGAAAAGAAGAAAAAGGATACTCTGGATCCTACCACTTGCGAGAAAATACCAAAACAAAAGATGATATGCTTTAACCTGGGATACCTCCTCCTTTACTATAGTATCTAACTATCGCTGCTATTAATCGGCAATAGAGCACCTAATGCAGGCGACTACGCCAAATAAATGGTAGTTAAGATTACTCACTGAAAATACGTTGCTACAGTGGAAACAAAATAATTATTGCAAAAATTTAAAGAGAAAAAAAAATCCCCTTAATTTTAAAGTCCACTACAAGTTCACCCCTGAAGTAAGATCGGTAAGGGAGGCAATTAATCTGGACGAAATAGTCCGAAACGCACTCCTTAACTTAGTTCAAAACACCTTTCTGCTTCAAACCCACTGACTGTTAGACAATCACAAACCTTACCAGCGTTTAGTATTACAAAATCAATAATTAACATATATTCCGACAAAATCAACCTGTAACTCAAATGTATATTACTAAAATGCTGTGGAAAAACAATCATTAATTGTGTGGTCAGCACGCCCATAAACAGAGCGTTGGTCTAGGGGAATAGTTATTTTTAAAGATACACAATACCACGAGACATCTCGTCTTCCTATTCTAAATTCAAAAATCGTTCGGATGAGTCCACATTTGTCGTAGATTTGCGATAGGTGATTAAGACTTAGTTAGGTCCCTTCTGAATAGACATAGAAATAAGTGATAGCTCAGTGGGAGGTGATAAAATAGAAATAGATTTCACGAGTGAGGTGGAGGAAATATAGTAGATTCTGTCTCTGACACTCGAGAAGATTCTCTCAGTCAGCCTATCATCTACAACAGAGTTAGATTAGTCAGACAAATCTAACATAATATATATTAATATATATGTTCCTCACATACCCACACACATAAGTGACGACAATAGACGCACAAACGTGAAACTATGACCATGAAAATATAGATATTTGGGAACGAACTGACCGCCACACTGATTAAGTTTAATTGAATTTTAATTATCATTTTAAAATTCCATCACAACACATATTACATTTAAGCATATACAGATAGTCAAAAAGTCAATGTATTTCTACAAGAATGATAGACCCATTGGTATGATCTTTTCCCCCGATGTATAGCTCACAGTCCTGTTAGAAGAAAGTGATAGCCACAAAGAGTCACGGATACATATGCTAGATCATAGATTTATATTTAAAGGTATGAACAGACTTTGATACTCTGATCTATCCTGAGAAAAATATTGTTAGCACAAACTTGCATAAAGAAATTACAAAGTGGGTGCATATATAAAAAAACATCTCTCAGTCTACTCTCACTCTGTTCTTTCAGCAGGGATCCCTGTCTCACTTTCTTACCTAATGTCTGGATGGTGTTCGCCGTCTGGCGCACTTTATGACACACCCAACGTAAATCTGCCTTTCGTTTGATGAAGCGGATACCCAGCTCTGCAGATCTTGGTTTCATCCAATGGGTCCGGGTAGCGTCCTCTTCATGCGATATTTTCTTCAGATTTAGTTATTGTCACTTTACTCAGTTCAGGTAAGAATTAGCTTTAGCGGGCCCACAATGTCAGAATCACGAGGTTTCCCGTATTTAGGAAAATAACCGGTTGGTAACTTCTCTCAAAAAAAATATTATTGTTCACATCACCATTTGTCAAAAATCGTCGGAAAGTTAATGCTGGTAATATTTTTCGCCACAGAGGCTGCATGTACTTGATGGTTTTATCAGGAAGAATTTAATCTGGCTCGGTAGGCGCAGTTATTCAATTTGTCTTAAAGTTTGTGAAAATGGGTACTCTGTCGTTCTGGATACAAACACAATGCCAGACATGTTTTACTTTGTACACACACACGTCTTTAATTAAAAGAATGTTTAGTTCTTCACCGATATTTCTCATCAGTACTTAAACGCTGGTAGTGTTGGGCTACCCCAGTTTCACTGAATAAAGAGAAAACAACATATAAAATACTTATACATACTATTCTTCGGTTATAACTTACATTATAAACTGCAAGCGTAGAGCTGGTCTTATCGTTTAAAAATTCCCGTGAAATAAGTTATGTTCATAAAATCAATCATCATGAATTAGGAATACATAAGTATTTCGTCAATACTCAATGATGAATCAGTGCCGTTATAAGTTAGTTTAAAATATTCTCGACTGATTATTAGCAGTTTATTAAAATTTATTAATAGCCGAATGAGTTTAAGCTAGAAATTATAATTTATTCTGCTTTCCACTGTAACATGTCGACTAGCGAATATAACAGACTTATAAATTATTTTCTTCTGCACAGAAATCTAACTAGTAAAATGAAATAAGCGGTTATCACTGGATCACTCAATACTACTAGATATATAATAATATTTACCTCCACACAGAACTACAGATTAATATCACGAACTAGAATCCTTCAATATAATGGTAGTCTAGAACTCGGCAAAATGTTGCCAAGAAACTCAGAACTTTGCAATATACAAGATATTTTCTAGCACGAGTGATCTGTCTACTGCAGATTTAGGAGGACTGAATGAAGTCAAGTTTCAGCTACTGGGTAGATATATGAAACAGACAAAGGATCCCACGTTATTTCGCAAATCCGAAATAGCCTCCCCTTCTCGTCTAACACTTCACCTACACTCAGACGCATGTCATAACCTGTCACTACGCGTCTTAACACCTCACGCTGAGAACTAGCCGTAGAAGCGTTTCGTGTCATGGAAAAATGAGACGAATGTCTGCCATTTGGTCTCGCCAGAACGACTTTCTTACACTATTCGCTCACATCCAGGGGACTGACACATGACGTAATAAAATGCGTTTCTAGATGAGAAAAGAAACAGGCGAAAGTTTGAATGGGAAAGTAATATTTTGTCGCAAACGAACGAATGCGAAAAAAAACCACGAAAAGGATAAAAGAGCGATAATAAAGTAGAGGACACGGGTAGAAAAGAAAAGAATATAGAAAATTTATTGATCATAAATCTCTATGCGACAAGACAGTGAGACAGTGTGTTTCTGCAAAACAGCGAGGCAGGCAGGAACTGAAACTGTTTCGAAACAACAAGCAGGCTGTGTTTCGAATCCTTCGGACTCAACGCTGTTTCGAAGCATTGTTTCGACACACACACACACAGTAGCCATCTCTACTACACAGTACTCTTTCCATTTTTTAAATATAGCCACATCTCAAGGGCCTCAATTCTTTCCTCTAATTGCTTGTTCACTGTCCATGTTTCTACACCATACAGCAATGACGAATAAATATATATATATATATAACATTTGATGATTATCAGTTTGAATTGGTGAGTTAATTGAAAAGATGTTAATATTAACAGGTATTAACATCTTTTCAATTAACTCACCAATTCAAACTGATAATCATCAAATGTTATATATATATACATATATATATATATATATATATATATATATATATATATATATATATATATATATATATATATATATATATATATATATATATATATATATATATATATATATATATATATATATATATATATATATATATATATATATATATATATATATATATATATATATATATATATTTATTCGTCATTGCTGTATGGTGTAGAAACATGGACAGTGAACAAGCACTCATGTTGTTGAAAGTAGCTTTGGCCATTCCTATTCTCTTCTTGATTTCTGTTTTGCATCTGCCATCTTCTGTTATTTTGTGACCAAGGTATGAGAAAGTCTTGACTCGATACGGGATTTTCCCATTTATTCTTATCTTTAATGTTGGTTTATCGCCTGCTTTGCTAATTATCATAGTTTTCATAAATTAAGTTAATGTACGAAATAATTGAAACGTTCAGTTCTTATGTCATGACTAATAATATATTTATATCATACTTTTGCTGTCATATCACTTATTTCACCTGTCAAATCATATGATTTGTGTTCGAATGATAAGTCGAAAGATTAAGTGTATTCGAAGGAAGGGACGAAAATTAAGACCGACGTTTGAAAAACGAACCAGTTTAGTTCAGAGACTAACTTTTATATGGAACAGTTTAGTTTTAGTAAAAATTAATTTAGTTAAAAGCGTGAAAAAGGGAAACTTGTGATCTAAATATCATCTCATCTCAACCAGTAACCCGTCATGGGTCGTAGGGGTGCCATGGTGGAAGAATCAGCAGACAGGGTCCTCCACTGCTCTCTATCCTCAGCAAAGCGTACAAGTGTGGAAAAACCGTGCCCTGCCCATTATTTGATGTTATCAGCCAAGGATTTTCTTTGCCTTCCTCTTCTCCGTTTACCTTCGACTGTTCCCTGGAGGATCGTTTTCGAAAGGGAGTCATGACGAGTTACATGACCAAACCAGGAGGGTTTTTGACGTTTCAATACTGACAGAAGTAGTTCTTGGTTGCCTGCATACGTGTTTAATTTCTCTCTAACATAGACATTTGTTTTGTGCTCTTTATAGCACATTCGCAAAATTCTTCTGTAACATTTATACTCAAAAGCCTGCAGTGAGTGTCCAGCCCTCACACCCATACAAGAGAATAGATAATACAAGTGATTTGTATAATTTGATCTTCACAGGAAAACTGATGTTAATTTTTCAGATCACATTCATCCTTGTCATGGCAGCTGAGGCCATCTCAAGTCTTGATTTCTTTACTTGATCTTCCATCACTACATATAGTGGACCCCAGATATTTAAAGGTGTTCACTTCTTCTAACGTTTGCCCATTTAACGTAATGTTGGTCGGAACATGTTTCTTATGGCTATTCACCAATATCTTGCTTTTTCTATATTAATTTCCATCCCATACGTTCTTGGTACTTTCTCCAGTCTAGAGGTAAGGTCTTGAAGTTCTGATTCTGTTCCAGTTATAAGATCGATATCATCAGCAAAACGTAGATTTCAAAGAGGTCGGCCTCCAATCGATATGGTTGTTTTGTAATCGTAGAGAGCCTCCTGCATAATATGTTCTAGATACGTATTAAGGAGCACTGGGGACAGGTTACATCCCTGACGAACTGCTATAGTTGTTTTGAAAAATTCTTCAATGTCATTGTTTGCAAAAACAGCACTGCTTGCGTCCTTGTATAGTGCTTCAATGATATCTATGATGTTGGTATCAAAATTGAATTTTCTCATTATTTGCCATAAGCCTTCATACCAGACTCGATCGAAGGCTTTTGTGAAATCGATGAAGTTATGGTATAAATCGTGTTGATGCTGGAGATGTTTTTCGATCAGTAATCTAATATTGAAGATTTGTTCTGAGGTACTTCTTTTTGGTCTAAAGCCAGCCTGTTCCTCTGACAAGATTTCTTCTGATTTCTGTTTTATTCTGTTCAAAAGTATCCTTAACATCACTTTACTTGGATGACTAATAAGGCTAATGGTTCTGTAATTCTTGCACATTTTTTAGATGTCCTTTCTTTGAAAGCGGTATTACAAATGACTGCGTCCACTCTTTGGCCATTTTTTTGTACTCCATATCTTCTGGCAAATTGTTGTCATGATTTTTACTATATCTGGTCCTCCATATTTCAAGAGCTCTGCTGAGATATTATCCACACCCGGTGACTTCCCTCCTTTCATCGAACATATAGCCTCTTCCACTTCTTGTCGTAACATTGCTGCATTTCCGAGTTCCCTGTTTTCACACTTAACGTTGTTCAATATGATATAGTCAATGTCGAGTTTACAGTTATATAATTCTTTACACTATTCTGTCCACCTTCTCATTACAGCTTTTTTTTCATTGAGCAGAGCCCCATTGCTATCTTCTATGACAGTTACCCTGGGCTGTTGAGGTTTTGATAGTCTTCTTAACGTGTCGAAAACTGCCTTGCTGTTACCTTTTATTAGCCCCATATTAATGGACTCACATTGATCAGCTACCCATTTTTCTTTGGCTTGTTTCATTTTCTTTCTAATATTTTTATTCATCATATAAAATTGCCATGCTGCTTCAGGAACCTCTTTCTTAACCTTCTTCATTTCCCGCCGTATATCACATAACTTCAGAATGTCATCTGTAACCCATGGTTTGTTTATTTTCTTTCTTTTACCAAGTATTTCTCTTGCAGACTCAATGAGCACGTCTTTCATGTTCTCTGTGATTGAGTTGATATCATCCTCCAGAAAGTTGAGAGCTGCACATTTCCCTCCAACAGTTGTCTCAAACATTCCCGCGATTTCTGGATCTTTCAGTTTGTCTAAATTGAGTCTTAACTGAGTGTTGGGGTTGTGGTAAAGTGGGATGATATAAATATTTATAGGGGACTTAGTGTACTGACTGAGATCAGCTGTGAAGGTATCTGTATCTAATAAGTGTGGTGTATTACAGATGACCTTACTTTGCTACCACATTTAGACCTCAGTCAGACTTATTCTGGAATATTGTGATGACTACGTTGAATGTCTAGGGTTATGATAGTGATGAAGTGTATGTTCACAACAACCAACAGACAGATAAACAATTTAATTTAATCCACAATACTTTACAACACTGTGACACTCACATACATAGAACACTCTATAAGACTATCTTAATAAGTCAAGTGTTAACTTTTAAAATATGTATTAATTCCTTTCAATAATAGATATCCTGATTCAACTACAAAGTGAACCAGGAATCACAATCAAATGTAATCACAAGTTGTATGTACACAATTTATAGATAGGATCTTTGTGTTGCCATATATTATTATTACAATATGTGTGTAAGTTGTGATGTAGTACTATGAGGTAATACTGGCTTTTCAAGCTAGGTTGTTGTTTGTCATCATGACTTCAAGTGTTTGTTTCTGGTGGAAATAATATTGGAAAGGTTCACCGTTTCTTTTTATTTGAAACAAATAACTGTCCCTCTTGATTTAATGTACAGTCAATTTTAGAGGGGGGTATACACAAGATTCAGCTGCTCTGGCCAACGAAATCTTAACTTCTGTGTGGGCGGCAGGCAAACTGACTCCTCTGCTCGCTTGCTTCACAGTTTTCTTGAGAAACAACACTGGTCGATATCTTGACCAAGGAGTATGCTACCAGCCTCTTGATTCAGCAAAACTTAGACCAGGTGCTGCTTTAATACTTTAGTACCACGGTCCCTGAAACAAGAAGGTTGTACCTCCTACTTCAGAACTAATTTATAATCTATTTCCACACTGAAGCACAATACATAACAAACACCGAGTTCAGCGCGGTAGGCCAACTGCTAGCTTCTCATGAAACAATATACACCAGTATTCCTCTCCCTAATGGTTACAACGCCTCTGCAATTCCAGCATTATTTCCTTCTATTCAATAAGATAGGTGTCATAGTACTATTTGGCAATCCCATATAGGCCTATACAGTTATACTCCTCTCCGACAAGTTTTGTTCATGGTGGAGCAATATCTAGGCTTTGCCTCATGTTTGTTACTGAACCACACACATACAGACATAAATTATCAATTCACATTCAATTTTCATCAAAAAGATATCAAATATGTCTAGCTTACCACAATTCAAGGAAATATTAAACAAGTACGTTGACTGGCGATGAGTTATGGCACAATTCCGATCTGCCTCTGTCCCATGCTTTTATTAGAAAAATATGAGCTGGTTCTCAACGCACTTGCTTCTACAAAGTTTATTTTCAAAAAGTGGCACTGAACTGACGCTCCTAATTGACTATATTAAATGGTCTAGCCAATGAGACCATGTTTACAAAAGCATTTGAAAAAATGTACCCTTCCTATCGTTTCCATTAACAACCAAAAATAGTATTTGCAGTCGACTAATCATGTTTCGCCTTACATATAATTCTAGCCAATCAAATCGGATTTAACGTGGTGGCCTCATTTCCTCTAAAGCAGTGTCCAAACACGCCATTATGAGCAAATATGATCCTGTGTTGTCAGACAACACCACTATAGTATTTTGGCTATAATTTGTTAATTATTAGACTATTTGCTTAACACCTAACATATTCTTTGTCAGCAAGTCCTAAGGCACCCAAATATATAAGTTTAATGGAGCCAAGTGGCTTCGTTCAAAATATGTATTTTCTTCTACCACCCGTTCACTTCTATACGATGGAGTGTCTTCTGTACTGTCAGGCTAATGTCAGGATTTCAGACGTAAAACAGTATTGTGTCATGTTTTCTAATAAGCATTAACCATGTTTTTTAAAACCTTACCTCGTATTGGTAGTGTTTTTTGTCACTGTTTATTTGAAGAAAAAAAATCAAGCCTGCATGCCTTTCGCGTGGGGTGGCATTAATTTCATATCGCGAGACGACGTGGTAGTATTGCATGCGTTGCTCCGTACATCTCTCTCTCTCTCTCTCTTCTAAGCCCGTCTGTCTTTTAGTTTACGTAGTGCATAAAATGACATTAATGTAATATTAATCTAGGTCATTACGCAGTGTGTCTATCTCAAGGTTTTCTAAGAAACACAGTACCCGTTTTATTTTTAGAAACGCGTGTAGTTTATGCAGTAGGCTTTACTAGCAAACGTGAAAGCGTTACAATTATGCAGACGGAGCAGAAAAAGGGGATTTCTTGTTTAACTAGTATGACGTTCTATAACACAGGCGTACGCTATTGTGACCGCACTGTTCTTTTACCATTCTTCTTTCCTTTTATTGAATTAATTCGTTAGGCTTTACATTTACTTTTTAATTTATAGATGTGGATTAGAATTTCTCACGACAGGGGTAGAATTAGTAGTATATCTTCTCCCCGCCGAGTTCTTCTTTAGCTGGTTCTTGGCTTCCAGCTTGTCTAGGTTATATTTTGAAACAGGCCTCTAAGTCCAACTTTTTAAACAGCCTTCGAACGTGTAATCAGTCTTCAACAGTCAGAAACTTGATAAGGCCAGTTTGACGTTGAAGAACACATATTCACTTTTAATATAGGACGAAGCTCCTTATATATTTGCATCCAATATATACATTAATCAATGGCATTCACTAAGCAGTCCATGAAACCAGTCTATCGTCAGGTAGACTAAGGACAAGATGTCTTATGCATACTGCTGAAATCTTTAATGAAATAGTTCCACACTCACTTCTTTCTATTCAGCATTCGCTTGTCCATTTAATTATAATAAAGCATAGACTCCATACTGTAGGACGACCTAGCTGATATAAATTCACAAAGACTGTATCACAAGAGTACACTTTCTGGAGCTCGTCAAAAACACGTCTTCTCACACACAGTAATACACAGCGAAAGAGAACGAATACTAGCTCAAATCTGACACGCAACGCCGGCAAAAAATCGTCTGCCAAATATTAGCAGACTATGTGAGTACTTCCGGAGTAGTCCGAGCAACGCATATCAACAAGGAAGTATGTATACAAACCATGTCGAGTGCGATGAAACCTGTTATGATTTTACACATAACACTGAGAACATCTGTTTTGATTATAATTCTTTTTGAGTTTAGGCTTGAGCGTCATCAATACCATGTCGTGATCACTACCAATGTCGGCGCCAGGAAAAGTCCTAGCCTTGGCTTTATTAATACATTTTCGTAAAAATCATCCAAATACAGTGTAACATCTTAATTGTGATAAGTTTCTGGGTTTAAAAATTAGCAGCATCTTTTTCGTACACTCTCAGATGTCTACTTGAATATTTTAAAAAAAAAGCAGTGTTCGTCTTGTAGCTATTTCTATCTCCATTTAATTTTTATCCAGGAATGATCCGGTGACGACCATATGTCCTTTCTTTGTTGCGATAAAATGACTGCTAAACATCTACATTTAAAAAAAAATAACATTTTGACTCATTCAGACGACAAGCGTCCCATTCAACCTAGTCGGTTATATTAGGGCGCATGTCCAAATATAAAAGATCTGTAGGTCTGGTGACATAATTATTAAACATCTACTTCAAAGATGCACAACTTATGACCAACATCAGCATCTGAAAGGGAAGAAAAATTGGCACCAACTATAAGGAAAATACAGAAACTCCGTGCAGTGCAACATTCTTTGATTGGAAGTTATCTTGAACAGCCATGTTTCTTGCTTGTATCTGGCAGCACACCTAAAGACCAATTTTGATACCCAGTCCATCTTAATTTTCCAGAGTTCCTGCACTCCATTAGACCAACCTGGATAACCTTGCTGTCGTAGATTTTTGATAGGGGAATTAAGACTTGGGTTGGTCCCTTCTGAATAGATTAGAATAAGTGATATTCACAGAGAGAAGTGGTAATAGCAATAGATTTCCACGAGTGAGATGGTAGAATGTGATCAAGAGGCTGTCTCTGAGATCGAGAAATCTTCTCTCTCTCTCTCACCTAACTTCTACGACAGCTTTCGAGGAGTCAGACAGTCTAAACACACACACACACACACACACACACACACATATATATATATATATATATATATATATATATATATATATATATATATATATAAACTACATTGCTGCAAGAAATGATAGACCCACCGTTAGATCTTATCCCTCGAGGTATGCCCACAGTCCTGTTGGAAGAAAGTGATAGCCCCAAGGAAACAAGGATACATAGGATTAGGCCTAATATTTCCCCTTCTTAAGGTATGGACAGACTTGATATCTCTGCTCGATTTTAAGGGAAATATGATTAGCAATACTTGCATACAGAAAGTTAAGATAGCAAAATGGGTGCCCAATTACAACAATAAAAAAATCACTCCGTCCTGCATTCACTTTATTCATTCAGCCGAGCACACGTGCACATTTTCATACTCACAGCTTAGATAGCCACTTCTGGTAATACAATTTTTAGGACATTCACCTACAGACTCGTCAAGGGCAGTCTTTGAATAAGAAATCACCAGTTCCAAAAAGGCAGGATGAATTCTCTGCTTCCGGGAACGACTCCTTGGGTGTTCTTATTTTTCGGATGTCTGTTTAGGTCCCATTAAAATTGTCCAGGCACGAAACATTAACAACGAGCACAGTGTCAATAGCTTAGGTTTCTAGAATTGAGGAATGTCAGATCGGTGTCTACTTTCAGGAAAGGACTATATTTGGTCACCACACCACTAGTCGAAACTCCGTCGGAATGTTACTGACGTTAATATGTTACTTGCCACAACGGCTAAATTTGTACATAGAGTTTGTGCAGAAAATCTGATCTGGCTCAAAGGCCCAGTATAAAACATTTAGTCTTTAATAAAACCCGTTAGTGAGAGTTGTACTCTGTCTATTTATGAAGACACACGCACTGTCAGACAGGTGTTAACTTGTAAACCCACGTGGTTAAAAGATAAAAAATGTTTATGTTTCTCACAGGTATGTCTCTGTACTAAACGCCGGCAAAATTTGGGTTACCCCAGTATTCACTGAATAGGGAAGAAAAACCACATATGAAATATTTTACATATTATGTACTCACTATAACTTACATTTTTAAACTGCAAGCGTACCGCTTGACTTATCATTTAAACTTTCCCGTGAAATACGTTTTATACATAAAATCAATCAACATGAATTAGGAATACCTACGTGTTCCGTCACCACTCATGAAGCATCTAGCATTAATAAAGTTAGTTTAGAAAGTTTATTCTCGTCTGATTATTTTAGCAGTAAAATTAAATTCCTTAATAGCCGACTGAGTTTAAGCTAGAAATATAATTTCTGTTTTCCACTGTAACTCGTCACTATAAAATAATACAGACTATATAAATTAAGCGCTCTGCACCAAATCTAACTAGTGAAATAAAATAAGCGATTTAACACTATAAACACTTCACAAAATACTAGATATTTAATATAATATATTTACCTCCATACAGAACTACAGACTAAACCATGAACTAGAATACTGCAATCTAATGGTAGTCTAGAGCTCGGCAAAATGGCCAAGAAACTCAGACTTCGCCAAAACACAGATATTTTGATCTAGCACAGCGATCTATCTACTGCGGCATTTTAGGAGTCAGAATGAAAATCTAGTTTAACATTCTGGTTATATCTATTACCAGACAAAGAGGTAAACGTTTAATTTCGCAAAACGAAGTACTCTCCCCTTTCCGTCTTTAACACTTACGTTTAACACTTAAACGCATGCCGTAACTGCCACCTACTGACCGAGAGGGCGCGTGTCAGTTGCGACTCTCAGACGGCTTGTCTCCAATGCCCAGGCAGTTTTCGCACCTCGCGCTGACCATGGCCCACAATGAGTGTCGTGTCAGGTGGAATTCCCAGACACCTGTTCTACGTACTGCGCCGTAGAAATGTCAGTTATCGCGCCTTTCCTGGGCGCTCAGCCGAAGAAAACGCGCCTGTCAGCTGAAAGTGCAGACATAGTCTGCTCGTATGTCTGAGATAAGCGAAAGTCACAGTTTCGTCCACTGTGATCTAATGCCATATAATGCATTTTAACGCTCTCCCGTCTCTGTAGAGACTGACACGTTACGTCATAACTGCGTTCTCAGTTTTGAGAAAAGAAACAGGTAAACGTTAGAATGGGAAAATAGTAATGTATATAGTCGCAAACGAACGAATGCGAAAAACACAAAAAGGATAAAAGAGTGATAATAAATAGAGGATACGGGTGAAAGAAAAAGAAGAAGATATAGGCAATTTACGATCAATAAACTCTCAGTGACACTTGCTCCTCTTACTCTTCTAGCCTGAGAAACATGTCATACATGCCAAATAGGTTTTTTTTGTCAAATATGTCTCTTTACATGAAATTCAGACAGATATCATTTTATTTACATATTTAGTGCACATGGTGAGCCTGATGAGGAAAGGGGGGAATAAAAAACTGATCGTAAGAGAGACAATAATTAACAGTGCCTTTATGAATAATTTCATCCTTTTTCATACAAATGTAGATAAATTGACACTAATTCCTTCGTATTCCCTCACTGATATATATACTGAAGCACATTAAAAACGCACCACCTGTATAATCCAGGAACAGAGTGTGAAATGTAAATATAAGTGTTTACAAGTTTACATATTTGGAATCTTTATTCATTTTCCTATGAATCCATGCTGGTCATTAATTTGTACATTTGATTGTTATGGATATCATTGCATTCTGTGCAGGCAAGGGAGAAAACCAAAAATGCAACCAATAAAAAAATTCATTCACACTATCCTCAGTATCTGGTATGTCCACCGTGTGCTTGCAAACAAGCTTGGCAGCGGCTCCGCATGGAACGCACAAGTCTCTGAAGGAAATTCCGGGGAATCAAGTCCCATTCACGTGTAAGAGCAGCTTCGAGCTGTTGCAGATTAGCTGGAGAACCTTGCCTGTAGACTCTGCGTCCAAGCTCGTCCCACAGATGTTCTATAGGGGACATGTCTGGTGATAGGGCAGGCCAATCAATCGTCACAATGTTCTGCTGCTGTAGATATTCCTGCGTAATGCATGCGGTGTGAGCACGTGCGTTATCCTGCTGGAGAAGCTGCAAGTCTGGATAATTTGTGAACGCAGGAGCAACCAATGCATCCAGAACATCATGTCGATATGTCACAGCATTAACATTTCCACGAAAGACGTGAAGAGGCAAGCGATGATGAAAACTGAATCCTCCTTAAATGTGAATACCGCCACCTCCAAATCGGTTGTGCTGACGAACACAGCAATCTGCAAAGCGCTCTCCACACCGTCGCGAAATCCGCGTACGTCCATCAGCAAAGGATATGTTGAATCTGCTCTCGTCTGTGAATAGGACAGCATTCTACTGCAGTTTAGTCCATCTGACATGTTGCTCTGCCCATTGCAGGCGCTGCTGACGATGTCTTTGAGTCAAGTTTGGGCCAACATAAGGAATTCTTGCAGTAAGGCCTGTATCTCTGAGTCGTCGTATGACTGTCATTCGAGAGACTTGCCCACGTCTACCCACTATTGCTCTTGCTGTTTGACTTGGCGGGAGAGAACGATTCCTTAGGTGACTCAGCACAATATGACGATCTTGCGCAGGGGTAGTAACTCGTGGTTGGCCACTCCGAAGTCTATACCGGGCACTGCCAGTGGTTCCGTAACGTTCATTGAGACGTACAATAGCGCTGTGGTGGCAATTAATCCTTCTGGCAATGGCCCGCGAGCTCATTCCGGTCTCCAGCATACCAATGGCTCGTTGGCGGTCGTTTTCAGATAGTCGTGGCATTTCAAGCACATGTACTGGGTGTTTTGTCTCAACGGCCTTTTTATACCGAGTATACTGCCACAACGCGTACACATTTTCAGAGTCATAGCTGTTGGGAATCGTGTTGCACGTGTAACTTTCATTGTTTTCATGTAGTCTGTACACAAACCCGTGGGTTGAATCATGCACTTTCCATTCCAGCAGCCCTTCGCTCTCTACCTCATGACAAACACGGGGAAAATTCATTCCCACACCTTTTTTTTCCAGCTTCTCGGCATCAGTATAATAGTGGTGCGTTTTTAATGCGCTTCAGTATATATATATATTATATATATATATATATATATATATATATATATATATATATATATATATATATATATATATATATATATATATATATATTGTAGCGGGAGGTTATTTAAAATTATTTATATGTAAGAGTATGCTAGTAAAGAGTTCTGACCTTACAAGTAATACCCCAGTCTTAGAAATAAGCACTGGTGTATTGTTATCATAAAAATAGTCAGACTGTAAAAACCCTGGCCCAGTTGGTAAGAAGTAGTACCAGGATTTAAGGTGTCTCCTCCCTATGACTATCTTATGATTACTTATATTCTAGGGGATAAGTAAAATGTACATTCACTGAAACCACAAATGGAAGAAGTGAATAAATCCTCAGGTACAGTTAAAATAGTTTAATAATTACACTAATATTCTATTTCTACTAGTTGGAAAAGAGCATATACATATATATAAAAGTATTCACACAATTACTATTATGGTCTGTTTATACTTCAAGATCTTAAATAATAAAGTTACTGAAATCACTGTTATTAGTCCTTTGAATTTAAGGATAACTGTCATCAGTTGACTGAGTTTCTGTATGGTTACTTATTGTTTTAAACTATTGGCTGTTTCACATGTATAGGTGGTCAGTGTCAAACAGGACACTTATCTTTCCAACTTGATACTGCTGAAACTGTCCTTTGCTGATATCAGACTTGGTAGGCCCAACAGTAGGGATGCCAATGACCAGTTGAAGTTCACTCTTTGGGGTCCTGCACTTTGGTGGGATTGCCTCGGATGAACTACACCGGCTTCTGATACTGGACAGTCTGGTTTGAGTTATTTCATGGAACCTGCAACATATCAGCCTTGGCTAGTATCTGGCTAGACTTGTAGTTGACTAGCACAGATGTCAGACCAGTCAGTCATCAGATGTCACCGTTATACAATCATAGTAAGTAAGGACATCATTTCAGTGATATAGCATTAATATTAACATTTCAATTAAGTGTAACTGACTAGCACATAAGTCAGACTAGTCAGTCATCAGGTGTCAAAGTTATACAGTCATAGCAAGTAACATCATTTCAATGATACAGAATTAATATTAACATATCAGTAATAAACATCATCTGGTTTCCCCTGCTCCTATACATCCTTTTCTGATCTATAACTTGATCCTTCTAAATCATATCAAGTACAAATTCAAATACTGATGCTATTTTAGCAACTACCCAAAATTAATACATAAAATAAATAAAGTGAGTGACCACGTGATCAAGTTGCTTTCTTCGGTAGTACAATTACATAGTTTTGGAATTGAAACCTGGCTGTGGACCACTCCATTTTACCAGCTGTAAATGGGTACAAAGTTGTGCGCTCGAACTAGGGAAGGCAAAGGCAGCGAGGAAGGGGACTAGTCACCTTAACCTCGTAAACTGGGATCTTCCATGATGAAGTTTCTAACACTTCATTTCCCTATGACAATCTCTGCCATGGGACTGCCTTTATCTTCGTAAGCGATAAAGCAATATGATAAATATAACTTCATTAGGCCGTGGGGCTATTTGTGATTACTTTTTGTACAAGCAACACTCATCCATAATGCACATGAATAAATCATATTAAAATAATAATACGTTATATCAATGAATATTATACAGGCATATTTTGTGAATTCTGTATGAACCTGAAATAACAAATATTATACACGGTAGTTATCATAATTTCGCTTACCCTCAGACTTCAGATACTGGACTTAAAAATGTTTCTGGCGATCCGCTCACAATTCATGGGTCGTGGCGAAACTCTGCCTCCAGTCTGTCTGAACCCTCTTTCGTTGTCTGTAGCTCAGTTTACCGATACGCTTTAAATACGTATAGCGCGGACGTATCGGAGAGTACCGACGTCACAGCTTAAACCTAAGCCTGAAAAATCCTTCCCGAACAGTGATTTCGGCCGAACTGTGCGTCGACTGAAATTTTGCCTTTATCATTCTCGGCATATATAATATCCATATAGTTCCATCTTATCTAGTTTTATACAGCTGATAAAACTCTATCTTCCTATCCATGTAATTTCCCAAACTGTTATTTGTTGATTTTAATATTTAGAACAGAAGTGGGTTTACATGCTTTTTGCGTAACTGTGGGCAGCCGAAATACGCATATATCTCCGTAAATGAGAACTTCCTACCGTTCCATCTTATATGCAGTTATACACCATCCTTCCCTGTACTGAAATGTAAAATCCTTTTCATACGGATTCCCTTCTGTTTTTATTTATCGTTGGCGATTTCCTCTGTCCGATACACATTTCGCTGATACGCCGCCATTTTGAAAGCGGTCACTCGATCGTAGATGGGTTTATAAATCTAACTGAAAACGTTTGCAATGACTTGAAACCAATTTTGCGACATAGCTCCCCCATATTTTAAGCTGGATGATATCTAGCTTAACTATTGGGTACAAGACAATTGCAAAACGACCATTCCGAGGTTAGTTTTCCTTCCTTCTATCCTCCTCAAGCTCTGTGGGATGACGACTAAGAAAATCTGCGCCCACATTCTGTTTTCCAAGAATATATTCATCCTTTACTATCTCTCTCTCCTTCCTGTTCGGCTTTTCATCCAGGCTCTTACTGCTGGTGAAACGGGGTCGGTAGGTTTCCCATGAAGTTTACCGCCCTCTTTTCGTTGATAGTTGGATGTGGTTTTCCCTCGCAATTCCGTAGGTGTTTGATTTTCGCTACGTGATTTGTTCCTTTTTTTCCAGCGCATGGGGTTCAGACTGCAATTGAACCTGTGTGGGATGTTTCCTTTCCCCTCCCGTGCAAATCTCGGGAGTACCCCTGATTGCTGGTTTGCTTGTAGATTTTTGATGAAGACTCTTCCGTCGACTTTCTGAATCTACATAGGTGCACTCTGGACAGGAATTTACATACTGATTTATGTCTTCCGTAATACCTGGCCAGTAGAACTGGGTGGCTATTCTTTGTTTTGTGGCACCATTACCCAGGTGTTCACTCAAAGTTGATATGTGTCCCCAGCCTATAACCTTATTCCTATAGGTGGATGGTACAACAATTTGACCATGACTTTTCGTCCCTCTGCCAGCTTTCCTGTACAAGAGTCCATGTTCCCTATAGAAGTGTCCTTTCCTTGGTGTGTTATGTGTCTTTGACAATTTGCCAAAACAAGGCTTCAATGTGCTGTCTGCTTCTTGAGCCCGTTTCATTTCAGTCGAATGAAATTTTAAGTTGGTGTCCCTCTCTATGTTTCTGGAGTCAGACCTGGTCTGGGTTTCTGCCATAACCATAGGTTTTACAGGGTCTCCCAAGAAAACATATTTACGCCCCAACATTAGGGGGTAAAAGGGATCATCTATCACTGCTGCATTTATCTCCCCTTCCACATAGCGACAACTGACATGAATCTTTGCTATGGGTAAAGTAAGGGGTGATGTTCCTTTTAGTGGCCCTTGAATGTCTACTGTTTCTGTGGTGATTTGTTCAGGGCTCACCAGAGATGCACACACGACTGCGTCATAGGACAAACCTGTGTCATACATTCCTGTGACTGGTTTGCCATTCACAGTCACTATCTCCTGTGTAGGTGGGTGATGGAGGCTATTCTGACTCACAGTCAGTTCCTTCCTATCAGAAGTCCTCACCTGTAGACATGCAGCATGATGAAGGGGTTTTTTCCTCCCACATTCATCCGTGTTGTGGTTGCTCATCTTACAAAATTTGCACCACTTAGCTCCCTGTTTATAGGGTTTATTTTCCTGAGTCTGAGGGTTCTTGTCCTTATTATCAAATCTTTGCTTGTATCTGTATGGTTGATCCATCTGGTCAAAATCGGTATTCTGCGGTGGTGGCTTATATCCTTCTACCTGCTTCCTTTTTGTTCCTACCAATTCAGCTTGAGCTGCTTGGTATCTCTCTGCACATTTCAAAATGTCTTCCAGCCTCTCTGCTCCTTGTTCCATAAGGAATTTCCTCATTTCTGGAGACATGGAATCTTTCACTTGCTCTAACATAACCATTTCTTTCAGATCCTCGTAGGTTTTCTGATACTTACCTAAACTACTCCATTTCAACAAATACGTTTCTAGCCTAGCTGAGAACTGGTTATATGTTTCTCCAGGTAGGGGTTTAGAAGTTCTAAATTTCTTCCTATATGCCTCTGAGTTCTTTTCATACCGAATAAGTAAGGCTTGTTTTAGGATTTCATAATTCTCCTGATCTTCTTTGGGGAGTTTCAGGAACACTTCATATGCAATACCTCTCAATCCTTGAGATAACTTTAGACTCCATTTTTCCTTTTCCAGTCCATATGTAGAGGCTAGCCTTTCATACCTATCCAGGTACGACTCAATTGCGTCCTCCTTTTCAACAAATGGATCTAGGTGGAAGTTCATGGCCCCATTTGCTGTGTTCTGAAAAGAGCTATTCGCAGAATGAGGTGAGCTATTACCATGGGTGATAGTCCCAGCCTGAAGTTCAAGATCAAGCTGTCTTATTTTCAGCTCATGGTCTCTCTCTGCTTGTAACCTCCTTTCTTCTCTCTCAGCTTCTAATTTCTTGGCTTCTCTCTCCGCTTCTAATTTCTTGGCTTCTCTCTCTGCTTCTAATTCTAATTTCTTGGCTTCTCTCTCTGCTTCTAATTTCTTGGCTTCTCTCTCTGCTTCTAATTTCTTGGCTTCTCTCTCTGCTTCTAATTTCTTGGCTTCTCTCTCTGCTTCTAATTGCTTTGCTTCTCTCTCGGTGTACTTTTCACATTCCGTCGTGACATACCGGATCAGAGCGTCACCATCCATGCCAAGCTCTTTTCCCACCTGCAGTGTAGCAGACCTAAATTTGACCAAGTCAGCCATGATGTATCTGTAGTCTAGTAGGGCAAGCGATCTTACTCAAACTAATTTACTACAATATAATTAACTTAGTTAAAATTAAAGTTAATTAAACTGACTTCACCATATATGAAACAGCTTTCTTTATCTGTACTCAATGGTACTCCTAAAAATATAATTATTTCCTACTATGTTACTCTTTCCAAAAAATTTTACAAAACAAAATTTTCTACACAGCAGAAATAGAAAGTTGGCTCAGGAATATCAAAGATATATCCCGCAGACGAGCCTCCACTGTAGCGGGAGGTTATTTAAAATTATTTATATGTAAGAGTATGCCAGTAAAGAGTTCTGACCTTACAAGTAATACCCCAGTCTTAGAAATAAGCACTGGTGTATTGTTATCATAAAAATAGTCAGACTGTAAAAACCCTGGCCCAGTTGGTAAGAAGTAGTACCAGGATTTAAGGTGTCTCCTCCCTATGACTATCTTATGATTACTTATATTCTAGGGGATAAGTAAAATGTACATTCACTGAAACCACAAATGGAAGAAGTGAATAAATCCTCAGGTACAGTTAAAATAGTTTAATAATTACACTAATATTCTATTTCTACTAGTTGGAAAAGAGCATATACATATATATAAAAGTATTCACACAATTACTATTATGGTCTGTTTATACTTCAAGATCTTAAATAATAAAGTTACTGAAATCACTGTTATTAGTCCTTTGAATTTAAGGATAACTGTCATCAGTTGACTGAGTTTCTGTATGGTTACTTATTGTTTTAAACTATTGGCTGTTTCACATGTATAGGTGGTCAGTGTCAAACAGGACACTTATCTTTCCAACTTGATACTGCTGAAACTGTCCTTTGCTGATATCAGACTTGGTAGGCCCAACAGTAGGGATGCCAATGACCAGTTGAAGTTCACTCTTTGGGGTCCTGCACTTTGGTGGGATTGCCTCGGATGAACTACACCGGCTTCTGATACTGGACAGTCTGGTTTGAGTTATTTCATGGAACCTGCAACATATCAGCCTTGGCTAGTATCTGGCTAGACTTGTAGTTGACTAGCACAGATGTCAGACCAGTCAGTCATCAGATGTCACCGTTATACAATCATAGTAAGTAAGGACATCATTTCAGTGATATAGCATTAATATTAACATGTCAATTAAGTGTAACTGACTAGCACATAAGTCAGACAAGTCAGTCATCAGGTGTCAAAGTTATACAGTCATAGCAAGTAACATCATTTCAATGATACAGAATTAATATTAACATATCAGTAATAAACATCATCTGGTTTCCCCTGCTCCTATACATCCTTTTCTGATCTATAACTTGATCCTTCTAAATCATATCAAGTACAAATTCAAATACAGATGCTATTTTAGCAACTACCCAAAATTAATACATAAAATAAATAAAGTGAGTGACCACGTGATCAAGTTGCTTTCTTCGGTAGTACAATTACATAGTTTTGGAATTGAAACCTGGCTGTGGACCACTCCATTTTACCAGCTGTAAATGGGTACAAAGTTGTGCGCTCGAACTAGGGAAGGCAAAGGCAGCGAGGAAGGGGACTAGTCACCTTAACCTCGTAAACTGGGATCTTCCACGAAGAAGTTTCTAACACTTCATTTCCCTATGACAATCTCTGCCATGGGACTGCCTTTATCTTCGTAAGCGATAAAGCAATATGATAAATATAACTTCATTAGGCCGTGGGGCTATTTGTGATTACTTTTTGTACAAGCAACACTCATCCATAATGCACATGAATAAATCATATTAAAATAATAATACGTTATATCAATGAATATTATACAGGCATATTTTGTGAATTCTGTATGAACCTGAAATAACAAATATTATACACGGTAGTTATCATAATTTCGCTTACCCTCAGACTTCAGATACTGGACTTAAAAATGTTTCTGGCGATCCGCTCACAATTCATGGGTCGTGGCGAAACTCTGCCTCCAGTCTGTCTGAACCCTCTTTCGTTGTCTGTAGCTCAGTTTACCGATACGCTTTAAATACGTATAGCGCGGACGTATCGGAGAGTACCGACGTCACAGCTTAAACCTAAGCCTGAAAAATCCTTCCCGAACAGTGATTTCGGCCGAACTGTGCGTCGACTGAAATTTTGCCTATATCATTCTCGGCATATATAATATCCATATAGTTCCATCTTATCTAGTTTTATACAGCTGATAAAACTCTATCTTCCATCCATGTAATTTCCCAAACTGTTATTTGTTGATTTTAATATTTAGAACAGAAGTGGGTTTACATGCTTTTTGCGTAACTGTGGGCAGCCGAAATACGCATATATCTCCGTAAATGAGAACTTCCTACCGTTCCATCTTATATGCAGTTATACACCATCCTTCCCTGTACTGAAATGTAAAATCCTTTTCATACGGATTCCCTTCTGTTTTTATTTATCGTTGGCGATTTCCTCTGTCCGATACACATTTCGCTGATACGCCGCCATTTTAAAAGCGGTCACTCGATCGTAGATGGGTTTATAAATCTAACTGAAAACGTTTGCAATGACTTGAAACCAATTTTGCGACATATATATATATATATATATATATATATATATATATATATATATATATATATATATATATATATATATATATATATATATATATATATATATGGGGGTCGGAAATGTTAAGGGGTATAGAGTACGCCTCTAATTCTAAAGGTACCGGTTTCGGTTCCCAGTACATGGAATATATTTGATGGACATTTTTTCAGAACTAGTGGGCCCTAATGATGTCAAGCTCCCCCCTGATCTCCTGGGTAGTGAGATCGGATGTCTAGCCTTCTCGGATACGGGAGGTCCCGTGTGTAAGTTGCGCACGTTAAAAACTCCCTCGGCAGTTGGAAATCGTAAATAGTATGCCAATACGACCGTTACCCCGGCAAAATTTACAAAATTAGGAAAACCTACCTACCACAAAAAATATATTTATGGAATGTGTTATTCCTGCATTCACACATCGGGATCCTTGCCGGCGCTACGGGGTTCGTGCACTTGTGCTGAGATTCTCCTTGTGTGAACTAAGGGAGGAGATCGTGTCACTGGTGGAGTTGTTTGTGCGCAATGAAGACAGTCCTTAAAAACAAAAACAAAACCAATCCGTTATCAATATTCCGAACTTTTTTGAAGAAGGTTCATATTTTTAGTTCAATATTTTCATAACCAAAGAATGACAAAGAAATAATTCTAAATATATTTTTAATTTTATAATATTTATAAGAATATATTAAAACTGAGTATTTTACATTTGACAGTAACCACGAGTTACTAGATTAATCATGAGTTTCCTAGATTAATCATGAGATTAATGAGCCTTCAGCTGTTGCGTCTTGTCAATTAAGTTTGAGAGAATGATATTTCAAAACTGGGACTCAGGTTCAGTATTGAATTCACGTTCCTAGTGCTTTCTTTTGTTCAAGAAAGATCTGAGTTCTAAGTATTAAACTGTGTTTATAATGATTCGCCTTTTGACATATTTGGCCTGCCTGACATCCCCAAAGGGCGGGTCGTGCACCCCGAGGCTGAATGCACCCATGATTAAGAACCACTGCTCTTACCGAAGCGAAGTCGTTTAATAAGTAACCATTCAAAACAATGAATGTTAATTGTAGCTATACACTTAGCGGTCTCTTTTTTTCTGTTTCATATAATAGTCCAAGACATTTACAAAGAAAACTGTAGGGAGAATAAACCGATTTTCAACAACAATATCGTGTCAAGTTGAAAGTTTTCTACTGTTACAACCAGGGTTGTAAAGTCGGCCACAATATTTTCTGACTCCAACTCCTGAAATTTTAGAAGTTGGACTCCGACTACCGACTCGGCCTACAATTTTTTATCATTCATATGGGGAAAAATTCCAAGTCAAAGTCTGAAAAATTTTTTACCGACTCCCGACTCCGACATCACAGCCTTTATTACAACTACTTTAACCAACGGGTAGCCTCATAACGTTGTAGTCTACTTTCCTGTACTTGGTAATCGCTAAAGCTTTTTCTACTCTCACATCTTCCTTATCAGCCAAAACAATTTTCCACCCCCACGGGCTTTTTCACTCCCTTGCGGAAATATATAAATCCACTGACTATGGTCAGTGTTCGCAATGTGACCATGCACTAAAGCCATTTTATCCCCCCAGGATTTTTTGTTACATTTTTCCCTTCGACTACATCTTTTAGGGTATTCCTGTCCCACGTTTCGTGTCTAGAAGCCTCATTTTGTAGTCTTCACGAGTACCTAAAACATGTTATGTATAAACCGTCTACTTGTGCCCCCCACCCCCCCCCCCCCCCTTTGTTTTTTTTCTTTTCCCATTTATCTTTACATACAGTTAAACAAGAAGGCTGTGAGTAGTAGTTACAAATATTGCCTGCCACTAAATACAGAGAGCAACAGACAGACAGAAGAGGACAAGACCAGAGTGACAGAAGGAAAACAAAAAGAGTTCGAAAGACAAAATTAGCATTACATGAAAACAATACGGGGTAAAGTTATGTTAGTTGTTAGAATAATACTTAGCAAGTCAATAGTAACTCCAGTTTTCAATTGCTATTATTGTAATTTTGTGCTTTGTTCACAAGGAATTTGAGAGAGAAACAGACGGGAAGGAGGGGGGGGGGAGGGGGGAGAGTGGGCGAGAGAGAGAAAGAGTGGGCGAGAGAGAGAAAGCGACAAAAAGAGACAGCAGCTCGGTTACATCATGATAAACGACACCTTTTCGAACATATGACAGAAGATAAATTGTGGTTGTTCAGGCCAAATCTTCCATTATTCGTTGTCTGTAATTTTCATGTCTTTTTTTTCCTTATGTATGTTTCGAGTTCACATCTCTCCAGAAATGTATAAAACTAAAAACATATAATGGTACATGAAATAAATATTATTCTATTTCAACTATTCACAAGAACGAAGAGAATATTTCAAATATACATTCAGTATTCGCAAGGTGGGCATTTATAAAAGAGAGCTGAAATCACATGACAGACTGAAATTGCACCAATATTAACTCTATAAATAGTCATGCGGATTTAGGAAGTTGAGGTGTTAACTTTTGGTGTGTTTCTGTTGCATGTAAACTGGATTTTTTGCCCCACAATACCACAGATTTCGAATGCTAAGATCCATTTACACAAACGCCACAAACAGTACGCTAAGTGACGGTTGGTCAGAGTGAATTTACGTCGTGCAATATATGATGAAAGTTGATGACTTCACTTCATGTATTGACGGAGTGAGTAGCTGAACTTGGTAATTGTAGCTTCATACCTTCGCGAATCAACTTGTGACTAAGTGATCTTGGTAGGTAGAATGATCAACTTGTGAGCATGTACTCTTGATTCAGATAATACGCTTTTGAGTGAGGTGAACTTGATATAAATATGAGAATCACCTTGTGTGTGCTTTAGCTTGACTCAGGTGGTACTCTTTCGATTGAGTTGAACTTGATATATGTATATAGAATAAACTTGTGTTTGTTAAAGGCCTATGCTCCTCGGGAGCTAAAGGGTATTGATTGATTGACTTGATAAGCAGGTGAATAAAATGCTGCGCTAACAACGTTTACAAATGCGGGAGAGACGTCCTTGTAACTTAGGAAGGGTAGAATGTCCTATCTTGTGAATTCTGCTATCCAGAAGTACGCTTTGCTAGCTTCTTTCTGGTTAGACGCCAAACACGTAATGTGCAGACTCAGACTTCTGCTGGATTCCATTTCCTTTCGCAAATTCCTTAAGAACACTATAAAATGACACTCCACAGATATGAATCAAATATCCACACATGAATGATATATTAGAACAGTTGTACACAGGCTATGCGGTAGGAAGATTTATGCACCGTGATGTTTTAAAACTTTAGTACTGCCGTTCTGGCGAACATTTCGTTATATTTCTGGTTTTCCCATGTGTCAGATGTCATTGCCTGATGGCCTGACTCCGCCTCCAATTCAATTGCTAGGTGCCCATCTTGTAATTATAATGTTGTGATGTACGAAATCCACGTCAATCGCTCTAGTGGGTGGGCTCTCGCAACCAACTCTTCACTTCCGTGCTGCATGTTTTTTTGTGAGACAGACCGTGGTTTTGGATTAGCCGCCTACTGCATAAATCACCCGCCCTCTGTCACAAAGCCTTCTGTGCTTTGTTTTTCCGCTTCGCATGATGAGCACGCTATGGCGGGGCCCATTGTCGTGGGACGGTTTCCGTAATCTTCTTGTTCCTTATCTCGCTAGGTAATCAGTATGATGGCTCTTGGTGTTTACCGTCTGGCAACAATCATTAGTTTGTGCGTCCCGAGTTCTTTGTCGCTCCGGCTATTTTGTCGCAAGGTGGTGACCGTCCTGTTGTTTAAACATCGGATTAGCTCTGAAAAGACGTCTCTCAATAGCCAAGCCGGGCGTCTCCCAAAGTAAACAATACTCATCTAATGTAGTCAGGTGTGTTTACCAAGATTCTAACGAGGAAATGTGGATCCGAACGATAGCGCAAGGTGGGGAAATAAATCAAAGGGATGTTAAGTTACACTAAAAGTATAAGCCGTGATTAAGACAGATTACTTTAACAATGATGAAAGAGTAAAACGAGAGGGAAAATAAAATAAGAAAGATGCTGGAAAAAATACAGAGTGATTATATATATATATATATATATATATATATATATATATATATATATATATATATATATATATATATATATATATATATATATATATATATATATATATATATATATATATATATATATATATATATATATATATATATATATATATATATATAAACAGAATATTTAATTATGAAATATTTTATCAACAAGGTGAAAATGAAAATCGATGCTTTATGATAAATAGTTAAATATAGTGTTATCTTCTTTTAGAAAAATGTTCTTTTCATCATTGGATGATTTAAATGAAGTTATTTGGACTCCTGTCTCGGAGTCGGTTGGGTTAACTTAAAACCGTTCACGCTGTGCAACGCGTTGCCGCTGTGTTCTGGTGTAGTTGTGGCTGGTTCTCAATCAAGCCTTGACTATTCCTTCTCAAGTCAGGATTCGAATGGCTTTTTGGGATTACGTTCGTTGCTCGCGTCAATCTCACAAATGTCGCTTCTTCTAGTGTCCTCTAGACCCGTCTCTTATGGATGGTGTCCAGAGATGTTCACTAGTAACTAGTACAAGGAACTGAGAGAATATACAAAATAGTACCTTTCATTTATCTTCTGATGTTAGCATCAGGCAACTTCCACTTTCCTCTAACATTTCCTCTGAATTTTTCCGATGCTTAACATCTCAGACCCTCAAGGCATATGAAAATATGTCAGGAGAGCGAAAGAGTGCAAATGAATTATAGTTGTATATATACTTACTTAGTCATTCCCCTTCTTCCGTGAGGTGTAGAGGTTTGGAAGAGAGAGCGCCAGACTATCCTATCGGCTGTCTTCCTCCTGGCCTCGTTCCATTCTAGTTTTCGGTCCTTCAAAGATTGTTTAATCTTGTCCTCCCAGCGGTCTCTGGGTCGTCCTGGGGGGTCTGAAACCCTGGCTCTTTGTTTTCCATGCTTGTCGTGGAAGCCGATCTTCTCCCATTCTGCAGACATGGCCAAACCATCTTAGTTGGGACTGTTCTACTTGGTCTGCAGGTGGTGGGATTTTAGGCCTTGAAGTATCGTCTGGTTGCGGACCATGTCTCTTCTTGTTACTTCAACCACCTTCCTCAGATACCTCATTTCTGAGGTTTGGATAGTTGTATATATATATATATATATATATATATATATATATATATATATATATATATATATATATATATATATATATATATATATATATATATATATATATATATATACACACATCAATATTTAAAAAAGAGTGTTGACATTATATACATATATCATCATCCTCTTTCTGCTCGCTTTGGAGCATAGGGCTAACTCTGCTATTGGTTTCTTGCGATGATGGTTTATTCGCAATTCATTTTACACAATGAGTTTGCCAGTCTCATACACAACTTTACATTTTTTTAAATTTATACATGTAAATACACATATATGAACACGTAAATATACATTTAAAAAAACCCCTTCGTTATAAAAGGGTAGTTATCCAGACGCATTTGCACAGGATAGGTTATAGTAAGTATTGCAGCTGTTAAGGTGCAGTCTTCCCATGTGAGCTAATGATAATTGTTATGCTATAATTCCTAGCTTTTATCATATGGGGCAGATTTACAGGGCCGGGATTACAAAAGCTTTTATCGAATTTCGGCACTTTTAATTTACAAAAGGAAATTCTAGCCTTAATCACTACCTAGTAGATCTTCTACGAGTATCTCTTAATCCTGCGATCTTCCTCTGATGAGAAGTGAAATGCAAGTCACGAGTAAAAAATTAGAACACGCGAAATTCAATTTCACTTTTAAGCGATGCATCGTTATAATTATTTATATCGCCATATATGGGTATTGTAACTAATCATTAACCTCGCCGAAAACAACTATGTAATAGGACCTGTCATAATTTACCAATATTGTCATAATCAGGACAGACATAAAGATTGGCGATTTTTGCAAACCATGCCTACACAATTAGACACAAGTTATCTTTAAACTACCATTCCTTTCTAATTCGACAACATTTGTTTGTCCACTACCAGACATGATGGAAATAATAAACTCGCTTATCTATCAATATCTATCAATTGTGTAAATGACAGGCCTGGCAAAAACGGTCTCCTAATGTTCATTTAATCATTATTGTCCCACGTCTCGCTAAGCGTTGACTTTCCAAAAGCAAATGATAAACATGCTATGAGTGGCGTCAACTTTGAAATGTTTGTTACTTCAGAGGGGTGCACCTAGACTAAGAGGTAATTTTCAGCAAAATACTGCCGTAGAGAAATAAAGCTTAGGATAGACAGACAAATGGACGTAGGAATACCACGTTCTGCCACATATAGTTTACAAATAAAACTCACATAGGTTTATTGAACTTAGCTAATTTTGTATTCATAGTTTTACACGTGATGTCTTTGTTGAGCGTTTACGGACAGTCATAATTTTTCCTTTGGAAGTTGTGGGCCCATTTCCGTTAAGGACAGAAGTTTTTGTCGCGGCTGATTCATAATCACCTCTTTTAGATTCATCAGATTAAATTATATAGTGCAGAGCAATCGCTTTCTCCTCTCCTTCTCCCTATATTGAATTGGTCTGTCTCTTTTCTTATCGAGCTAGTTTTCGGGAGGCTATTAATATTTCATAGGTCATAACTACCTTTTCATCTGTCTGACACGGTCTGACAGATTCCCCAGGGTAAACAATTACATGCTGTAGAGCTAATCACATTTGGCCACTGTAGCCGAGTATTGAAGGTAAAAAATTGTATAGAACCTTACATCAAGAATTAGCAGGGGAATGTTCTCTGAAACAGAATTTCACAGACAAAAAGGAAGGAGAAGCCACAAGAGGCATAAAGCGGAAGCTGTTGACAGTCAGAGACAATGTGCTGAAGTCAGGGTTGTTGATTTGTAACAGAAAATAAGACATTAGAGAAGCAGTATTACATGGAATGTGACAGAGTAGGAGCAACGTTAGAAGTGTAGCGTCGTTGGTTTTCAAATGTAAGTTACGTTTGTGCCTGCCTGCTTACTACTTACTGCTTTGTTGTTCCTCTTCTATCTTGGGGCGCAGAGGTTAGCCGTAGAGAGCGTTATGCTATCCTTTCGACTGTCTTCCTTTCTGCCTGGTTCCAGTTCAGTCCTCGGTCCTTCAGGGATTGTCTGATATTGTTCTCCCAGCGAACTCTGAGTCGTCCCGGACGTGTGGATCCTTGACTCTTGGTTTCCTTTGTTGTTCGTGGTTTCCACATGCTACTTTACATATCTGTGGGACGTTTAAGAGTCTTCTGAGAAACCACACCTTTGTTGTCTCTTACAGTTCTCTCATTTGTTTTCGGCATGTCCAAGACTCACTACTTAAATGCCGTTAAAACAGTTTGTTGTCAAACTTCAGCACACTTTTTGTTGCCTTCATCGACACGAATTAATTGTATGGTATATTTATCCTTATTAGAAACTATGTTCTAGAAATACACCAAAAAAAACCCCAAGGAAATTAATTACTGGACCTACTTCGTTGAATGAGGCAGACTAGGAAAGCCCCACACCCTTCTCACCAGTGTACCCAAACCTCCTTTAAGGCAATATCAATTTAATGGTTTTTGAAAGGTCTACATAAGAACTGACTCATATAAAAATAATAGTGTATTATTGAGATTGATATCATGATATATCCTGACCAGCAATCTCCACGGTTTTCTTGGTTAATCCATCACAATCGATCGGTACATCTATTGCACATCTATAGAAATAGGATTCTTTTTTCTCGTTGCTTTCCCCTTGCCTAAACCAAAGCAGTTTTCAAATTTCGGCAGCGAAATTTATCTTTGTTTTAGTAAGTAAAATTATAACCATGTGGTGCCAAGGGACAATGAAATAAAAGAACCAAAGCTTCCACCAGGAGATTTGTAAGAGCCAATTTTGATGATGTTGTAAATGGAGTTTTCAACCTCATCATATAAAACAAATTACTACAGTAACCATTACTGCAAGAGTAAGGGAAGCGCTTTGATGGAGGATCCTGTTTGAGAAACCGTAACAGCAGCCGTGGCCACATGTATCAAAAGGAGCAAACACGTGACATTACTTGTAATTTGCTCATATGAGACATTTATTTCCTACAAATATATTTAGTCCGCTGCAAAATAATGTTAATAAACAATTTTTCTTTTATTTACACATGTTGCTGCATAATATATCTTAGTTTGCTCTCAGATACGCATTTACAAATACTGTAATGTGCTATTTGCTCACTGTCTACACACACACACTATGTATATATATATATATATATATATATATATATATGTATATATGTATATATATATATATATATATATATATATATATATATATATATATATATATATATATCCTTAGAAAAAGATGCTGATGTTTACATCCTGTTCTACAGTTGCACAAGCCTCCCTATGCCACATAGAAAGCATCACATACCAGAGACTAGACTGCCTACTCAAGCTGGTATCTGACCCCCCCCCCCACCCCCCACAGAACTAAAAAGAACTAAATAATACGTACAAATCTTCTGTAACCCGCAAACAAAAGCCTGATACCTACACTGCTGAAAACACTTGCCATGGAAACCATCTGTCAATAAGGAGAAGATATTATTCATGCTTAGACAGATGGATCAGCTTTTAAAGCAGCCATAAATGCTGAATTTGGGGACATAATCACCCCACTCAAAACAGCGCAATCCATCACAATATTGCAGGCCCCTGTGTTACCTGGTGCACAAACTACGAAGCAGAAGTAGTTGCCATTCAGAAGACTTTAAACAGAATCGATGAACTCTTTGAATCTAATGAAATAGAATCAAATGTTGTAGTATTCTCGGACTCGCAGGCTGCCCTCTTGGCAATAGAAAACTGGAAAACCAACTCAATCCAGAAGGTTCTAGAAATATGACACAAAATTATGAAGATGTATGGAACAGAAATCTACATGCAATGGATACCTGGCCACATAGACATCACATAGAATGAGGCTGCTGGTAGACTAGCAAAGAAAGGAGCAAAAATGCCCCAAATTAACCAACTAATGCGTATGTTAACAATAAAACAATATATCAAAAACAACTGTAACGATGATTGGCTGAACACGTAGGCACAAGCTAAAACAGAAAGAAGACTCTTCATACACTTAACAGCCCCAAATAAGGAAGATGCTATCAACCATATTGACTGAAAATACCAAACCAGAATCTTTAGATTGAGAACAGGTCATTCTACACTAATTGACCATAGAAACAGAATGTGTTCACAAAATATAGCAACAGCAACATGTAGACACTGCCCAAACCCGTTGGAGACAGCAGAACACCATCTACTACTATGCACTGCACTCCAGGGAATGAGACAACTCCTCCTACCACACAACCCTTCCTTAGACAATACACTTTATGGCAGCCCTAAACAGCTTACACGGACTGCGCAGTACCACATTAATGGCATCAAGGTCACTAAGAGCTGATGCTCAATGACAGTGGATCAACGTCATGTCGCCCTAACATATGAAGCAGTGACATAGATACCAGAGAGCCAAACGAAAAAGACATGAGTTTCGGAGATATTCCGATGCACAACAGGAAAAAAAAAAAAAGTCAAAGTCTGTACCACAAACAGCAGCAGACCGATGTTTATAAAATACATATATGCTACGACAGACAAGGGATTGAATAAATTGGTCTTGCAATAACAGTTTTCAACTTGGATCACTGATTGTATAAGAAAAAGTAACCAAAGCTAAAATTCTTTTTTTTTTAAAATATTAATCCAGTATTTATTTAAACTGTGTGACTTACCGTCATATAGCAGAATTTCTCACTACAATACTATTGATCAAATCTATTGTGACTTCTTTATAATGCCATGATTTCAAACTGTCCAGAATCTTATCTATTTGTCGTCCCTGTCTCTTTTTCCATCTATCTTTCCTATTGTCACGACATACTCCAGTTTCGTTCTTATAACACGCTCTAACGAAAGTGGATTGCTTGTTTCTAACCTGAGGAATTAATTTCCTTTGAACATTGACATCTTTCAAGACATTCCCATTTTAGCTGCTCATGTTATTTTTAACATTCTTCTGTAAAACCATGTCTCTGTAGCATATGGTGCTTTTTCTACTTGTTGACTAATTGTCCACATCTCACTTCCGTATGTCATGATTGGTCCTATATAACTCTGAAGAGCTCTCTTTCTTACTTCCAACGAACAAAGAGTTTTTGCATAAAATGCTTTTCATTTTAAATAGAATACTGCTTTTACATGATATACATGTGTATTATACACATCCCTTGTGAGATACAAAATTCATCTGATTTTATTAATGTGTCCAGGTATTTGAATCTATAAACTACTTTTAAAATTGTTAAATTACTTTGAAAAAGCATTCCGAAAAAGGTTTCTTCTAGATTACTATAGCGTAGTGTCTGTCTTTATTTTTTTATTTTTTTTTTTTTTGCTATTTAGGCTAAAACCTTTATTTTAACTTTCTGTCACTTCTGTATCAATAATTTCCTACAACTCATTTTCACTATTTGCCATTAACTCATAGGCGTACCTCAAGTTAATTATATTATGTCCACCCACTGATATTTCTGGCATGTCCTCTATGAATTTCGTTTTTGGTTCACTATGCACATTGAACACATCTTATGACAGCACACATCCTTGTGTAACACTTTTTTTTAAACCTGCTGAAATATTCGTTTTTGGCAACTAATTATTAAAGCAGCTGTTTGTCGAAAGCACATGTTCTTTATTATTCTCAAGCCCTTACCATAGAAGTTTTATAACATTTTGATAATTTACGCCTGATTCACTTTGTCAAATGAATTAGTGTAGTCTACAAAATTCAAAATATACATCGGTTTGTACTTCCATGGTCCTCTAATAAATTTGCCGTCGTTTGTATCTTTACCTTCTACAAAATCGCATTGTTCATCACTAATTGTTGTTGTGTCTTTTCTGAGCTACATTTCCAGTCTTTGCACTTGTGGTTTAGCCATTCTTCATTTGTCGTTTTACATTTGCTTATTATTTCCTTGTTTAGCCTGCCGTATATTTATCTGTCTTGCTTAGTTTTTGATCTTGCATCCATCAGTTGTAAAATTTCAAGTGGCATCAATTTCGACTTTATAGTCCCCTTTTCACTGATATCTTAACATTATCTGAAATTTCGGAAAATGTCCCATTTACCGTGCACTCATGTTTACAGCGACCTCATTGAATTTCGGAGCATTTTAAATGTGTGCATGCCCTGCATATATTTATTAAATGAATACGTTTTGTTTCAGGCACAGACACTACAAAGCAGACTGTATTTTTTTTTTTTTTTTTGCAAAATGACAATCCGCTTTCTTAAGTGAACTATTTCGTAATTATGCAACAATATTAACATTAGTAATATAAATGCTTAAATATTGTTTTTATATTCCAAAATTAGTTGCTTAATTTTTAAAAGCTGTGTTGTAAATGTAAGAAAATTTTATATTATAGATCACATAGAATCTTTAATTTTATAATAAGCTGCTAGCTTTCATTTAAAATGAAAAATTATTATAAAATTATGTCCCTAGGCGCTCAGCGTTGCTGGCTTAATTACGGCGTTGCGGTTTTTTAATTTTTGGTTTTTCGAATTTTTCTAGGGCATCTTAAGACCTATCATTATGCCAAATATCAGACTTCTAGGTAGCCTAAAAGTGGTCAAACAATTTCATGCGGATAGATGAACGGAAAATGCACTTCTATTATATATATATATATATATATATATATAGATATATATATATATATATATATATATATATATATATATATATATATATATATATATATATATATATATATATATATATATATATATATATATATATACACACACACACACACCTTGCATCGTCCATCAACAATAATTTAATTCTTCTTTTTCGTAACAATTGTTAATATTTTAGCCAGTACACATCTTCATCGTCTTAGCTCATTTTTTATTCATTGTATTTCCCGTGCTCGTGCTGTCTTTGTTAACTGTTATATTCCTCCTAGCGTGTTCTATATTTCAGGGCCATGAGATCAGATCCAAACAGCCACCAATAACGTTAGAAGCCCATAGCGCTCACCATACATAGAATCACGGCAGTAATAAACTAATTGAAACATGGGCTTACGCTGCACTTTTAGATAACTCTTCATTCCATTCTTCCACTCGAGTTACTCCCTCTTCCCCACGCATGTCTGTAAAAATTATTTATTGCTTTTGTTCGATATTTCCTTTTCTGCCTTTTTCTTAAGACGCCCCTAAATAATAGTTTCCTCAACCTCAATTCAGACGATGTGTTTAAGAAGTTAACAATATCTTCATTTACACACACACACACACACACGCACGCACGCACACACGCACGCACGCACGCACGCACGCACGCACACACACACATATATATAAATAGTAGGAGAAGAAGAAGAAAAGGAGGAGGAAGAAAAGGTGGAATAAGAGGAGGAAGAAGAGGAGGAAGAAGAAGAGGAAGAAGAGAAAGAAGAGGATAAAGAACAGGAAAAAGAAGAGGAAGAGGAAGAAGAAGAGGAGGAAGAGGATAAAGAACAGGGAGAAGAAGAATAAGGGGAAGAAGAAGAATAAGAGGAAGTAGAAGAGGAAGAAGATGAATAAGAAGAGGCAGAAGAAGAAGAGGAAGAATGACGGGAAGAGGAGGAAGAAGAAGAAGAAGAAGGGGAAGATGAAGAAGAAAAGGAAGAGGGAGAAGAGAAAGAAGAAGAAGAAGAAGAACCACGAATTAACGAACTTTATTTTTCAAAGGGTTAAGAATTGGGCGCACAGGCCCGTCTGACATTCTGCCCTTCCGCTCTCACTTATCTTGCATACTATGTCCTTTCATTCCCACATGTTACTGGCATGTCATCTATAGATTTCGTTTTTTTTTCACGATGCATTAATTTAAAGGCATGCAGCATAATAAATGTAATATAACAGCCCACATTTACATTATCCAATCATTATCAAAATTAAGGTTTGGTTTTTTTTGGTTTTTTTTAACAAACACGGAAGTGATGAAAAGAAAAAACACAGCAAGAAGAGCTAAAAATAAACAAATACACAATCACTCAAACAAACAAAACAAATCCAAAACATCCATACAGTAAATCAGACAATAAATCCAGTATAATCACATCAGGGTGGCATAGAATCAGAACTCATTAAATATTTGAACACTCTGTTATTGAATGAGTAGGGGATTCGTGTGTTTTTTTTTTTTTGCCCTCCCTAACTCAAGAGCAGAATCAGAAAGAACGAACGAACGAATGACCTTATCCTCAAAGGCTTTAGAACTGGGCACGCAGGCCTGTCTAACATTCTGCCCTTCCTTTCTTTCGTCTTCCATACTGAATCCATTTATCCTCACATGCGTTTTAAATTTTATTTTTCAAATAATAAAATAAATAAAATAAAATCACAACATAGTATCAGTATAATAACAGTCACACATATTCACAAGAACTTATCATAATCAACATTGAACAGGGCAAAATAAGAGGGAAAAAAAGATGAGGAGGAAGATGTCACGGATTTCCTCCCCTTCTTTGCAGTAGTGGTCCAACAGTGCCAAAACGCAAGAGTATCTAAAGTGGGTCTACCTTCGCACAAGATTACTCTTGGCAGAAATGTAGGTAGTTTTCACAAGATAATTCAGAAGTCAAGAACAATGCTGCATAGGGCCGAGCAATTGTTAACTTATATCTGTCCGTCGCCTTTTGTTAAGAATTAAGCAATGGTTAAAGCCCGTTCAAGCCCCAGCTGGTGTAAATCCAGCGAAATTCTCTTTTACAAGAATAAGCTCTATTGATGTAAATATATGTATAAATGTATACAAATATATATTAAAAGAGTCTTGCTCATACCTATATTAACTGAATCAACTAAGATTATTATGTTTTTAAAATAACATATAACACATTTAAAAATCAATTAGTTTTAACAGGTTACAATAAATAGAATGATAGGGAATTTTAGATGAAAATAAAATTTCTCGTCATCGAGATTTGGTTTGAAGATTTAAATTTAGAATTAATATGTAATTTTAATGTCCGTTTGCTGGTGCCTGTTAGTTAGCCCTTAGCTTGTATGAGCGAGACCTGCAGCCTTGGTTTTTGTCGATTCTTTTGTGATGATGACAATTCACAGTCTAGTAGCTTCGTTCCTCAAACGGTCTGAAAGCTTAATACCACGATCCCAAAGTAACTTTTGGGAACACAATATCCTCACACAGTTTAGAATGGACATAGCCCTTTATTAGATGCTTCGAATCACTTGGTCAGGGAAATTATAGTAATCCGCTTATGGTGGGTGTTCTGCGAATCACTTGGTCTGGGAAATGTTAATAGTCCTCTTATGACGGGTATTCTGCGAATCACTTGGCCTTGGAAACTTTAGTAATCCTCTTATGACGGGTGATGTGATTCCTTGGGTATCCAGACGTCGTATTTAAAATGCGGGTTTACTTTTAAGTTTCAGAGTTGCCCAAATACTGTCCTGGTCCCTTTAGTTGCCAGTCTTTGTATTTATAAATGCGGGTTTACTTTTAAGTTTTAAAGTTGCCCAAATACTTTCGATCTGTCACGTATAATTTTGAAATCCTTAATCCGACCCTTCTCTCTCTGGCTTCTGGGAGTTGCTAATTTGACTTTGCGAAGCAGTCTGATTCGTGTCTCCAATTTCGCTATATTATATCTCTCATTCTAAGTTCAAATCCCAGATTGTTCTTCCGACGAATTTTCCAATGAGAACCATTGTCTATTCCGGCTTCTCAAATCAATCCAATCGAAAGCTCTGAACTATATGGGTAGGGGTGTTTAATTTAATTCTCCCCCGCGTGTTTTAAAATATTACATTTTAAAATTCCATCGCGTGACCTCTTTCAATATGTCGTAATGCTTCCGCCAACTCACAAACCAATCTGTGAACTTATTTGATGTCCAGATTCTACCTTCGAGTTTTGCCTCCCCAAGATAGATTACCTGTAATAATCTTGATACAGGGATGGTCCCGGAAGCTATTATCTCATTATCGTCTGGGCCCTCGCCCCTCTCAGACGGCTTCCCCAGACAGACAATATGGTATTCTATTGAATCGATCGTGCACAACCAGCTTGTGTCAATAGAAATCGACTCTGTCAAAGGTTGCTAGACAGACTCAAAGAGATAAACGTATTACCGCTGACCGGTGTAAATAACCTCGATAATACCACAGTTCACCTTGCGAAACGTAAATACGTCTGGTAGTGGTCACAGCAAAAAGAATTTAGGGCAAAAATATGCCAAATAATAGGACGATGAGGGAGAAAAATGAAGAAATGAAGTGATACTGCCGGAGTGAAAGAGAGAGGGGGCACAAAAGTACATGAACAAACCCGTTTTGTCACAGAAGAAGAAGAAGAAGAAGAGGAGGAGGAGGAAAAGAAGTAGAAGGAAAATAAGGGATAAGAAGACGAGGCAAAAGGATTAGAAGAAGAGGAAGAAGAGGAAAAAGAAGAAGAGGAAGAATTAGAAACTTTACAGCAATTATAAAGTGTAACAACTCTCCTACACTTTTTAAATGCATGTTTTTAGTTTACTGAAGAGTGTAAATTTGGTACTGATAAAAATGACTGCTTAACATCTGCTTGAAAGATGCCCAACATATAAGGTACATAGAAAGCACATATGAGCGTCACAAGTACCATGTTCGTATAAAAAGTCTATGGAGATGCAAATAGCTTCACGCTAACAACTGCTGTCTTTAAAAATATTCAAGTAGACGATTGAGAGTGTACGATGAAGAAGAATATGAAGAAGAAGTAGAAGAAGAAGAAATACTTTTTTTTTAAAATGAAGACTAAACATGGATCCTTCCAGTACCGGAAGATTGAATCTTCCCGTTGCTATTTTGGGCTTTTTTGTGACGCATTTTCATTTTGAGATTGTTGTCCCAGACATTCGCCTGATTAGGACGATTTTAGATCGCCTGTGTGTTGACTGGCATCAAATCCCCATGCCAAGCTTTGAAAGACTACCAAGAAATTAATCTAAAATGAAACATTCGGTTGGAGACTCCTATCAATACAGGTATCCACTTATAACGATTAATAGGATATTTACGGTATAACGATGTGGTATTTTAATGATCATACAGTATGTCTAGTACTTAATGGATTGTATGGAACATATGCCATATGTCCCTGAGGCAGACAGTTTAAGTGCTCCGCTTTTAAACACAGGGACTCTGATCTCGGCTAATCAAGACTGTAATTTGTGGATACTATAATTAATTTTTAGATGAGACCACGCAAGTGAATTAATAACTATCTAAATATCCATACACAGACACAAACACTCACACTCACAAACTACCATGCGAAGATGAATGACAGCAAATCTAAGCATGAGATAATTATTTTAATTTTTATGGCTGTGATAATAATTATAATGCTAATACAATAGTAATAAAGTTATAATAATATTGGTATAAAACGACAGGAAGTGAGCTAAAGATCTTAGACAAAGGTACGCCACAATCCTTCTCCCGCATGTTTACCATTCATTTCTTTCTCTATCTATCTATCTATCTATCTATCTATCTATCTATCTATCTATCTATCTATCTATCTATCTATCTATCTATCTATCTATCTATCTATCTATCTATCTGTCCATCCATCCGTCTATCTATCTATCTATCTATCTATCTATCTATCTATCTATCTATCTATCTATCTATCTATCTATCTATCTATCTATCTATCTATCTATCTATCTATCTATCTATCTAATTATCCATCCATCCGTCCATCTATCTATCTATTTATCTATCTATCTATTTATCTATCTATCTATCTATCTATCTATCTATCTATCTATCTATCTATCTATCTATCTATCTATCTATCTATCTATCTATCTATCTATCTATCTATCTTTCTGTCTCTCTGTCTGTCAATCTGTTTGTGTGTATATATCTCTCTATGTCGGTCGGTTGGTCGGTCTGCCGGCCTGCGTGTCTGTGTATCTGTATCTAGCTAGTTGTCAATCTACCAATTCCTTCATATGCCTCATATTCCACTATTTAATCCGTTATGTCTTTCATACGCCCCTGCTTATCTTCCTTATCTAACCACCTCCACAGTCTCTACCAGCCCACACCATCTGAAACGAGACCTGCCCTGCCAGAGCCCGATCTCTAGAATACGAGGGCTATCAGATTTTCAAACCAGGTTCTCTTGTCATCTGGCTGGAGCTTTGCATCCAAATATTGTTCACTAACGGTTTCTGTCCCTCTGCTTCCTCCTCTCTAGCCAGAAAGAAAATAAAACATATCTTAGGGGACCCATTTGCTTTTAACTTAATGGTATTTTGGCTGAAATCGATTTCTTGCCGCCCGTCTTGCGAGCTCACTGAACCTATACTTTGCGTTCATCTGCTGTGGTTATTTGTATTCTTGCACGTCATCGTGTCTAACATTTCTAGATATTGTGAACAATAGATCATTGATAATTAAGTCAAGGATGGTCAATGTGAATCGCTGAGCTAAAAAAAAAAACGGAAGTTATAACAAAATAAATGCTTAGGGTTAAAGAAAAAAGAAAAAAAAAGCCCATAGCAGATAATGTCCTGTATTGTTAGTTCCTCGGGTTTCTCGTGAGACAAAGAAATAGAAGAACCACTGTACCCTCAGGTATATAGCATATGACGACTATTATGAGGTTGTGCCTGGGTCTGGCAAAATCAGCATATAAAACAAATTGTTACAGACACTACTGATACAAGAGTATGTGAATTCTAGGATTACAATTTAGTAAATTTTTTTACGGGGGGGTTCGGTGGGGTATAGCATAACAATGAAAGGGGTTCTACAAAATCAAAGTGGTTTTCCAAGGCTGTAATATGCAGTTCGTTTATATCTCCACTGATTTAAAATATAAAATAATTTTGAGTTCCGCATACGAACAACAATTTAGAACTGTAATTGGAATTTTAACAAAATCAATCAACTGCAATTTATAAAAACATATCAGTACACTTCAATAATTACAATATAAATTTAGTAAAAATTGCAGATAAGTATTAACAAAAAACACAAACTGGAATTTTAATAATTTGTCTTTGTCTTTTTCATCATGTCGGCCATTTTGGGGACTTCTGGATTTTCATGATTGGTTTGGTTTGATTTTTAAGGACTATCTTCATTGCACACGGACAAGTCCATCTGTGCTCCGATCTCCTCCCTTAGATCACACAAAGAGGATCTCAGCACGGTGCACGAACTCCGTAGCACCGGCGAGAATCCCAATGTGTGTATATAGGAATCACACATTCTATAAATATTTTTGTGGTGGGTAGGTTTCTAATTTTTAAATTTAGCCAGGGCTTTGTGGCTTACTCCTAACGATTTCCAACTGCTGTGAGATTTTTAACGTGTGCAACTTGCACACGGGACCTCATATTTTTTCGCTCTTTTCAGAGATGGCTAGACATCCGATCTCACTACCCAGGAGATCAGAGGGAATTATGTCATTATTAGGACCACTGGTTCTGAAAGAAAAATTTCCATCAATTATATTCCCTCCACTGAGAATCCAACAGGGCTTCTTTAATGAATGTGTACTTAACTCCTTCAGTTCTTGTCGCTATAGATACTTCTGTCATTGATAATTTGTAGACTTTCCAAGATACTTAAATCACCTGGACAGGTAGACATAATGCTACTTCCAAGCGATGTTGAGGTGGTCCTTTACTCACACACTGCTGTCTGTTTTGCTTCTTACAGAAGCAATGCTGTGACTCTGGATACAGGAACCTGGATACATATGCATTAGACTATGGTATCTAACATCTACAACCAAGTTGATCCTCCGATGATTACGGGCCACTATTGATCAGAATCCTCTTTTAGACAACATAAACCATGAAGCCGTGGTCATGTCAATCAAAGTAGTACATCATACAATCAACAAATACATAGAAAGACTATGGAAATCATTATACACTTTTCCTGAATTATGTCTTGATTACTTCCCTTTGGTCCTAAATTATGCCACTGTGGCGTCCCTTTAAAGATTTTACATCAACGAAAATTTAAATTTGCATTGAATGAAAAGAAGCGAGAAAAGAGAAGAAGCGGTAGAAGAAGAAGGAGAAGAAAAAGAGACAGAAGAAGAAAAAGAGGCAGAAGAAGAAGAATACGAACTCTTTGGCACCCAGGATTTCAAAGTAAGCTCTGAAAAGGACTATGGGCTCTTATAGCTAGTATTGAGCATAATCCTGTCAAGGACTCTAGATGCGTCATGCTGTTCGGGATTGTTACATTTTATATTTATCTGGAGAGCAACTTCAGTGGTCAGCACAATGGTTAGAGTGCTGAGATTAAGATACCATCAAGTAAATCAAATTCACTCAAAACATAAATTTTAAACAATACTTCAAATTATATGACACCACAACACGTTATAACATATTGATCAATACAAGATTAACATACCCTTCAGATACAATATTACGGATCTGAGCATATCACCTTATGCAGGTCTGCTCACAAAGCAGGTCAGCTAGGCTTTTCTCTGATTTGGGCTGTTGCTATGTGGCTTCTCAGGCTTGGGTCAGTCCGCTGGACGTCTTCTCAGCTATGAGATCGTGAAGTGAAACTTTAAGAGTCCAGAATTGAATCTGAGCGGGCTTATATACAGTTCCCCAGTCCGTATGAATTTGATTGGGCGTGAGTTTGATTGGATCTCCCTCCCGTCCGTCTGATTGGTTTAATGTGTCTCAAGCTGAATCTCCTTTTTTCATTCCGATGAATTTCTTATTTTCGCTCCTCTGCGTTTGACTGACTCTTTTTCCGCACTTCTGATTGGTTGATTTTTTTCGTCCTCGGATAATTAGTTAATTCCCCGTTTCTGAATCTTAGATATAGAAATATATAGATACAATAAATAATAGAGAGTATTATTTACAGGGAAATTTCCAGAGTGATCCGTCCGTGTCGCTACAGCCAAAAGGACGCATTTGATAGCACAGACCATACAGTCATAGTGACAAAAATACTATGGAATCCCCAGAAATATATATTTAAGACTTCTACCAAGAGGCCGCCTCCAGAATTGTCCACAGAAACAAACTCTCAGAACCGTTTACAGCAGTCATTAAAATCAGTCATGGATGTTTGCTTTCACCAACGATCTACCTCATAGTTATGAATTAATGGTATTAACACTAGCCAGTGGTTAAAACATAATAAGTTTGAGCCTAAAGGTCTTTTATATTTGGAAATGCGCCCTAATATAAGTGACGGAAGCTGTGTCTAGGTTGAACTAGGCGCACCTCGCCAAAATGAGAGAATTTTTTGGGTAAATGTATTAAATTGGGTGATGAGACTGACATCAAAAGAAAAGATAACAGGAACCCAATTAACATTATACAAATAAATCTTGATTAGGCTGATAGTCGTGGTCTTCTATCACATAAACAACTGCACATGCAGAAAACGACAAATAGATTAACAGTAGGAGCCGTAAAAAACAACTACACATGAAAGTAAATAAATAAAGCTATTGAACATGACAGGAGACTCTATGTAGAGCGATACAACAGGAGGCAATCTGATCATCAGAATGGGTCCCGTCGATAAAGTGTTTCGGCCCTTTAATCTCCTTTACACTCTAATGGGGGCGGGCCCTCTTGGGTCATGATACAAATAAATAAAGCTATTGAGCATAAATAATAGGCAATAAGATCGAATAAAGACCAACGGTCAGACGACTCAAGACGTGCATAGCTTAACCCCATTGGAAAGGAACGTACACAGATGAGAAAGTAAAAAAAAACCATCAAAAAAAAAAACAGGATTATATTGCCAGAATAAATAAAGATTTCCGACCACTGTGGAAATCAGCCATGGGGAGCCGCGGTAGGGCAGTGGTTAGTGCACTGGCATCCTAGCTTGGTGGTCCATGATTCAATCCCCAGTTGAGGTGGGCCCAGCCTCGTGAATTGGGTACCAGAGCAACTCTGGGAAGGTTAAGGCGGCCGGCGTGATGCTGACCACATCACCCCTAGTGTGCCGATGGTGGAGAAAATATGGGCCTAACACCATACTCCCAATATGCCTCAATGGGCGTGTAACAGGATCCCTGTGCTCCATATGTAACAAAAATGAGTGAGAGAGTGAGATTAGTCGATGATTGTTCTATACGAGTTTTTATTCAGTACTTCTTCTTTTTCCACTTTTACACTTCGACTTGAATTTGTTCAAAGAAAGCAGTGGCCATCTTGTGGGTATCTCCGTAGAGATTTTCCAGGAATGATACCGGTAATAGCCATATACGCTTCCTCTGTTCCGTATATTTGGGCACCTTTGAAGACGATTTTTTCAGTACAATCTCATATCTTTGCGAATCATAATCATCATTTTCCGTTACGTTCCTTAAGGAAAATGGAACCAATTCTCTAGCTGGTCCCCTATGGAGGAAGCCTGCATCAAGCATTGACATGCTCCTGCAGCACAATTATGTGGCACCTTGTTTTACATGACGATGTTTCCAGTTTCTTCCATCATCATCACCCTTCAGCTCGCCAAAGATCATTGACCTTCAACAAACTTACGCCATGTCTTCCTGTCACGTCAGCTCTGTGTAGTTTTCATCTTCCATGTCTGTCTCCAGTTCTCTTCTCCATGTGTTCCTTGGTGTCCCTCTACCTTTTTTACCCTGGGGATTCCAGAACAAGGACTACCTTGTAATACTATCAACAGGTTTTCTCAACGTGTGACCCATACAACCCCAGCGTCTTATCCAAATCTCTTGTTCCAGTGGCACTTGTCAGTTTCTGCCCTTTGCACAACCTTAGTTTAGGTGCCGTCTACAATATGCCTGATATTTCTATCATTTCTTTATCTCTACAGAGACCACCGGAGAGTTACACCGGACTTCTTAGTAAAAAAACTTTGCTAAATGATTGAACAACTATGGTTACTCCAGTGCTCTGTGCGACACATATGTGCGTGTGGCGAGAGGTTTTATTTGGCTTTATGATCAGTATAGTACTGACAATTACAGAAATAGAATTTCTGCAGAAAATGGTGAAGTCCCAGTGTCTTAGAGGACAACTGGTATCACAACTTAGTTACGGCTGTGAATGATCTGATCTCGAAACAATAGTAGAGAGGAGACCGACATAAAGTGCCACCTCCGCTGTGTAACTAACTGTGATATTAAGACAAGGAAACAGATTTTACTTAACAATGATAAAATTGACAAGTCTTCAAATACAATTTCCTTATTATTTATTTAGTATATACACTATCTACTCTTGTGCTGAAGGGTGAATGTTGAAAAATGGAATGTAATGGATTTGTAAGATTACAAATGATTCACACACACACACATATATATATATATATATATATATATATATATATATATATATATATATATATATATATATATATATATATATATATATATATATATATATATATATATATATAGATATTACAAGTTTTCCAATTATAGGAAACAAATTTATATCAGCTGTGCTGTTAATCACTTATAGTAAATGTATCAGCTGTGCTGTTAATTAAGTATATAACATTTATCAGCTATGCTGTTATTATTGTCTCTTTCTACGCTAAATCACTTTCTCGTCACTGACACTAATTTTTGCTCACAATGCTGACAGAAATGGTACTAATGTGTACTCATCTCTTAGAAGTTCTTGATTTGGTTGACACAAAACCGGCTGAAGATCGTTCCTTTAGCACACCCAAGACTGAGGGGGACTAAAGATGTAGATTCTGTGCAATCTCTATGCTCCTGCTGAGTTCCAGGCAGCTGGACTGACGACCCACGATCTCAGTTTTTATGACACAAATAAAACCTGTAACAAGGAAAAATATGGGCTAATTTCTGTCATCAAGCCCACCTATTTCTAATGTGGATGAAATGAGCCTGTGCCTCGGGTGTCTGCATGTAGGATGAATGACAACATGGCTCAGTATGATTTAGCAATAGCGAGACAAGACAGGTGTCTACTTGCAAAACCTTCTTTCTGATAAATTAATACATGGATACATTCAATAATATAAATTCAATACATGAATACATCCAATAAAGTCAATACATGAATATATCCCATAATATATATTCAATACATGAATACATCCAATAATATGTACACCTAGGTGTGATACAACCATCTCCTTTCCCCCTATAATATACCAGGCCCTCTCTGACAAGTGCTATAATATATCCTAACAATATTGTTATGTTCTTATGATAGGAGTATATGAGACGAGGACTGTTTGGTTATATATCAGGTGGGAGTTCTAGGAGACAATAGATTGGAGTTAGATGAGACAATAGATTGAGTCCTAACAAGGACTGTTTTGGTTATATTTCAGTTGGTTTTATCTGAGATAATAGACTGAAGTTATGTGAGACAATAGATTGAGTTATGTGAAGCAATAGATTGAGTCCTAACAAGGACTGTTTTGGTTATATTGCAGTTGGTTTTATCTGAGATAACACTGAAGTTATAGTAGACAATAGATTGAGTTATAGGAGACAATAGATTGAGTCCTAACAAGGACTGTTTTGGTTATATTTCAGTTTGGAGTTATCTGAGACAATAGACTGAAGTTAAAGGAGACAATAGATTGAAGTATGAGTCCTATTAGTCTTCGTCTATTCAATCATATTAGGAAATAAAATCATTATACCTAATTCCCCCAAGATACAATCAGTAAACTGATACGTTCATATTAAAACAATATATGTTAAATATATAATATATATATATTAATATATATATATAATCATATATATATATATATATATATATATATATATATATATATATATATATATATATATATATATATATATACAGGTGTATCTGCTGTAGGCCTATTTTCCTACCAGTTTATAGTAAATTTATATTTACCCTCCAAGATTTAAACAGGCCAGTTTTTGACTCGACTTTAGCGAAGCAGGCTGCAGGTCGATGCCCTCAGGTAAGCAATAAATCAAGGGTGACAGCTTCTCTCCTCTTCAGTCGGTCGGTATCTCTGGCTTCGTGTTCGGTTTTGCGTGCCTTTGCATAAAATCTCGCCCGATTATATAGGTAGGTGAATGCTTAAGCAAAGCTTTTGGTTGGTTCCTGGCGGAGGAAGCTGATTGGTTTCCTCCGGTTTAGTCTTTTGCTCGTACAGCCTAATTTTATTCAGTTTTCATCCGCCATCTTGCGTGAACAAGATGGCCGCGGGCTTAAGTTTTTTTCCTGGCGTAACTTCAGGTAATTTATTCCGGCTCAGCAACTGTGCGTTGATTGGCTGGGCTCTCGACATAGGGATTTAACAAAGTAGTGGGGTTACACACAACTCGTTTTTACGACATAGCCCCATCCTTTCCTAGCTGTGACCTGTCATAGCTGAAGTGTAAACCCCTGCTGTAGTTAATCCTTTTGCGTCTGTCCTGTCGTAAAATTAACAGAGATACAACGTTAAAATACCTCAAAAGATAACATGTAAGGATAAAAACATAATGCGTAGGCTGCTGATAGGCATGATCGCCCACGCCGCGGGTCACTACCCTCCATAAAAATTGACTTGCTAGACGGGAAATCAAAACGGTTACCATTTGAACGGGATGAGAACGGCGGATCAAAAGGAAAAAAATATGACTGAAAAATTGCGTGAGACTAGCAAGGCTAAGGAGACGCAATTGGGAGGGGGGGGGGGGGGGGAAAAATTCACGTCCCCAAATTGACACGAGGTACGGAAACGGACGCTTTTGCGATACCAAGCCTTTGATTTGAATTCAGCGGCTAAACGCAGATGCTTGAAATATTACAAAATTTAAAAAGTAACTTTTTCTTAATATTAATGTTAGGAATATAAAAATTAGCTGGCCGGATGGCCCATTCTGAGCAGTGAAATAATATGTTTTTAATTTTACAGACGGATAGATAATAATGAAGATAATGACAAAAGACAGTGTTGTTCACATCAGCGAAAGACTGCATTGAATCTAACATGTCACTATTTGCACAAAAATCGCGACCTTGAAGACTCAAGTGTCCAAATCTAGTTAGAATGAAAGAGAAGGGGAATTGGTGGAAGCTGTGGCTAAAAATATCTCCAAAGGATAAAATGTAAGGATAAAAACATAACGCGTAAGCTGCTGATAGTACATGATCGCCCTGACCGCGGGTCATCACCCTCCATAAAAATTGACTTGTTAGACGGGAAATCAAAACGGTTACCATTTGGAGGGATGAGAACGGCGGATCAAAAGGAAAAAAATATGACTGAAAAAAATTGCGTGAGACTAGCAAGGCTAAGGAGACGCAATTGGGGAGGGGGGGGGCAGACAATCGGGGGAAAGTGCATGTGAAAAAATTCACGTCCCCAAATTGACACGAGGTACGGAAACGGACGCTTTTGCGATACCAAGCCTTTGATTTGAATTCAGCGGCTAAACGCAGATGCTTGAAATATTACAAAATTTAAAAAGTAACTTTTTCTTAATATTAATGTTAGGAATATAAAAATTAGCTGGCCGGATGGCCCATTCTGAGCAGTGAAATAATATGCTTTTAATTATACAGACGGATAGATAATAATGAAAATAATGACAAAAGACAGTGTTGTTAACATAAGCGAAAGACTGCATTGAATCAAAAGTGTCGCTATTTGCACAAAAATTGCGGCCTTGAGACGCAGGTGTTCAAATCTACTTAGCATGGAAGAGAAGGGATATTGGTGGAAGCTGTGTCTAAAAATAACTTTTAACGACAAAATTTTGGAGGGGAGAGAAAGGTTGGTTCAAAAATCAAGTACGTTTTGTGAAAACGCAAGTAGAGACGGACAGACTAACAGATAAAAATCCATACTTGACTGAAGCATGACTGAAATGACTTTAGTGTAGGAAATTTGAATTTAAAAAAAACCAAGGCATTGATTGGCCACAGACAATCATATTATCCGCGCTCAGACGAGCTTTTTTGCCATTCCTCAATAGTTGTCCAGTGATAGACACAGTAAATTTCAAGTGTGGTGATTTCCAAATGAAATAAATTGAAATAAGTTCAGGGACGCCATACTATAGCCAGCAGCTCAGCTGAGTTTTGCTAGCATTTCTGTGTTCTTTATTCATAATCTGAGCTGTGAGTTCGATCTTGACACTAAGGTGGTGTCAAATGCTGATTAATAATTGAAGTGAGGACCCGTGCAGGGTACATTTCGACAGAACATCTGTGTATTGCTCAAGCACGGAGAGGTGGGGCCATCATATTCCAGCACCAGAACAAATCTGGCAAAGTTAAGTAGGCTAGCTGGCCTGCTGAACTTACACCAACTTCATAAAACTAGCACCCAAGAGAATTTACTACTGAAGCATCCCATTTCCTTCCATCATTAATGGACAATGCTGTGTAGGCATAAACAGGGAGGGATGAAGCCACCCCAACAGCACATCCATTCATAGTTTTCCCAGGAAAATTAACATTACGAACAGTAATACTATAATTAATCTTGAAGATTGCATATGTAAACATCTTTCATTTAACATGCCATTTATTCATGCCATTCATTCATAAATTTCAAAATCTTTGCATAAGTTCTGGCCAAAATAAAACCTTGGTTCAGAACAAATAAATTTAAAAAAGATTTTTCTATTCTAAATTTAACCAGCTGAATTTAGTTCATTGTGTTATAAATTTTATTGATAGTATTAGACTTAATTAATATCTGTGGGTGTGTGTATATGTCCATACAACACATTGCATTCAGTACCCTAGATTTTAACGTAGCCACATTCATTAGTAAAAAAAGATATGTGTGAGGTCATAAAGTGGTAGCACGAAAGGGCCTTCTGTATATTCACAGTTACAATTATCTCAGGAGCCTTCACAGCTGACCTCACGCATCACACTAGGTGATAACACCACCATACAATACCATCAAAATCCACTACATATATTGGGGTCTTGTCCAGGGATAATTAGCATAAACAGTAATATAAGGATCTCCTGGTGGGAGAAATAAAATTAGGGGAACAAAATTGTAAAATTCCCTTAAAATTAAAAGTGTCCCTTTAAATTAAAAGGGCAATTAGAAGTTGGTGAATCTTCACAGCCAGTAATAATTAATTAGTTAACTGGTTAGTTAGAATTAGTTAGACTATAGTCATAAGAAGTACTTAGTGTATTTACTGGTTAGAGATTTATCTTGTATATTATTATATTGTCTAAAAAGTATGGCGGAGCTAGCAAAATTCCGATCAGCTGCTGTGCTGACCGCAAAGGAGATGGGAATGGATGGTCAGATTTTAATTCAATACGTAACGGCTGAATGTGATAAATATATTGAAAGGGAAGATAGAAAGGTAGCTGAAGAGAAGAGGTTACAAATTGAGGCGGATAGAGAAATTAAGAGGCTGCAGATTGAGGCAGAAGACAAACGACAGCAAAGGGAGGCAGAAGATAAAAAGGCCGAAAGGGAGGCAGAAGATAAAAAGGCCGAAAGGGAGGCAGAAGATAGAAGGTTGCAAAGGGAGCATGAATTACGACTAAGGGAGCTGGAATTACAAGGCCAGGCTCCTGAAAATGGTGCCAGCCCTTTTGCCTCAGATGCTACGCCCAGTCTGGGAGCCTCAAACTCAGCTATGGGGTTTCATTTAGACCATTTTGTTGAAAAAGACGATGACATAGAGGGGTACCTAGGACGTTTTGAGTTATTAGCTACTACATATGGGTTAGAGAGAGAGAGGTGGAGTTTAAAGTTATCACAAGGACTGAGAGGTACTTCTTATGAAGTCTTTGCTAAAATGAACAGGGAAGACCAAGACAATTATGACATGTTAAAGCAGGCTTTGTTATTAAGGTACGAGAAGAATGGTGAATTTTATCGTAAGAAATTTAGAAATGCCAAACTGTTGTCTGGGGAGACATACCACCAATTCTCTGCTAGACTGGAAACCTATTTGGAGAAATGGACTGCTCTGGGGAAGACCCAAGATCTTAAAGAAATGATCATGATTGAGCAATTGAGAGAGTCCATGGCTCCAGACATGAGAAAATTTCTCATGGAACAAGGTGCAGAGAAGTTGGGAGAGGTTTTAAATGTCGCTGAGAGGTATCAGGCAGCCCAGGCAGAGGTAAGTGGTGCTAAAAAGAAGCACATAGATAATTTTAAAGCTCCACAGCAATTTAATAAATTTGATAATAGAGAGCAGGGAAATAAAAGTAGGACAAACTTTGAGCGGCCAAGAAATGACTATCGCGACAGAAACTCACAGTTCAATGACCAAAAGTTCAATGAAAGAAAACCGTTGAACCAAGGAAAAAGATGGTGTAAATGGTGCAAGAAAGATAACCATAACACCGAATTTTGTAGAAGGAAACCTTCAAACATTGCTGCAATGAAGTCGGGGACGCAAAGATTAAAGGTTAATCCTAATGGACAACAGGAACCTTATCACCCCCCAGTTTGTGAGGATGTTATTTGTAATGGGGTCACCATAAGGTGCCTTTATGATACAGGTTTGGATTATGATTCAGTTGTGAAGTCTAGCCTAGTGGACCCAAGTCAGTATACCACAGAAACAGTGGAAATACAAGGGGCGACTAAGGACATACCACTCATGACACTTCCCATCGCAAGGATAACGGTGAAAACTCGCTATGTGGAAGGAGAAATCAGAGCAGCAGTGATAGATGAACCAATCTACCCTCTGATATTGGGGTGTAGATACGTCTTCTTGGGGAATCCCGAGAAACCTGTGATCATGGCGACAGTGCAGACCAGGTCACAGAAGAAGGAGGAAGAAGGTGAACCTATAAATGCTCATCCAGAGGAGATGAGAAAGGCGCAGGCTGAGGATAGGACACTCAAGCCATGTTTTAAAAAATTGCCCAAATGCCACACACCTCCGAGCAAGGGGGAATATTTCATGAAGAACAAACTATTATACAGGAAGGCCGGAACTGGAACAAATGGTCACAACCAGCTGGTTCTTCCCACCTCATATAGAGATAAAGTGATGGAACTCGGGCATGCGATTCCCTTCAGTGGTCACATGGGGATCAGCGCCACAGGACAGCGTATAGCTTGTCATTACTTCTGGCCAGGGATAACGGAGGATATAAAAAGATATGTCAAATCCTGCCCTGAATGTCAAAGGGTAGCTCCAAAGCACTGGACTGCTCCTGCAACTCTAGGGGAAATGCCCATAGTGGGAACACCTTTTGAGAGGGTTGCAGTGGATATTGTGGGACCTCTCACTCGGACCAAGAGGAGGAACAGTTACATCCTTACTCTGGTGGACACTTGTTCTATGTGGGGAGAGGCGGTAGCCCTGCCATCAATTGATTCAAAACATGTAGCAGAGGCACTACTTACAATATTCACCCGATTAGGATTCCCGCATCAAATCTTGACGGATAATGGATCTCAGTTCAAGGGAAACCTAACGGAAGAAGTTTTTAAACTATTTCAAGCCAGACACTTTCATTGTAGTCCGTACCATCCACAAGGGAACGGCCAGGTAGAGAGGTTCAACGGGACTCTCATTTCTATCCTGAGAAAGCTGGCACACGAAAAACCGGATCTGTGGGATCAATTCCTGCCCGCCGCATTGTTTGCGTATCGGGAGGTACCACATAGTTCAACCGGGATGGCTCCCGCAACTCTGCTATTTGGGAGGCCAATAAAAGGTCCTTTAGAAGCTTTATTAAGGACCTGGACGGATGAGAAGGCGGAAGAACCTGTTACCTCATCTTATCAATATGTGAACGAACTGACCACTCGTTTGAAAGCTGGATGGAAACTGGCAAATGATAATTTGAAACAAGCCAGGAAGAAACATGCAGCATATTTTAATAGGAAGGCAAAGGACCGAGAACTAGCTGTGGGAGAGAAGGTGCTTCTTCTACTACCCGGTAGCCAGAATAAATAACAAATTGGTTGGCAAGGTCCATATACGGTTCTAGAGAAGGTGTCTAGAACAAACTATAAAATTGACAAAAAGGGGAAGGAGAAAGTTTATCATGTAAACTTATTAAAGAAGTATCTGGACAGACCACTCCAGGAAAGCACCCCCTTATTGACCTTGGCTATTGCAACCCAGATGCAAAAGGAACCACTCACCTCACATGAATACCCATTACATCCTTGTGAAACAGCAGCACAGGTAAAAGTCAGTAAGCACCTGACTAAAAACCAGAGGGAGAGAGTTCAACAGGTTCTGGAGGAACATACAGATGTACTAACAGATAAACCAGGCCATACAAATTTGCTACAGTATGACATGAAACTGGTAGACTCAAACCCAATCTGTATGAGAGCCTATTCTATTCCGTTCGCGAAGGAGAAGGCATTGAAGGAAGAAATAGATTATTTGCTGAAGGAGGGGATTATTTCGCACAGTGAATCATCTTTTAGTTCTAGTGTCGTTTTGTTGAGGAAACCGTCTGGGGAACACAGACTGTGCATAGATTACAGGAAACTGAATGCTGTCACAGAAGGACAAGTGGATCCATTACCAGACACAAAACAGTTATTTGCCAGACTGAACAAGGCAAAATACTTTTCAAAGGTGGATCTTAGTAAAGGCTATTACCAGATCCCAGTGAAGCCTGAAGTGAGACCTTATTTGGCTTTTAGCACTTCGGATGGACATTATGAATTCAATATGCTACCATTCGGACTGAAAAATGCTCCGAGTGTATTTTCAAGGATGATGCGCAAATTGTTGGATCCCCTGAATAACCCATGTATCACGAATTTCATGGATGATATTCTCGTCGCCACAGAGACATTTGAAGAACACATTGAAGCTCTAGAAATGTTATTTAATAGACTTCGGGAGGCGAACTTAACTGCTAGGCCAACAAAATGTTGTATTGGATGCAAAGAGTTGGAATTCTTGGGACACACTGTATATCAGGGTAACATGACCCCTGATCCTAAGAACTTGGAAAAACTGCAGAGAGCACCTAGACCACAAACAAAAAAAGGACGTGCGATCATTCGTGTCGTTATGCGGATTTTATCAGAAATACATCAAAAATTTTAACGCTATTTGTGCTCCTCTGACTGATCTGACTCGCAAGGGACTTCCAGATAAAATTATTTGGACTGCACAATGTGAACTAGCGTTCCAAGAGTTAAAGGAAAAACTCACTAGCAGGCCTATTCTCAAACTGCCTGATTTGACACAGGACTTTGTCTTAAGAACCGATGCAAGTAATGTAGGACTCGGAGGGGCTTTGTTGCAAAGATCATCTTCACCTGATGGGGAACTGAAACCAGTCGCTTATGCAAGCCGCAAATTGAATAAGGCGGAACAAGGATACTCCACAAGCGAAAAAGAATGTTTAGCGTTAATCTGGGCAATAAAGAAGTTTCAAATCTATCTGTATGGTAGGACTTTTGTGGTGGAGACGGATCATCAGCCTCTCGTATTCTTATCTCAGGCTAAGCATGAAAACGCAAGATTGCTGAGGTGGTCTTTATTACTTCAACCTTATCAGTTTAGTATCCAATATATCCCAGGCAAATTGAATGTCGGTGCAGATTTCCTCAGTCGGCACCCCTGTGATCAAAATTAGAGTAATGGCAGACGGGAGGAGAGATTTTATCTATGTGTATCACTGGTTTTAGAACTTGCCGTAGGCATGTTTTCAAGTGGGGAGATGTGTCATAAAATTAACAAGTGATACAACGTAAAAATATCTCCAAAGGATAAAATGTAGGGATAAAAACATAACGCGTAAGCTGCTGATAGTACATGATCGCCCTGACCGCGGGTCATCACCCTCCATAAAAATTGACTTGTTAGACGGGAAATCAAAACGGTTACCATTTGGAGGGATGAGAACGGCGGATCAAAAGGAAAAAAAAAATATGACTGAAAAAAAAATTGCGTGAGACTAGCAAGGCTAAGGAGACGCAATTGGGTGGGGGGAGGGGGGGGGGGGGGGGGGGGGGGGGGAACAGGGGGAAAAAGTCGGAAGGAAAAAAATTCACGTCCCCAAATTGACACGAGGTACGGAAACGGACGCTTTTGCGATACCAAGCCTTTGATTTGAATTCAGCGGCTAAACGCAGATGCTTGAAATATTACAAAATTTAAAAAGTAACTTTTTCTTAATATTAATGTTAGGAATATAAAAATTAGCTGGCCGGATGGCCCATTCTGAGCAGTGAAATAATATGTTTTTAATTTTACAGACGGATAGATAATAATGAAAATAATGACAAAAGACAGTGTTGTTCACAACAGCGAAAGACTGCATTGAATCAAAAGTGTCGCTATTTGCACAAAAAATCGCGACCTTGAGACGCAGGTGTTCAAATCTACTTAGCATGGAAGAGAAGGGATATTGGTGGAAGCTGTGTCTAAAAATAACTTTTAACGACAAAATTTTGGAGGGGAGAGAAAGGTTGGTTCAAAAATCAAGTACGTTTTTGTGAAAACGCAAGTAGAGACGGACAGACTAACAGATAAAAATCCATACTTGACTGAAGCATGACTGAAATGACTTTAGTGTAGGAAATTTGAATTTAAAAAAAAACCAAGGCATTGATTGGCCACAGACAATCATATTATCCGCGCTCAGACGAGCTTTTTTGCCATTCCTCAATAGTTGTCCAGTGATAGACACAGTAAATTTCAAGTGTGGTGATTTCCAAATGAAATAAATTGAAATAAGTTCAGGGACGCCATACTATAGCCAGCAGCTCAGCTGAGTTTTGCTAGCATTTCTGTGTTCTTTATTCATAATCTGAGCTGTGAGTTCGATCTTGACACTAAGGTGGTGTCAAATGCTGATTAATAATTGAAGTGAGGACCCGTGCAGGGTACATTTCGACAGAACATCTGTGTATTGCTCAAGCACGGAGAGGTGGGGCCATCATATTCCAGCACCAGAACAAATCTGGCAAAGTTAAGTAGGCTAGCTGGCCTGCTGAACTTACACCAACTTCATAAAACTAGCACCCAAGAGAATTTACTACTGAAGCATCCCATTTCCTTCCATCATTAATGGACAATGCTGTGTAGGCATAAACAGGGAGGGATGAAGCCACCCCAACAGCACATCCATTCATAGTTTTCCCAGGAAAATTAACATTACGAACAGTAATACTATAATTAATCTTGAAGATTGCATATGTAAACATCTTTCATTTAACATGCCATTTATTCATGCCATTCATTCATAAATTTCAAAATCTTTGCATAAGTTCTGGCCAAAATAAAACCTTGGTTCAGAACAAATAAATTTAAAAAAAAAAGATTTTCTATTCTAAATTTAACCAGCTGAATTTAGTTCATTGTGTTATAAATTTTATTGATAGTATTAGACTTAATTAATATCTGTGGGTGTGTGTATATGTCCATACAACACATTGCATTCAGTACCCTAGATTTTAACGTAGCCACATTCATTAGTAAAAAAAAGATATGTGTGAGGTCATAAAGTGGTAGCACGAAAGGGCCTTCTGTATATTCACAGTTACAATTATCTCAGGAGCCTTCACAGCTGACCTCACGCATCACACTAGGTGATAACACCACCATACAATGTGCCTTTGTCTCTTCCACTTGATTGTGTAATGTTTATATACGGTGTGCAGTTCTCACACTTCATGCAGCGATTATCTATAGTTTATTTATTATCAACATTATTGTGATCATTTTCCTTCCAGCTCCTGTCGGAGCATGGAGCCACAATTACAATTGGCCTCCTTGCAGGAATCTTGCACCAAGTATCCACATGCTTTTATATCGGTGGTTACCCTGGCAAGTTGTTTTACATAATGAGACTGCTAGCCAAATGCCCAACCTCATGTTAGTCGCCTTGTACGACATGCCTGAAGGTGCAGTAATCCGTTACTTCTTTGTCTCTTCAGAGACCGTCAGGAACTACATGGGGGTCTATGGTTCATTCGTGTCGTAATTTTTCTTCTTTGTTTTTTTTTCCCCTCAAAGTAGTGAATTTTTTTACACTCAGACTTCACACGACAGTGTTATCAAAGGTCAATTTTACGCCTGTCTTCTTCAGTAAAGACAAGTAATGGGGCAATGACCTTTCATTTCCATGACAAGAGTCCGGTTTTTTTTTTTCCTATGTATTTTTAAAGATTAATAATTGTGGTAGTTTCCCCATTGCAATTACTACCAGAAACACGTGATAGGAGGACTTCCATCTTTAGGTAACCCCGTTGCTCTGAGTGTAAATTAATGCCTTACTTTGACATACCCATCACCAAATGCAAAAATAACTACAATAACAAAATTAAATTTAAAAAACCATGTGACCAAACACAAAAATGCACTTCAAAATTACTCCCCTTTTTTTTTCTCTAACCAGCGGCACTCTAGCTTTCCAGCTCTTTTGGACCAATGACATGTCATTGCGAGGCTGGGGGGTCAGTGGACTTTCCTTCCAACCCGGTCAGGAGCTTTGCTCCTTCCCATCCACACGGGATTTATGTGCAGGAGCCGTTCAGGTTATTCAGTCAAATTTCCGGTCGTAAACATTCCTTCAAACGCTGACGCCCGGGTTTGAACCATGAAAACCTGGTCGCCAGTACATCGCCGTAGCCATTACACCAGCGCGGCTCCTAAATTACTCCCTTATCACTGCAATAACGGAACCCTGCACCCCTTGAACTACAAGATGTGCGCCTGAATTTCAGTGCATTTGCCTTTTTTCCAAGCTCTATAAATAAAGGTCGAGTTAATCTGCCCATGACAGCAGAAGCCGCACGCACTTTTCTCCATCTTTGCTGTATTCTTGTTTGATTCTGCTGAGAAATAAATCAATGAATAGTGATATATAGTTTGGCATATGTTGAAAACTTTTTTTTTTAAAGTACGTTCGTGGATACAATCGACCAGCGTCAATTGCTTCTCTTAGTTCTGAACGGAATAATTCCCAAGTCATGGCACTTTGAAATGAGTGTACGCTTAAATCTGAATAATTTACTCCGCACGCACGCTTTCCACGAGTTTATTTTAGTATAAATCACGAGATTCGTGCCAAGCTTCATTGAGAGAACCGTCTCTGAAATATTTCTGGCTATCTCTTCACAAAGACATCCAAATATTTTCAGTAGGTCTTATACGTAATAGGGGTTTAGAGGAAGTTCAGATGTGACGTATGCTGTGATCTTCAAAGATGTCAGATTTTGCCATGAGCGATGCGGGTCTCTTAACTGTCCTCTCCTCAAACCCGCCGCGTTTAGATCTTATGTGATCACAATATAGCGTGTCTGACAAACGTCTGGGCGTTGTTCCTCTAAGGACCCATCCAGCATTAGCGTATTCAAAGTTACAACATTAGGTCGCGGAATAAATTTGGTTGTGGCGTAAAAATGTCGCATGAAGTCATTCATTCAATACCCTTTAGCTTCTCAAGCTCCATAGACCCTCAACAAGCATATGCCAAGTCTTCCTGAAGCTTGCTGTCAGCTCAAGGTCTTTCCGTGTCTTCCACGTCATGTTTACTTCTGTCTCCAGGTCTGTCTCCATGCGTTCTTCTGTCTCCAGGTCTGTCTCCATGCGTTCTTCTGTCTACATCTCGTACTCCGGGAATTCCAGAGCGAGGACTGCTGGACTGCCTTGTAATGCTGTCCTATACATAGCCAGCGTCTTCTTCTCATCACTTGATCCACTGGCACTTGTCTGGTTCTTGTCATCAGTTCCACATTAGTCATCTTTTCTACGCAGGTAACAGTTCATGAACGCCTGTAACGTCTTGTTTACTGTTTTCATTGTTCTCCATGTATCAGAGGCACACAAAGTACTGGTCTGACATTTGAATTGACGATGCTTTTTGTGCTGGACTTAATTTCTTATGTCCAAATATATCCAAATGCGACGAAAGCTTCTATTGTCTTTTGTATCCTTATCGAACCGTTTGATATCAGAAATAGTATTCGGCGAGTATTGTTTCTTGTCACCATTTCTGTCATTACTGGGTAAAGACGGGGTTATGAAAACAATGACATAGACAGAGAAATCAAATTCAGTGGACTCTCAGAATGGAGCTTGACAATCTAGATTTTAAAGACTTTTTTCTAATAATAGTAACCAGATGCAAGACTAAATGAAAAGTCCACAGCAAGTGGGTCTGAAAATACACAGGGAAAAGACAAAGATAACAAGAATAAGTGCACGAAATATGCATATATTTATAAGCAATATAGACAGCATTGTAGCAACATCCAAAGAAAAGAGGAAAAAGATGACGAGCTGTCATTGCATTTAATCAGTCAACACCCTTTAGCTCCCCAAAGAGCATAGGCCTTCAACAAACACATGTCAGGTCCTCTTGTCACGTGTTATCTGCTCAAGGTCTCTCTATGTCATCACTATCACTTCTGTCTCCAGTTCTCGTGTCTATGTGTTCTTTAGTCCACCGTAACTTCTCTTATCCTGGGGTTTCACAACAAGTACTGTCTTGTAATGCTATCAACATGTTTCCTCGATGTTCATTGCATTGGTAAGTTAATATTAAAACAAAAGATCTTGTTTAAAAAAAAATTATTTTTATCAGAATCTTCAACTCAAATGTCCAGTTAGTCCTAATGTATGGCTCGGAAACATAAAGTAGTACAAAAACAACAATTAAGAAATTACAGACATTGAAAACTCAATGCTGGCATAAAATACAAGAACTGATATGTGTGACGTATAGTGGAAAAAGAGTCTACAGGAATCCGACAGCTTATTGCAACCTAATAGCTGCCCTCGGATTTGCAAGCTAAACATGCATCTATACCAACTGTCTATTTCTGCAAAGTACTATTTTGTCGCTTCTTTTCTTTTAACACGAGCTAACAAAATGTTTACAAACTTCTTGACCTGTCAGTCATAACAGGAAAGCAAATCAGGCTGTGTTTACCTCGTCATCTCACGCGAGCTTCATCTGTCAATCATAATAGCTCTCAGACAGGCAAGCACGTGGGAGAGACGGAACACAGACCCTTTGAAGTTTTACTCAGGGGAAGTTTAGAACTCCCCCTGGGCTCTTTGATCTTGAGAAGCGGTCATTCTACAAGGTAACCCGTAAGCCCAACGGAAGCTGTAATGCCGGTCGAAAACTCCAAACGAGAAACTTTGATCGACCCACACGAAGGCTTTTATCTTGATACGCCTTGTTTCTGAATTCTCCGTTCCACACTGGGACGCGAAATTAACAACATTAGAGATCAGAGGAATGATATATATATATATATATACCCCCTAATTGTTGTCAGTCAGAATTTGGAAGTAGTCTAGCGCAGTCCTAGAACCAGTTTTTTTTTTGGTGTATTAGTATTTCGTGGAGATTTTCATTCTGATATTTCTGGTAAAAGGATAATAGTGCTAATGATTTAAGAAGTGATAGCTTTTAACATTTATTCTTCACTTAGATTTTTCTCGCTAGTAAAACGAGTGAAATAAAGTAACGCGTAGCGATTTCATACCAGATATTCTATTAAAATGTTAAATCACGCCTCCCGACATACCTTAGACTGTAATTATGTTAACAGTGTAGGCAGACGCGACACTTAATCTCTACAGGAGAGAGATAAACCTCACGGTTTAGCTGACTGGACTTATAGGCAGTAAAGCGACCGATAAGGGGAGTATAGAATACACGTTATATTTCATTTGTGCATATTTGTCATTATAGTGTCCATTATTTTTAATAACATAAGACAAAACTACCAGACGCCGACAATTTAATAGCCAAAATGACAGGCGATCATTGTTTATGTAGCGCGTATGGAGAGATTAAATAATAATTAACATTGTACGCTGACGCCGATACGAGCAGGGGCCGGGCGAATAACATAATTCAGTCCGACCGAACTCAGCGCCAGCGGCGTTTGTAACGTGTAGGCGTAAGGAAACAACGTGTGCCTTTTAAATTTAATCAGGACTGACGGAGTGGAGAAGAGATCGTCTTGTCCCGTCTGTGTGTAGATATAGTAGTAGCATTTGTTTTCATAAATGGTTTCTTGTATTCTTCGCAGACCTGATCACAAGGGCGTCCAGCGGTCTCTTTTCTTTTTCTGATTTGTTATTTTTTTCCTTTTCTTGGCTTGAGCGTCACCAGTGTCATTTGTAAACGGGCACTCGCCAGAGAGTATTGGATTATAATAAATTTTTAACACTGGACTTACCAAACCCAGATTTATATTTTTACCAGCCAATGTAGGGAACATTATTTTTATCCTGACTACTGACAGTCGTAATTCAAGGGGAGTATACCTCTCTGAACACCTACACTGTGCAGAATCGGCGCTTTTAACACAGAGTTGGCCGATAGAAGAACCATCATCATCATATGAACATATATTTTAGCAACCAGATGTTTCCCAATACTGGAAGTATATTTTCCCGTTAAAGAGTGAACCTCAAGAACTCTCACAGTTTAACTATTTGTAGTAACTCATATCCAGGAGAAGAACCATATTAGGCGTTCACCTAACTAGCTAATTTCTGGGTATGGACTGGGGCCAATTTGGATCTGCGACAACTAGGGTGACAGAATATTAAGTGAATTAGATAATATATTCATGGACTAATTCTATTACCAAGGGATATTACAGACCTACCATACCAGGCAATTAGGTAAGAGTGTGAGAGCGGCCACTGCTTGAAAGAGTGTGCGAGTATTTTTCTTCTTTGCGGGAAAACTATCCATATATCTGATTTGTCTTAAATTTTGTTTGTTTTACTGAGTCTCATAGAGTACCTATGCTGTTCGTTCTGTAACACAGTGCTAACCTTCAACCTTTGGGTTAATAATTGTTGGGTTTTTTTTCTCCATTCAGGGGAGAGTGCACTTTTTTCTGCTTTATTTCATATGCATTTAAATGACTCTTTGATCTTTTCTTTGGATATTTTGATGTTGTCGAGTTTAATGATAATAAACTACAAAGAAACTTACCTTTGTGTGTTGGTCAGGCCCATACCCATTTATCCTTAGTTTTTCACGTTTGTGTGTCTTGTTGTCACATAGCTGTGTGTGTGTAGAGAAACATATCTATTCTTGATAGGGGAGGTAAAAGCTGTCTTGCAATAAAATACAGTCGTACGGGTAGGCTGGAGGAGATAACCAAATCACTCCAGAGACAGATCTTTTCCTCAATTCTACCACCTGTGGAAAATCTATTTCTATACCTTCTCGCGTATCTGTCGGCATCCACTCTACTTAGACGGGGCAAACATAAAACAATTAACCTTCCGTACGACAATATGGTATGAGAAGATCACAAACGTACAACTTAGAACCCGATATGTGACCATGGTACGAGAAAAAAAGGGGGGGGGGGGGAATCAGACGCTGACGTTGGATACGACGCACATTGCTGATAGAATTACAAGACAGTCCTTATTCTGGAATACCCACAGTAAGAAAGGTTGGAGAAAGCCAAAACACATGGAGAAGCGAACTGGAGACAGGCATGAAAGAGATAAAGAAGTCTTCAACGGATGGCTTAGAACAATAAGGCTTACCATGTATTTGTTAAAGATCTTTGCTCCGTAGGGAGCTGAAAGGCTATTGACCAATGATACACATGTATATTTTGGTTAGCCTTTAGCACGCTGCGGGCGACACATGTCGCCGAAGATAACCTATGCTCTGCACGCTGGAGCTGCCATGTGTCGCCTTACGGATATCACCGTTTCTAGCATGAGGACTTGTGTACACGTGATTTCAGCCCCGTATGTTAAGTTGTAATGTTATTTGCAAGAGAGTTAGCTTCCGTTTCCGATCTTAAAAAAGCGATGGGTGTATCCGCATTTATTTTTTGTAAATTTTTTAAATCGAAATGAATCTGCATCAACACACAGCCATTTTTGCTCTAATTTTATTGGATTCTGACGCCATGCGGTGGGGATGAGATTTTTGTCTTTATAAGCGCTGATATCGGTTCTCAGAATATGTTTGATGGCTGAGATGGAAACGAAAGTAAAATGGCCTTTCAAGTATGTATAATGTTAGGGGTTAGGACTAGGAATATCGGAAAGATTTAGAATTTCGGCCGAATGTCACAGCTGACGAGAGCGTTTTGTTGCTTTGCTACTGATGATGGGTGTAACGAAAGATCGTCATTTGATTTGTATTGGTCTATTGGTCAAATGACTTTCATTGAGATGCAAGGGATATGGACCCTTCGTTTGCTGGTTATTTTTTTAAATTTTTTTTTTAATTTTAAAATTTAAAAAAAAAATTTTTTTTTTATTATTTAAAATTTTTTTTTCGTTTTTTTCATCTTTCCTTTCCTCTCTTCCTATCACATCTAATATGTACACAAACAAATTTTATATCATCAGATTCACCATTCATTTATTTATATAAATTCCAAACATGATAGCAATTGACCAAGAAACACAAAAACTATAGACATTAAGGGTCACCCACTATAGAAACGGGACGCTGTGAAAAAGAATGCAGCTGGAGGCGAAAATTTTCGCCAAAGAATGCAGCGTGCTAAAGGACTGCTACGTTTCTATGCTCCTCTTCTTCTCCTTCTCTGGTCCTTAGCCGCCGACCGTCAAAGCAGTCAGTGGCCATCACGCCTGGTGGCGTCTTGTAGGGCAGCAACAAACTGCTTCCACTTTGCTCGGTCGGCGGCCATCCTTCGTATAGTACCTCAGCTCTGGTTTATTCGGTGCATCTCGGCCTCCACAGTTTTCCGCCAAGTTGTTTGATCCTCTTATTTCTCCCTTATTCCGGAAAGTTGTGGAAGTTATCACAATATTTCAAGGCGAATAACTCGCATTAACACTGTTCACATTAGTTATCTCTCAGGCTCACACCACAATTCGAAATCGATATTTCCTCTCTGTTCAAACTCTCTGTCCTTCGGTTTTATAATGAAAAATAGGGAAATAAATAATAATTACTTTCGAGGGTCATTAAGCAATGTTTATTCATTAACTGAGCATGCAGATCATTATAAAAAATAGTTAATACCATATCAATCGCCGGAAACAAGAACAAAGCCATACTTGTTGGGTGGTAAAACAATCAGCAGTGATCGGGAAAAGTGCTTGATCATGCCGTTATTATACTTACCGTTTTTGCTATACCAGACGAAGGAAGCGATATCGATTATCACAGACAGAATTAAAATCATTGAACCCAGTAATAGGATATTTGTATTTCTCGAATTTGTTAGCGAGAGGTTTCTACGTGTGTGTGTGTGTGTGTGTGTGTGTGTGTGTGTGTGTGTGTGTGTGTGTGTGTGTGTGTGTGTGTGTGTGTGCGTGTGTGTGTGTGCGTGCGTGCGTGCGTGCGTGCGTGCGTGCGTGCGTGCGCGCGCGCACACACATACATACATGGTAAATCATATATATGATTGGCTTGTGTCCATCTGTCAGGTCTTCCATCTTGAAAAATTCAACGACTAAGCAAGATTTTTTACCGTGTTCCTTTTGTAATAGATGTTATTTAGTAGTCAAATTGGAAACTCCAACAACTTACAATAAAACTGATGATTGGAGAAATACAAAATTCGCCTCCAGGCCGGGAATCGGAACAGTTTTGATTGTTTCGTAATTATTTGTTTATGTCCCTCAGACAAATCTATAAAAAAAACTGCAACCTGATTGGCTGACATTTGAACAAGGCTATCGTGCCGTGAGAAGTATGATACTAAACTTTATTTCCTCATTAAAATTCATATATATTAACTTGGTTTGGTTTTAAGGACTATATTCCATTGCACAAGGACAACTCCATCAGTGTTCCGATCACCTCTCTTAGATCACACAAGGAGGATCTCAGCACAGTGCACGAACTCCCTAGCACCGGCGAGAATCCCAATGTGGGTGTGTAGAAATCACACATTATATAAATTTTTCTGGTGGGCTGGTTTCTAATTTTAAAATTTTACCACAGCAGCGGCTTTACAGCCAACTCTTTACGATTTCCAACTGCCGTGGGATTTTGAACGTGTGTAGCTTGCAGAAGGAGCCTCTTATTTTTTCGCTCTTATCCGAGAAGGCTAGGCATCTGATTTCACTAGCCAGGAGACCAGCGGGGAGTATGACATCGTTAGGACCACTGGTTCTAAAAAAATAAAATTTCATAAATTATATTCCCTCAACTGGGAATCGAACCCGGTACCTCTAGAATTTGAGGCGGACGTCATACCTCATTGTCACTCCCACCCCATATATATATATATATATATATATATATATATATATATATATATATATATATATATATATATATATATATATATATATATATATATATATATATATATATATATATATATATATATATATATATATATATATATATATATATATATATATATATATATATATATATATATACTTAAAAACTTCAAATAGAATCGAAACAACCAACAGGATGTAACGCTAGGGGAAAAGGGGGGGGGGGGCGCTGACAGTATTTGGCACCCGAAGTGGATCTGTCCAATAGCGACCCCCCCCCCCCCTCCCCCGCCCAAAATGTATTATGCGTGAAAGTACATTTTTAAACAAGACAGTACTGTCTTAATTGTGACAGATGGTACCCCCCTACCATCTGTCACCTGGAGCGGACCGACCCCTATCACCCCTTTCCCCCCCCCCCCCCTTAGTACGCCACATTGTAACGCTATGCTTTCGAAATGTCTTATAGTCAGCGCTAAACACAAACAGCAGTTGGTAACGCTATGCTTTCGAAATGTCTTATAGTCAGCGCTAAACACAAACAGCAGTTGGTAACGCTATGCTTTCGAAATGTCTTTTAATGTCAGCTCTAAACACAAACAGCAGTTGGTAACGCTATGCTTTCGAAATGTCTTATAATGTCAGCTCTAAACACAAACAGCAGTTGGTAACGATATGCTCTCAAAATCTCTAATGTTCTTAACTCTTTATTACTTTATAAGAAGCTTCGGTGGTGTGATGGCGAGTGTGCTTGCCTTCCGAGCAATCGATCGGTTTCGATACCCCACTTCTGATTTTTTTTTTCTGTTTTAAAATTGCACTGGCTTGTCTTTAGTGTTAATAGAATGTAAAGCACTCACACACACACACATACACACACACGCACAAAACCATAAAAACTATATTGGTAGGTTGACATACAATAAAACGAAATTGTTAAACTTACTTCATGTTTTAATAAATTGATAATTTTCATACATGTGCGTGGCGTTCTCAATAATATGTTCATAAAATTAGGCAAGTAAGTGTCTATTAGGTATAACGCCAACAGTAAATCATCAAATAAATGCTCCAGTGACAGATACAATACACACTTTATTGTCGATACATTACTCCAATATAATAGATGTTCATCAAGTTAACACACTTGAATAGTGTCCATTCATAGGACCTAGGCAGTCAATATATAATTCAAGAAGCGAACTGTTTGTCCATCTTGCGTCCGCATGGAAGTCGTTTAACACAACATTATTGAACTCATAAATGAATCAAGTCATCATCTGAGCCCGTAACCCGTCATGGGTCGTAGGGGTGCCATGGTGGAAGCATCAGCAGACAGGGTCCTCCACTGCTCTCTATCCTCAGCAATGCGTACAAGTGTGGAAAAACCGTGTCCTGCCCATTCTTTGATGTTATCAGCCCAGGATTTTCTCTGCCTTCCTCTTCTCCGTTTACCTTCGACTGTTCCCTGAAGGATCGTTTTCGAAAGGGAGTCATGACGAGTTACATGCCCAAACCAGGCAAGCTTTCGACGTTTCACTATTGACAAAAGTGGTTCTTGGTGGCCTGCATAGGTGTTTATCTTCTCTCTAACATAGACATTTGTTTTGTGCTCTTTATAGCAAATGCGCAAAATTCTTCTATAACATTTATGTTCGAAAGCCTGAATCCTTCGCTCCGTATCTGCAGTGAGTGTCCAGCCCTCACACCCATACAAGAGAATAGATAATACAAGTGATTTGTATAATTTGATCTTCACAGGAAAGCTGATGTTACTTTTCCAGATCACATTCAACCTTGTCATGGCAGATGAGGCCATCTCAAGTCTTGTCTTGATTTCTTTAATTGATCTTCCATCACTACATATAGTGGACCCGAGATATTTAAAGGTGTTAACTTCTTCTAACGTTTGCCCATTTAACGTAATGTTGGTCGGAACATGTTTCTTATGGCTATTCACCAATATCTTGCTTTTTTCTATATTAATTTCCATCCCATACGTTCTTGTTACTTTCTCCAGTCTAGAGGTAAGGTCTTGAAGTTCTGATTCTGATCCAGCTATCAGATCAATATCATCAGCAAAACGTAGGTTGCACAGAGGTCGGCCTCCAATCGATATGGTTGATTTATAATCGTAGAGAGCCTCCTGCATAATATGTTCTAGGTATATATTAAAGAGCACTGGTGACAGGATATATCCTTGGTGAACTCCTACAGTTGTTTTGAAAAATTCTCCAATGTCGTTGCTTACAAAAATAGCACAGCTTGCGTCCTTGTATAGTGCTTCAATGATATCTATGATGTTGGTATCAAAATTGAATTTTCTCATTACTTGCCATAAGCCTTCATGCCAGACTCGATCGAAGGCTTTTGTGAAATCGATGAAGTTATGGTATAAATCGTGTTGATGTTGGAGATGTTTTTCGATAAGTAATCTAATATTGAAGATTTGTTCTGAGGTACTTCTTTTTGGTCTAAAGCCAGCCTGTTCCTCTGACAAGATTTCTTCTGATTTCTGTTTTATTCTGTTCAAAAGTATCCTTAACATTACCTTACTTGCATGACTAATAAGGCTAATGGTTCTGTAGTTCTTGCACATTTTTAGATTTCCTTTCTTTGGAAGCGGTATTACTAATGACTGCGTCCATTCTTTTGGCCATTTTTTTGTACTCCATATCTTCTGGCAAACTGTTGTCATGATTTTTACTATATCTGGTCCTCCATATTTCAAGAGCTCTGCTGGTATATTATCCACACCCGGTGACTTCCCTCCTTTCATCGAACATATAGCCTCTTCCACTTCTTCCCGTAATATTGCTGCATTTCCGAGTTCCCTGTTTTCGCACTTAATGTTGTTTAATATGCCTAAGTCAGTGTCAAGTTTACAGTTATATAATTCTTTACAATATTCTGTCCACCTTCTCGTTACAGCTGTTTTTTCATTGAGCAGAGCCCCATTGCTATCCTCTATGACAGTTACCCTGGGCTGTTGAGGTTTTGATAGTTTTCTTAATGTGTCAAAAGCTGCCTTGCTGTTACCTTTTATTAGCCCCGTATTAATGGACTCACATGGATTCTCATAATGAATCAAGTAGAGCTCCACAAATATACTTCCTTTCACTAAATATTTCATCTAGCAATCACACACATTGCTAATTCCTCATGAAGTAGAATCATACAGCAGACATAGAATATAATCCCAAAACTACACATCTCACTTAGCCATTCCGGCTGAATACACTGCCCTGTAAGTTATCCCCCTTTTTACGCACTCACTCACTGCCAGACATCACCCGACAGTTTCCCCCCATTCACGACCTACATTCTTCCCACGGACTTACCCTAGATCACACTCACAAACATACCCACACACACCCTCAACTCAGTTCACAATCTATTTCCGGGACACTCTAGTTGAACACCGCAGCGTTTCAAAATAACGAAACATTGAGTTGCACAAAAAGATGTGTAACATTATTACCCCCCCCCCCCCCCCCCCCTTCCTTTTCAAGAAAAAAACTACCGGTTTTCCAAGAAGGGTGGCCAACAATGTATCTTGGAACTCTCTCATGACCATCTAAGTCATGTTATATATATAGTTATGTTAATGACTGAAGTCAATAATAATAATAATAATTAACACATTATGTCAATAATAACCTAAGTGTAGTAGTTGACCTAATGCAATATATTTAAAAAATAATTACCAATACAGTCCACTAATTTACTAAAATGTTCTCTTGTAAGTTGTCGTGAAATATTCTAATCCACATATATAAATTAAAACGTAAATGTAAAGCCTAACAAATAACTTCAATAAAAGGAAAGAAGAATGGTAAAGAACAGTGCTGTCACAATGACTGTACTCGAAATCCCCCTTGTTTTCTCCTTCGTCTGCAAATTGTAACGTTTCACGTTGATAGTAAAAGCCTTCTGCAGCATACACGCGTTCCCCAACACAATAAAATGTGTACTCCATTTCTAAGAAAAACCTTGAGATACGCAAGATGACCTAGATTTAAAATTCCACGTTACCAAAAAACGAAAGACAGATGGACTAAAGATAGAAAGAAAGGGAGAGGCTGAAAGCCGGAACGCATGCAACACTAAACACGCGTCTCGCGATACACAATTACTACCATCACGCGTGTAAGGCCACAAGCACTAGCTTTTTTCAAATCGACAGTGAAAAAAAACACTACACACACGAGAGTTAGTTTTTAAAAACTCACAAAACGCTTATTAGGAAACATGACATTATACTGGTTTACGTTTGAAAACATTACAGTACCCAGACACCACATCGTATTCGAAGTAAACAGGAGGTAGAAGAAAATGCATATTTTGAACGCAGCCACTTAGCTCCTTTAAATTTGTATATTTGGGTTCCTTAGGACTTGCTGACAAAGAATATGTTAAACGTTACGAAAATAGTCTAGGAATTACCAAATTATAGCCAAAAGAAATAGTGAGGGATGTCAGACAACACCCAAATCAGAATCGCTCAGTGGCAGATTTTCACCCCACCATTGTACGGGAAATGGGTCTCCATGTTAAATCCGATTTGATTGGAGCGCAAGAAATGTAAGGCTAAACACGATTAGTCGGGCTATAAATACTATCTTTTGTTGTCAGGGGAAACGGGAGTAGGAGTACTTTTTTTCAAACGATTGGGTAAACATGGCACGATTGGTTAGACCCGCGAATATAGTCAATCAGAGGCGTCAGGTCACCACCACATGTTCAAATAAACTTACTACAGAACCAGTGCGTTGAGCACCAGTGCATATTTTTCTAAATAAAAGCCTGGGACATCGGCAGATCGAAGTTGTGCTATATTCATTGCCATTCAACGTAACTGTGTATTATTCCATGAATTGTGGTAAGCTTGATATATTCAATATCTTTTTAATGAAAATTGAATGTAAATTGATAATTTATGTCTGTATATATGTGTGGTTCAGTAGCGAACATGAGGTAAAGCCTATATAGTGCTCCAACCTGAACAGAAGGTGTCGGAGGAAAGTAAAACTGCATGGAATTGCCAAACAGTACACTGACACCTATATTATTGACTAGAAAGAAATAATGCTGGAATTGCAGAGGCGTAGTAACCATTAGGGAGGAATATACTGGTGTAAATTATTTCAGATGAAGCTGACAGTTGGCCTACCGCTCTGAACTCAGTGTTTGTTATGTAATGTGTTCAGTCTGTAAATGGATTATAAACTAGTTATGAAGTAGGAGGTACAACCTTCTTGTTTCAGGGACCGTGGTCCAAAAGTTATTGAGCAGCACCTGGTCTGAGCTTTGCTGAACCTAGAGGCTGACAGCATACTCCGGGGTCCAGATAGTGACCAGTGAGGTGTCTCCAGAACACAGGGAGGCTATCGAGCAGAGGAGTCCTTTCCTGCCGCCATCACGAAAGATAAGCCTATGTGGCCAGTGGAGCTCAACATTATGCCCCCCCCCCCCCCCTCAAAATCTGACTTTATAATAAACCAGAGGGAAAATACAGTGTTTAAATTGATAGGAACTGTGAAATTTTCCCCATACCATTTACAAGATAAACAAACACTTGAAGTCATGATGACAAATAACAACATAGCTTGAAAAAACAAAACCAGTATTACCTCATATTACTACTACACAACTGACACACATAGGATAATATTAATAAAATGTGTCACTACAAGATTCATATTGATAGATCCTGTACATCTTCTTCGATCCTTAACCACCGACCGTCAAAGCAGTCAGTGGCCATCACGCCTAATGGCGTCTTGTAGGGCAACAACAAATTGATTCCACTTTGCACGGTCGGTGGACATCCTTCGTACAGTGCCCCAACTCTGGTTCATTCTTTGCATCTCAGCCTCCACAGTCCTCCGCCAAGTTGTTTTGGTCGGCCTCTCTTTCGCTTTCCTTCAGGGGTCCAAAGCATAGCTGTTCTTGTGATGGCATCGGGGTCTCTTCTGAGGACTTGACCAACCCAGCTCCAGCGTCTGCCAGCTATGATGGTATGCATGTCCTCTTGCTTGCTACGAGTAAGCAGATCATATAAATTGTAATTAAAATTGATTGTGATTCCTGGTTCACTTTGTAGTTGAATCAGGACATATATATTAATGACAGTACTTAATACATATTGATATTTGAAAATTTACCAGTGACTCATTTAAGATAGTCTTATAGAATGTTACATGTGTGTGAGTGTCACAGTGTTGTCAAGTGTGGTGGAATAAATTAAATTGTTTATCTGTCTGTTGTTGTTGTGACTTACACTTCATCATATACATGCCCTAGACATTTAACGTAGTCATCACAATATTCCAGAATAATTCTGACTGAGGCATAATGTGGTAGCAAGTAAGGTTATCTGTAAAACACTACACCTATTAGATACAGGTACCTTCACAGCTGATCTCAGTCAGTACACTAAGTCCCCTATAAAAATTTATAACATCCCACTTTACCACATAAGTAAATAGAGAAAATCTATGAATGAAACTAAATGTTCTTGTAATAATCACGAGTTTTACCATTAGCATAGTTTCGAAATAGTACGGTTCATAAGTACGCACTCAGTGTAACTATCACTCTGTGTATTATGTTCATGTCACGTTACTGTCCTAATCATGTATAACACATCTGGATAATGTGTCATCCAAAACATTCCTGCTACCTGTTATTGGACAAATCTTATAATCAAAAGATTGTAGAAGGGGAGAATATCTGGCTACACGCTGATTTGGAAACTTGGCAGTTTGCAAATATGTTAATGCCTTGTGGTCAGTTTGCAGGACAAACTGTGCACCCAGTAAGTAGCGCTGAAGCTTGGTCATACACCATACCAAACCCATCAATTTCCTTTCAATGGCGGGGTACCTGGATTCTGTCGAACTCAGTTTTCGGCTAACATATAAAACTGGATGAATAGCTCCGTGAAAGTCTTGCATCAGGCACCCGCCAATTCCTTCCGAAGATGCGTCAGTCCTGAGAATGAATGGTAAACGCATGTTAGGCAATCTTAAAATAGGTGCGTTAGAAAAACAAATTTTAATGTGGTGTAATGCTCTGTCGCAATATTCATTCCATAGGATTTACTAGGAGAGCCCCTTCTAGTTAAAGAGGATAGAACTGACGTGATGGACGAAACATTTGGTATAAACTTATGATAGAAATTCACCAACCAAGAAGACTGCAAACTTGCTTCTTTGTTGTCGGTCTTGAGAGGTTTAGGAGACGGGACACAGTAGTATCCTCGGGTTTCAGACAGCCGTGACCGACTCTGTGTCCTAAGAAGGTAATTTCTTGAAATCCTATCTGAATTTTGGAGGGTTTTGCTGTGAGATTATGTAAGCGTAGAGTTTGAAGCAATGACCTGATACCAGCAGTATGTTCCTCCCACGAATTGTGAAAGAGACATATATCATCAATGTAGGTGATGATATCAGATCTATTGGACAAAATCATCCTCATCATACGCACAAAAGTAGCTGGCGCATTGACCAGACCAAAGCACATGTAGTTCCACTGAAACAACCCTCTAGATGTGGAAAAAGCTGTGAAAGGATTTGACTCTTCTGTGAGTGGAATTTGCCAATACCCTTTTGACAAATCCAATTTACTGAAATAAGTAGACTCAGAGAGTTGGGACAGTAAGTCTTCCAGCACCGGCATGGGCTCAGCATCAGTAATTGTAATACTGTTAAGTCGCCGAAAGTCTATGCAAATTCGAACTGATTTATCCTTCTTCCTAATGACGACCATTGGAAAAGCGTAGGGTGAATTAGAAGGAGATATGATGTTAAGTTGGAGCATGTCGTCAAGTTCTCTTTCCACTTGATCACGAAAGTGCAATGGAATTGGATATGGTCGTAGTCTGATAGGGTGATCGTCCTTAAGTTTAATGGAATGAGAAATGATATTTGTTCGTCCAGGAATGTCAGTAAGTACATCTGGAAAAGACTGTAAGAGACTTTGAACTTCATCTTGACGATTACAAGAAAGTTCAGTGCATATGGAAACATCTTTCCAGGACTCTGTAGGTTGAAGAGGAATGAGTGGTAAATATAAAGGAACATCATGGAAAGAAGTTTGTTCTTCGTTAATAACCGCGATAGAAGCAAGACGACCTGTAGGTTCCAGGACAGAATCAAAGCCTAACTGTAAATTATCAGGTCTTGAGTGAAATTTTTGAAGCATATTTATGTGGAATGTTTTATTTTTCCCTTTTACCTCAATGACATAATCCACATCTGTTCTTTTATAGATCACCATGTACGGGCCACTCCACGAGATTAATAAACGATTTTCCCTTTGTGGTAATAGCACATAGACTTCATCTCCAGGTGCTAATGTTCGTAACTTCCTATGTTGGTTGTAAAATGAACGTGCATTTTCTTTTGCCAACTCCGATGATTCCGTTGCGAACTGACATGCGTCGATTAGTCTCTTTCTAAGATCTACTACGTACTGATATGAAGATTTCACCTCTGGATCTTTCTCCAACCCCAGTAGTAATTGTTTGAAAACGGACATGGGTCCTCGAGGTTTTGCCCCATAAATCACTTCAAATGGTGAAAATCCTGTTTGCTCATTTGGCACCTCCCGATAAGCAAACAGTACTGCGGGCAGTAATCTATCCCAATCCTGAGGATGCTTGTCAGATACTTTTCCTAGCAGTTGCTTTAATGTGGAATTTAGACGCTCTACCATGCCATTTGACATCGGATGGTAAATTGAACTCAGAGATCTTTCAATCGAAAATAAGCTCATCCCCTTAGACATTGCCTCAGATACAAATTGTGTACCTCTATCGGATAATATCTCCTCTGGAAAACCCAAGCGACAAAAAATGAGGAAAAGTGCATCAGCTACGTCCTTAGTTGCAATATTCTTCAAAGGAATAGCTTCTGGCCACCTTGTGCACATATCAATGCACGTTAAGACATATTTGTAGCCTCTTGCAGATGCGACTGACAGAGGACCAATAATATCGACTGCCATTTTAGAAAAGGGGCGCACAGAAACATCTGTTGCCTGAATAGGTGCCATATGGTAAGCACCCTTACGCGCCACTCGTTGACATGTAACACACGAGCGACAAAATATTTTAATGTCCTTATTAATGCACGGCCAGTAAAAATGCGCTAAAATCCTATACTTTGTTCTCGCGATACCCATGTGACCTGCGCAATTTGCTTCGTGTGCATGTCTCAAGACTAAAGACACCCCTTTGTTGAAGTCGTTGCTTCGCCGGCGGTGTACACTGTTGGTACCTTCCTGTGTGCACTCTAAAGCTGTAGCAGATATATTCGTCTTTGAAATTGATAGATATTGAGGCCATCAAAGTTAACACGCCAAAAAAAATTCCATCAACTAGATCGTTGAAATCCGTGTAGACATAAATGTTGATTGAAAGCTGTAATTAATTATAGTACTTCATTTCCACTGGCTAGGCATGTACAACAGAACTGTTGGGGTGTTGCCAAAATGAGCTGTAGTTGTTACTGTCTAGTTCAAAATCCCGGCTTGGCCCCCAATTAACTGTGGCATTCTCAATAATATGTTCATAAAATTAGGCAAGTAAGTGTCTAGTAGGTATAACGCCAACAGTAAATCATCAAATAAATGCTCCAGTGACAGATACAATACACACTTTATTGTCGATACATTACTCCAATATAATAGATGTTCATCAAGTTAACACACTTGAAAAGTGTCCATTCATAGGACCTAGGCAGTCAATATATAATTCAAGAAGCGAACTGTTTGTCCGTCTTGCGTCCGCATGGAAGTCGTTTAACACAACATTATTGAACTCATAAATGAATCAAGTAGAGCTCCACAAATATACTTCCTTTCACTAAATATTTCATCTAGCAATCACACACATTGCTAATTCCACAGGAAGTAGAATCATACAGCAGACATAGAATATAATCCCAAAACTACACATCTCACTTAGCCATTCCGGCTGAATACACTGCCCTGTAAGTTATCCCCCTTTTTACGCACTCACTCACTGCCAGACATCACCCGACAGTTTCCCCCCATTCACGACCTACATTCTTCCCATGGACTTACCCTAGATCACACTCACAAACATACCCACACACACCCTCAACTCAGTTCACAATCTATTTCCGGGACACTCTAGTTGAACACCGCAGCGTTTCAAAATAACGAAACATTGAGGTGCACAAAAAGATGTGTAACAATGTTTTTGTGTATGATAGGAAACTATTTACAGAGCGATACAACAGGAAGCAATCTGATCATCAGAAGAAGTCCACTTATCCGACAAGTGTTTCGGCCCAATTACTCCTTTACATTCTAAGGGGGCGGGCCCACTTGGGTCATGACTCCCAAGCGTCTCAGCTTCCTGTTGTCTTGTATCGAAAATGAACCCATTTCACTTATGGTAGCAACTTTTAAATCCACAACGCCAGCAGTGGAGGCAATTGGGAAAGTAACAAAGAGAAGACAAATTATTCCGTTCGTTCCGTCGCCCTTCACAACTAAGGACACACACTGAGACATTAGCGCGCAGCCGACGAGCTGCGCGCCGCAAGCCACTGAAATTCTGTACCTGACACTCCCTATAGTATACATCGCCTGTTGCCCCAGAGTCGCAGCTCTCTCTTTCACTAGTACACCAAAAAAACTCAGCGTTGTGGACTTAGAAAAATTTTGGTGTTTTCTGTACCGTAGCGTTTATTGTCACGATGTCCATCGCCCATTGCGGTTGTTCCACAGCCAGCCTGATGCCTTTTCGGCAGTTTCACTAAGCCTCTTCAGTGCCCTTGTTCTAGACTGTCCCTTCAGCCCCAACAGTTTCAATAAATCATACACTGATGCAGCCACAAGCCCTCTTGCGCCCACTTCAACCGCCATGACCCTTGCACTGAATTCATCGTGTCTCAGATCCGCGGCCAGATCGCTATACTTGGCCGCTTTGAATGAATGTTGCTCGTTTAATCTGGACTCAAATGGCACGGTCAGTTCAATCAGTATGACCTGAAGCTTTGCTGCAGAATGAAGCACTATATCCGGCCGTCTCCGCGATTTTCTGATACACTCTGAATATGCCCCCCGTCCAGGTAGGTCTACCGAAATCTCCCAGTCATTTGCACAGTCAAGAAGAGATGGTAAACTGCTACCAGGTTTACTCGGTTTGGGGTGTGCTGACTTTCCTGCCCTCAGAAAGTATGTGTTTGCGGTGTCTGGCAGGACCTTGCTATTCGCTTTCATTCTTGCCTGATCTATTGTCGCATCAAGCTCATTTAGCCCTTTGTTATGGCGCCAAGTGTATCGCCCTTGCCCTAATGCCACCTTACACGCTGAGAGCACGTGTTCAAGTGTCTGCCTCCCCTGGCACAGGGGGCACTGCTCATCATCCGACTTTCCCCATTTCACAAGGTTGGTGTCCGACGGCAGCAGGTCATACATTGATCTAACCACGAAGCTGAGCCTAAGAGGTGCCATATGCCATATATCATTCCATGTCAAGGACCTCTGCACGGCTCCTTCCCATGTGGTCCATTGGCCTTGTTGGATTTGCTGCACTGCTTTTTGCAACCTCTTATCATTCTCAGCTCCTCGTATCTCCTGAACTACCATGTCTCTGCGCTCCCTGCTTGATGCCTTGGACCACCAGCGGATGTCTCCATGACCAAATCCCCGTCTATTCGTTTGTGTGTATCCGATTACCTCTCTCAGTTTGAGTGACTCTTCAGCAGCATCAACAGCTTCTTCCACTCTCCACTTCCTTCCCGTTTTCAGTGTGGGCTGAATGGACTTAACCACGTCATCAGCTGACTCGCGTAGCATCATTGCAAGCCTTGCTTTTCCAACTTTGTATTCATCAACAACTGACTTGAAGGGAAGCAGAAGTTTTGACTTTGGCAGTACAGTGCTACATCTGACAGACCTGGTGGTACCCCTAGCCATTTTCGCATGAACCTGTTGACCTTCTGCTCTATAGCTTCCACTGTACTTGTGCTTATTTCATATATAAGCAGTGGCCACAGCAACGTCGGTATCAACATGAACTGGAGGCACCACAGTTTGAACTTTCCCATGAGTCTGCTTTGGTCTATGATCTGTAGTCCTCTGTCTGCCATTTCTATTGTCTGTTGCACTGCCTTCGAGTCTTTTAAAGAGGCATCGTACACCCTGCCAAGACTTTTAACAGGTTCCTCAATGACAGTAGGGATTCTTTGGCTAGAAACCGTGAATATGACCTCTGCTATCTTCCCTTTCCTGACTGATAGGCTTCTCGACTTCTTGGGTTTGAAGCTCATTCTGCAGCAGCTGACAAGTTCATCCAGGCGTGCTAACATCCTCCGGGCCTGATGTTCATCTGATGTCAGAATTGTTGTGTCATCCATGAATGCTTTGAGCGGTGGCATGTGACACATTCCACCGAGCTTTGGGCCTATAGCCATTCCTTCAGCCGCATTGAGGATTACCTGCATAGCCATGACGAATAGTATCGGAGAGATGGTACATCCCATCGCAATTCCAACTTCAAGGCCAATCCACTTCGTTGTGTACTCTCTGGTTGAAAATCTGACAGAAAACCCTGCGAAATACAGCTTCAGCATTGCTGCAATCTCTTGTGGAACATGATACATTTCTAGGGCATGCCACAACATCTGGTGTGGAACGGATCCATAAGCATTCGCTAGATCCAACCAGATTACATGGAGGTTTGTTCTGTCAGACTTTGCCTTTTGGATTGCTTCCCAGATCATTGCGGCATGCTCTAGACATCCTGGTGTACCAGAAATACCTCCTTTCTGAATGGTAGTGTCAATGTACCCATTTGCCAGGAGGTATGTAGTGAGTCTTTTCACCATTACTGAGAAGAATATCTTCCCTTCCACACTGAGTAGTGAGATTGGCCTGAACTGACTGATGTCTGTGGAATTTTGTTCCTTCGGGATGTAGACTCCGTTTGCCTTTCTCCATTCCTTGCTTACGAGTTGGGTTTTCCACGCATTCTTCAGTAAACGGAGCAGTCGTTTGAGAACCTCAGGGCATCTTTTATACACCACATATGGAATACCATTAGGACCTAGAGCTGACTTGCACCGAGCTTTCTGGACAATGCTTTCTACCTCTTGCACTGTTGGGGGCTTAGTGTTAAATTCAGCTCCTGGCTTCCCCGGCCATTTAAGGCCTACCATGCTGCTGAGCGGCTCATCTTTGCGACCATCTGAATATGTCCTTCTAAGGTGTTCTTCCAGGTCTTCTTTCCTGATGTTTAGCGTACCCGACCGTGGCTGCTCAAACAGTTCTTTGGCAAACTTGAAGGGCTCCCTAAAGAATCTTTCCCTATCCCTTCGAGTCTTCCTTCTCTTCCTGCAGAACCTTTCCGCTCTACAAAGGGCATTATGTTGGCCTTTCAGGTGGTCCCAAACTTGCCGTAACCCTTCCTTCTCTGTGGCAACTGCGTTCTTGAACAGTTTTCGGGCATGCTTCTTCTGTTTCCTGATTTCATCTATTTTAATTTGTCTTCTACTTTTCCGTGGTGGGTTACTTTCCCTTGCCTCCCTCACACCGAACTCTTTGCGACAGTGCAGATATACTATGTCGCCGAAGATTTCCAGCTTCTTCTCCAAAGTTAGCTGCTTCAGGTTGTTATCCAACTCTTTTGCCAAGGCTTCGTCCAGCTGTTCCCAAAGCCATTTTGCACTGGCAGGTGGAAACTTTTGTATATATTATAAATATATTAAATTACAGTTGCTAAACGTCTGCGTCTTGACGGGTTTGCCTGCTCAGTGGAAGATGAAAGGTGGACGGAACTGGCGATTGTGTGCATAAATGCGGTTATAAATTTATTGGTTTGCATAAGTGATCAATACTTTTATACGTGTATTTATTGCTATAATTCTACGAGTTTTTTTTCTTCGTTCACCTTCTTAATTTTATTTATTTTAGAGGTATTTGTAGACATAGAATGGATGAATTTATAGCTATTGCAGACAGAAGACGGATATTAACAAGAGGCAAAGCTGTTACTAATGAAAACTGACAAGTCTTTATGATTATATTTGTTGACAAGATTGTATAAACAAGGTCTGCCGGATATTAACACGGATATTAACAAAACGTTGCAAATGAAAGCATTGACAGTTGAAATCGAATGACAAAGAGTTACACATCTTTATAGCTAATGCAGCCAATCAGATTAAAACTCTTGCAAGACAGTAGAACTTATATCCAAAAAACTGTGTTCTCAAAGAACTGTTGCGATATTTGTGTGCAATAATTGTAATATTTTGTTTACCTGAGTCCGTAACAACGACCATCATACCTTACCAGAGGCGGATCTGCTATGAAGCTAATGAAGCTCGAGCTTCAGGGCCCCCAAGTCCAATTTTCTCTATAATACGTTTCGTTCCCATCCTTCAACACTTTTTAAGGAACCCTCCAAAGGTTCAAGCTTCAGGGCCCCCAAAATGTAGATCCACCTTTGTACCTAACAGTTAAGGGAGCAGAGGTGGAGGATTATGCAATAACTTCCTTATTAATTTTTCCTTCAACAGGTTTGACGACATATTCGCTAGGTGTACTACTAGTATCTATGGTAACGTTCCGCTTAAGTTCACAAGTTGACCTTTGTTACTGGACATAAAACAAGGTAAAGGTAGTCCCATTGCAGATACTGCCTTAGGGGAGTGAAGTGTTAGAGACTTCACCATATTTGGTCCAGCATCGAGAGGTGGGGCGACCAGTTCCCTTCCTCGCTGCCTTTTCCTTCCCTAATTCAAAGAGCAGTCGTTTACAGCTGGATAGACTGGAGCTTGTCGCAACTGTGATTCTAACCTGGCACCTTTGCCGCGTGAGATCTGCGCTCTAACCTCTCTGCCAATCTGACGCTATACTTTGACGTAACTGTTATTAACAAAGTTTAAATTCCCACAACAGAAAGTAAACTTGGGAGAGCTTTACACATAAGCACTCAGTGAATAAACACAGCCTCGCTGCAGACACTATAAAATACAATCACAAAGTCTCATAAACAACTCTAAACAGATGCAGTTGCAAGGATCCCATTACACGCCGTTTGAGGCATATTGGGACGTCCATTGAGGCATGTTGGGACGTCCATTGAGGTATATTGGGACGTCCCTTGAGGCATATTGGGACGTCCATTGAGGCATATTGGGACGTCCATTGAGGCATAATGGGACGTCCCTTGAGGCATATTGGGACGTCCGTCAAGGCTTATTGGGACGTCCATATTGTCATATCGGGACGTCCATTGAGGCATTTTGGGACGTCCATTGAGGCATATTGGGACGTCCATTGAGGCATATTGAGACGTACATTAAGGCATATTGGGACGTCCATTGAGGCTTGTTGGGAATATGGTGTTAGGCCCATATTTTCTTGACCATCGGCACACTAGGGGTGATGTGGTCAGCATCACTCCGGCTGCCTCAACCTTCCCAGAGTTGCTCTGATACCCAATTCATGAGGCTGGGTCGACGCTGGAACCGTTTGCAATCTAAAAAGCCTCTCCTCAACTGGAGATCGAACCATTGACCACAGAGCTAGAAAGCCAGTGCACTAACCACTACGCTACCACAGCTCCCTAGTTGCAGTTGCGTTTAATAGTTGAATTAGAAAAGTCAAGCTCCCTGTATTAACAGCTGTTTCTTTCAAGTTTGTAATGTCCCAGTAGTTCCCAGGGGTCTCTGAGAAGGCAAAGAAAGAACATGGCTACTGCTCCATCAAGCATGTCGTAGGATGCGACTAATATGAGGTTGTGTATGTGGCTGGCAACTTCATTGTGTAAAACAAATTGTTACAGACGCTACCGCTGCAAGAGCACATACAAATGTTTTTGATACAATCATCTGCTAAAGGACCAGCTCCAGTGATGGTTCCATACTCCGTAAGAAGGAAAAAGGAAAAGAAGAAGAAATTCTTCATTTACAATGTGGACATCATATATATAAAATCCCAGCTTTTTCTGCCAGTGCGTAACGCTAAGGGATGCAACTGTGGTTTAACATTAGACATTAATTGTATTGTTTCCCTTATATGTACTCTCCCGAAAATAGTAACACTTACCAAAGAAGAATGCGCAAATGACGGTGTGCACTAAAATATATTTATAGAATGGGTGACCCCGCTGCTGCTACGTAGTTCGCGTACTGTGGTGATGCACAGTGGTTTTTTTTATAAAATACTTTTGCATAGGTAAAATTGCAGTTAGGTATTGGTGCTTTTGAATTTAATTCCCGTCTTAGGACGGGATTTTACGCTAGTACCAAAATAAACCATACATATAAATTCAAAATGTTTTATCTTAAATATTGTATGGGTTGCAGATGGATGTGAAGTATTCAACATCAAGAGGGGGAGCTACAGTTAAATGCTATTGTCATAAATAACCGCGAGATTTCGATCCAAAATGCACAGGTTGACAGACGTCAGCAATAGCTATGCATACCAACGAATTTGATGGTATAATGCTATTGGTTGTCATGGAAACGGTGGCCATGTTGCATTGTACTTCGGTATTTCAATTCTCTAAAGCTTTCTTTTTACTGGTTGCGTTATGAACACCAAAGCTGTAATGGAAGCACATCATTGTATTTTAAAACTTTTTAGATTAGATTTTAGATAACTTAATTAGATCCTGAGATACAGAACTTTAAAGTTCGCATCTAAAAATAGTAACCCTTTTTTAAATGTTACAACATTATTTGCAATAAATCAAAATTTTGTTTCAATATCGGAAATCGGATCTGACAAACGTTTTATTGTCCAATGGAAAGTAGCTGTACCAAATCTCTTATAGATTGATAAGAAATACGCAAGTTATTAGAATCTTCTTCTTCTTTGATCCTTAGCCACCGACCGTCAAAGCAGTCACGCCTGGTGGCGTCTTGTAGGGCAACAACAAACTGGTTCCACTTTGCTTGGTCCATGGCCATCCTTCGTACAGTGCCCTAACTCTGGTTCATTCTTTGCATCTCAGCCTCCACAGTCCTCCGCCAAGTTGTTTTTGGTCGTCCTCTCTTTCGTTTTCCTTCTGAGGACATGGCCAACCCAGCTCCAGCGTCTGCCAGCTATGATGGTGTGCATGTCCTCTTGCTTGCTCTGAGTAAGCAAATCATGATTGGTGATGGTATTCGGCCAAAAGATTCGGAGAATTTTTCTTAGGCATGTTGTGTGAAAAGAGGACAATTTCGACATTTCCTTTTCTGTAACTCTCCAGCATTCTGCACCATAGAGAAGCACAAAAAGCACACAGCTCTGATATAATCTTAATTTTGTGCTTGTGCTGTACTGAGAGGACTTCCAGATGTTGTTTAGACTAAAAAAGGCTGTTCTTGCTTTGTTCATTCTGTTGTTGATGTCTTTGCTTGCTCCGCCGTCTGGTGTTACTATGCATCCTAGGTATGTGAAGATATCTGTCTGTACCAATTGCTGATTCCTTACTGATATGGGCTCAGGGCTGTTCACATTGAGCGTCATGACCTCTCTCTTCTTTAGATTGATGTTCAAGCCCACCTGCTGGCTAAACTTATTAAGTATATCCGTTTGTTCCTGGATGTGTTGATGTGAATGTGCTAGTAGTGCATTGTCATTTGCATATTCCAGATCTTCCAATGTAGAAAATGTAGTCCATCTTATTCCTCTTGGACTGCTCTCTGATGTCTAGCGCATCACCCAGTCTATGACTGTTAAAAACAGAGTGGTTGATAAGGGGCATCCCTGTCGTACTCTTGTCTTCACCTCAAAGGTTAGGTTGCTCTGCCCAACGCTACACGTAAAATTGGCATAGAGGCTTTTTATGATTGACACTATGCAGCTTGGAATTCCATAAGCCCTCAGTATTTGTTGCCACGTAGCCTTGTAATAGTTTTTTTTTTTTTTAAATCGAATTTTTTGCCTCGTTTTCGCGAGGCGTGTCTCTTTCAACCTAGACTGTGTGTTATATTAGAGCGCAAGTCCAAATATTTAAGACATTGCAGTATAGCATTGTTAGAATAAATGTAATGTTTTCTTTAGAGCATTACATATACCAGATAGTTTGCTAGTGTCTGTACTTGTCTCGTCCTTCGTTACTTTTGGCTTGGTCTAATGCTAGGTCTCCTGTCCGCTCCTGCTGTCTACTCCTGCTGTCTACTCCTGCTGTCTTGTCGACAATTTCTCTGTGCTCAAGACTTGATGCGTACCCTGGAAAGGTCAAGTATTAACATTTTGAGTATCTTTCTTACGGTGTCTCTTGTATATAATCAACATTATTATTAACCTTCAACCCCGTTAGGAGCAAAGGTCATCAACTAATTCATGTTAAGCCTTCTTATCCTGTGCCATTCATTCAAGGTCATTTCATGTCTAGTTTTTCCCTTTCGTGTCAGACTCCATTTCTCTTCTCCGTCGGTTTTTGTGATCTCCATCTACGTTTAATTATCCTGGTCATTTCAGAACAAGGGCTGTCTTGTAATGCTATCACCAGGCTGTGTGCCTTATCGAGATCATGCGTTTTCTTCTCACATCGTGTACCCACTGACACATGTTTGATTCTTGTCAAGAGTTTAACATTTGTGAGCTTTATATACATATATATAATAGATGCCTTTCCCGTTCTTTGCACGGGGAATCTGTAAATAACTTTTTCATGTTTTCAAAAAAGTTTTTTTTGGGGGGAGTGGGGGAGGGGGTGTTGGTTTTTAGTTTATATACATACACACGGGACCTCTTATTTTTTCGCTATTATCCGAGAAGGCTAGGCATCCGGTCTCATTACCCAGGAGACCGGGGGTGGGGGTGGGGGGGGGGGGGTAATGACATTATTAGGACCACTGGTTCTGAAAAATAAATTTCCATAAATTATATTCCCTCAATTGGGAATCGAACCCGGTATCTCTAGAACTCGAAGCGGACGCCATACCTCTTAGCCATTTCGACCATGTTTTCAAACATATAAGTAAATAAAGGAAAAACACAACGGAAGCTGAAATTCGTGTTTAAATATTAATCCAGTATTTCTTTAAACTGTGTGACATACCTTTCTTTAACAGAACTTCCTATCTACAGTACTATTGATCAAATCTGTTGTTGACTTCTTTCCAGTCCATGATTTCAAACTGTTCAGAATCTTATCTCTTTGTCGTGCCCTTTCTCTCTTTTTCTTTCTATCTTACCTTTTGTCCCAATATACTCCAGCTTTCTTCTTCTCATAAGATGATCATGTATATGTAAACACACACACACACACACACACACACACACACACACACACACACACACACATATATATATATATATATATATATATATATATATATATATATATATATATATATATATATATATATATATATATATATATATATATATATATGCACACACATTCTAATATCCTTTGATGCTGTTAAACAAAAGTACTGTTGAGACTGAAGAAAGACGAACGACCCGGATGAGCTTATCAATCAGCTATTGTCACTTCGAGAACTTGGCTCCGTAGACGACTTCAAAAGACGTGGCTGTCTCTAGGGTATTCGGGAAAATCGTAGTTAATATTAAAGCTAACTTAAAGAAAATCACCTTTCAAACTCTCTGGAATTGTCTGAACTTATTAGTCACAGATCGGAGCTCGAGAGATATTAAATGTCAAGAGAGCAAAGATTGAGATCTACTATTCAATAACATAATTCCTTTCTTCTACCTTTTGTTCTCAGGATCTAAACCGTTGACCAACAAATTTATTTTTGCACTGGTAAATGTCTGGTTCTTGTCATCCGTTCTTCGTTAATGACCTTGTCTTACCATTTCAATCGCAAGCACTCATTTATGAAAGTGTGTAACGTTGTGGCCGTGTACATAGTTGTTCCTTTGGAAACAGACTATATTCTTACAAGACAGAGGAAGCACAGACCACCCCATAATTTTATATTTTATGAGAAACAGAAAATAATAAATAGTGTCACATATTTAGGGTAGAGTCGCTTCTACACGCCATTTCTAATAATTGGGTGATTTCCCCTGACCAATCGGATAGCTCAGATTTACCCCGGGGAAAGTGGAACAACGACGCCATTTTGGCAGTAGAATGAAAGAGCGCAACTCAAGAGGTCGTATCTGGTCCAGCTCTACATATTTCTTAGTTTGAGAAAATCAAACTTCAACATTTCTTATAAAATGTGTATTTCAGGACATTGAGTGGTTATATATATATATATATATATATATTTCTTACTGGCGTAAGTAGTGACAATCGTTAAATATGTATTTTGAATAGAGCTCCCAACCCTAGTCGCAGCAGAACTAGGTTCGAGGATTTGAGTCAATTTGCAAAAAATAGTCTTGCACCTCAAACCATGTAGAGTAGAAAATATTCTTGTGTTGGAAAGCATTTAACTCAAGGAATGCTTATGATTATAAAGAAATCAAAGACAAATCTGAGGAGATGGGTAAATGTCGTCGAACCTAAAATAAGACTGTAACTTAAAAGAAGGAACACGGTGGAATGAGAAGGTTCGCCATATTTGACAATTGAGTAGGCCTACGAGACAAGGATGCAAAAAGGGATTTTTGCATCGATGAAAGCATCTGATGAGATGATAGAATTTTATTATACTTATTATTGTAAAAATGTTCTGAATTCCAGACTTTGTTGAAATTTTAAGTTTCATGCTGAAAGATATTAAAAGTTTTGCATGAAATCGAACGCTGTTGAAAAGGTGAATTACTACAGTTTTGAGATCTAGATAAGAAATCTATCCATTTCAATTAAATTCGCTACATCAACACCTAAGAGAAGAAAATCGAACCTGGTAACACAAATTTAAGAGAGAAATCTAAATCTCTGGTGATTAGGCCAGTTAAACATCTGCTCTCTGTAAAGTAAACTGAAAATACTGCATATACCGGCACTGCCACATGATGTAATATGGTGCCGTTCCAGTCCTAAGGAACACCTGCCCCGGTTACATGAAGGTAATATGGTGCCGTGACCAGGATGTATTCGCACTCAATGACATGGAATTAGGCAGAACTAACACTGTCAAAATGGACATTCAAACAACCACAGAGGAGCCAATACATATGAAACCCTATCATACGCCCTTGAAAAACAGAGAACTCGTGGAAAGGTCTATAAATGAAATGCTACAGGCAGGAATCATCGAAAGATCCCGTTCCCAATGGTCCTCACCCATAGTGATCGTAACAAAGAAAGACGGCTCCAGTCGCTTTTGCTGCGACTACCGTGCCCTTAACAAAATCACAAAAGTCATTTCCTACCCCCTCCCCAGGATAGACGATCTACTTGCGACGTTAGGAAAGTCTACATACTTTACCACACTTGATGCAAGGTCAGGCTTTTCGTGCATCCCCATGACACCTGAGGCAAAACAGAAATCCACATTCTGTTCACATATGGGAAGCTTTTTTTGGAATGTTATGCCATTTGGTCTAAAAGGATCTCCAGCAACATATATGTCACTCATGGATGAAGTGTTAAAGGGTCTACATCCATTTGCCCTGGCATACATAGACGATATCCTGATACATACCGCAGGCACGATGGAAGACCACCTCCGCAAGGTTGAAACAGTGTTTGATAGACTCAGGCATCACCAAATAAAGTTAAAACTGTCGAAGTGTGAGTTTCTAAAGACAGAAACAAAATATTTAGGCTTTGTCATCAATAGACATGGCGTCAGACCTGATGAAGATAAAGTCAAAGCCATAAGAGAAATGCCTAGCCCCAAGACGGTGAGACAAACACGCTCATTTATTGGTACAATAGGTACTATAGGCGCCACATCATCAATTTCTCCAGAGCAGCAGAGCCTTTGATAGCCCTTACCCGCAAGTATGCACGCTTCAAATGGACAGAAGACTGCCAGAGATCCTTTGAGTATCTAAAAAATGCCCTAACCACCATCCCACTGCTTGGACATCCAGATATTTCTCAGCCCATGATACTATACGCCGATGCCTCAGATAACGCAATTGGTGCTTGTTTGGTCCAACCTGTACTAGAAGATGAAACACCCATCCTACCACACATTCCAAATGAGAAACCCATTGCATTCCTATCCCACGCATTGTCAAAGTCACAAAAAACGGTGGACCACTACTGAGAAAGAAGCATATGCTATTCACTATGCAGTACAAAAGTTTGACTTTTACGTCAGAGGAACTAAACTCATTATAAGAACTGATCATCAACCTTTGGTTAACTGGCTCACCAAAACACAAGAACAGCCAAAGAAGTTACAGACATGGGCAATGAATTTACAGTCCTACGACACCACTATCGAACATATCCCAGGCGAAATGAACACCTGTGCAGACCTCTTATCCAGGATTAAATATGATGATGAAACTGAAGTGAAAACAAATAGAGTCAAAAATGATGGCACATCCTCAGAGATTGACGATAATGCTAAAGAAATTAATGAAATTACTTCATCAAGTCGAAGAAGTACCTCAGATTCCGCCACTCAAGTAGAAGAAGAAAGCCAAGAGATGTTTGACATGAGAGTAGAACAAGCGAAAGATGCAGAAATTGTCAAGCTGCTCACATACGTGAAAGAAAACCCAACAAAAAGTAAAGATTTTACAGTACACCCAACGGATGGAATTCTATACTATATTGATCAGAAACAGGAAGGGACACTAAGAAAAGTCATTCCAGCACATCTAGTCCCAGAAGTATTGCTACAGTTTCATGATAACAACGGGCACATGGGAAGAGACAAAACAATTGATGTCATAAAGAAAAGGTATTATTGGCAAACTTTCTACAAGGACATTACAGAATATGTAGCCACCTGTAGAACATGTAAATTGAGAAACATGAAGCCACATTTAATTCCTCTTCAAGAAATGCAACCTTCCCATTACCCCATGCAAACAGTGAGCATTGACTTATCAGGTCCTTACCCACTCACCCAATCAGGCAACAAATACCTCCTGCACATAGTTGACCAATACTCTGTTTGGCCAGAAAGTTACCCACTCAGTGATGCTACATCGCAGTCCATCACGCAAATTTTTTTACAAGAATTCATTCCCAGGCATGGCTGTCCAAAACGAATCATTTCAGACAACGGTAAACATTTTATAGGTAACCCATTTAAAGCCACCTTACACCAGCTGAATATTGAGCATACTACAACCACTTATTATTGCCCAAATGCAAATGGCAGAAATGAACGCATGCACGCCACCCTACATGATATTATTAGCAAATATATCAAGGGGAACCACCAATACTGGGACCTATACATTAACCAAGCTCTTGAAGCCATCCGAGTAAACGTGAACGATACCACAGGAATGTCACCCTTTCTCATGCTATACGGAAGAGAACCAAACTTTCCGTTAGACAACCTACTTCGCCCACAAAGAAAATACATGGGAGAAGACCCCATCGAAATAATCCTTCAAGAAAAGTATAAAGCTCACCAGATTGCACAACGAAATACGCAGAAGGCATTTCACAAGAAACAGAAACAACATGATAAATCAGCCAAGCTACCAACGTACAAAATAGGAGACAGAGTATACTACAAGAAACATGTACGCAGTTCAAAATTCGATGACCGATGGTTAGATGGCTACAAAATCATGAAACAAACTACGCCTGTAAACTTCATTATTTGGAATGAAGAGAAACAACACCAAACAAAAGCTCACGTAAAACAAATAAAAATTGATAATCACCGGCCCATTCCGCCTCTGACGACAAATACAAGACCAGTCAGAAAAGCCACCCTAAATTATAATCCATCCAGCACAGATTCGTCTGACATATCAGAGTCAGAGACGACAGACTCTGAATTTTACCAAGACGACCACATACCCAGACCACCCACAGATGAAATACATCGAGCAAGACAACAACGAGACTCGTCCGAAAGCGAAGAAGATATCCCACCACTTGAATTACGTAATAGACTACAAGACAGAGACCTGCACATTAGAAATGAAGAAATCATGCCACAGACGTCACACGATGACAACACGAAAACACCTTATATCCACACTCAAACTTACTCCCGCAGTGATAAATCGTCAGCTGATACCTATCACACCCCCAGTTCAGGCAGTTCTAGTTTTAACACTAGTGAAAACCAAACACTGCTATACCACAAGAACAAGATTGCTCGTTCAAAACAATCAGATCCTGAAAAAACTATACCCAAGCAGATTGTTGAACCATATACCAGCGATCTTTATGGAGACGAAACAGAACAAGACATGAGAGAAGACAGTGTCAACCCCAGCACAGCTTTGTCAGACCCCAACGAACATAATGACAGAAAAATGGTAGAATTATACCAACAAGAAACAGACATTGATACAGCTAGTTCCATTGAAACCAGTGATGCGGATAGTACATTATTTGTACCAGTCAGCTCCAGCGTCAAACGCGCCTATAAAACAGAATCTGATGACTCAATCCCTAGCAACAAAATTCCGCGTATACAGCACAACTATATCAGACGAAAGATTCTGAAGAAACGCAATCATGTTCCAAAACCAAGCCGAGAAGTGTTAGCCTCATCTCAACTAGTCAAAAACAACAGTGTGCAAATTACTGTGCCCATTGTAACCAGTGCTAACGTTCAGCACAACCAGGTCAGAAGAAAAATCAAGGCGAAACATATACCTGCCTCAAAACCAACAGATGTTCCAGCCATACAAACCCTAACCACAGTAAAACCATCACCGCAATCAAATGATGTTAAGCCATCACCGCATTCGTCAATGTCCTCAGTGTCCCAACAATCAGCAAATGCAGTGTCGTCGCCTATCACACCCGTCACCACTGCTACTCAGTATGATGCTCGCCTAAGCAGTCGGGACATTGCAAGGTTAGAGATGGTGAAGGAACTAGCGAAGCTGTTCTGAAAAACACGCCCAGGTGTTTTATATGTTCGCAAATCCGAACACGGTCAACGCATATGTGAACAAACCTTTTTAACAATGTACTAACTCTCCCCATGTACTCTATTTTCAGTTTTTGACAGTTCAAATGACTTGCTTACAGACTAAGATGTCAAAGCCTCACTGAGAAAGTTATTTTTTCCAGCCTTAGAATACTGATGCCCAGAAAGAAATCAAGACCAGCACACGGAGGATTTTCTTTAGATAGCATAATTGTGAAATAAAAATGTTAAAACAATTGATAACACACGGTGTTACGAGTTTACAGACACCCTTATTTAGTTACATACATTTTCTTAATATTTAGAATGCTACACAACTTTACCTATAACACATGTGTCACACTATTCTGTTGTAACATTCATCTCCACTTTTGTAACTGATCATATTCCACGCTCCATTCACCAGCATTTTCATGCAGACACTTTACACCAGTAGTTTTTTTTTTCTTACCTCATACTAATATTTCTTTGATCTATATTATGCTAAACTCCTTGATATCTGCCACCTTGATCAATCATACTGTTCCTACTATGACATCTCTTAACAGCACATAATTCATACCCAAAACTAGTATTGTAGGTTATGCTATTTTTCTCCACAGGATTATTTATTTTCAAATGTACATTATTATTTTAGACCCAGATGTATATTAGTACTGTCAAGAATTTTAAACATTCTCCTAAAGAGATTCCATATCCCAACCTTGACTCTCTATAGTAAGATTTTCTTCACTCCACTGTTACAACATCTTTAACTTACTATTTTTCCTTTCCACTATATTGAGACGACATTCTAGACTTGTGATTTTTTAAAATCCCAATCATATTCATTCCTTGGAATTACAATCATGTTGTAATCAGGAGATCCTTGATGTACCCTTTCCTCGCCACTTATTGACAACAGATACTGCTACAACATTCCTTCTATTCTAACCTAAACTATTACTTGCAACCCTATTGGTTAGGATTTACTATTAGAATATCTAGTGTTTAGTGAATTGATTTTTATCATTCTTTAGTACTTGTGATACAAACAGAAAAGACATAAAAGAAAAAAAACAATTAGAATGTTTTTTATGTAAGATGCTATATGTTTATATGCCACCCACACACATTTTGATGATGATAAGACAATATTGTAAAACATTGACTGCCCTGAGGGTAGCAGATGAAGAAGAAAATAAATAAATCACCCTATGCCACTCATACCCCCATCAGCTTGATCCCTGATATTCCAACAATATTTTGTTGATATCACAAGTACCCCAATGACATTTGTGCATGCTGATTTTCTGCAAATGAACAATCCCTTGAGAGCATTAGTATATGCTAACCCCAGATTGAACAAATTGCACCTATTTGTTGATGATGCCTTTGCCCATGTTAAAGAAATAGCATTTGCACATGCTGACCTAGCAAATGAAATACCCCATTACCGCATGATAACCACTAATGACACATTAGATGAAGAAGCAACAGGTTATGTGTGATGAAGATGACATTTTATATTAAGGTGAAACTTTATGTTGTCACAGCTGAGATTTTGTTGTAATGTTTATGCACAAAATCCCCCACATTAACATTGGAGGAGGAATAATCTTAGTCTTTCGTGGTTACGAGATAAGACAAGGATATAATAGAATATTTGATGAATACCATGGAACAAATCAGAGCAGATGATTGTTGCACATATGAGGACCATATTTGAAGTCATTATTGAAGGATTATCAGTAGACAAGAGACACAAATGAATTATGATAATCCCATGGAACCACAGGTACTAAGGACACAAAATGGAGATTAAATAATGGAGAAAAAAAATAATGACTGAATAATTGCTACGCCCAGAGGTAAAGGAAATAGAGATGCATCCGCATTTTGGAGAAGATATTTTTTTTTGATTTTTGCTTATTGCCTTTGTAATATGAACATTGTTGTATAACAAATGACTATTCCTTATCACGAATTACAGAATGTTGTAAGATAGTTGGAATAAATTGACAATTTAAAATACTCATAACATACCCAGAATTACAGGAGAGAAAATAAATAAATGATTGATGAAAGTGGACACACTGAGATTTGCTCACCCCGAGGATATTGGAAAAAAAAAAAAATAATGTTATCCCAAGGACAGACATGTCACAGATATATCATGGAGATACTATAAAAAAAAAAAAAAAAAAAATCTAGATTAAAAATGCAGCAAACTTGGTCAAGGACACCATGAAATAGACCCCCGCCCCACACTTAAGGTAACTGACGGATGAGATTTTTGAATTATAAGTACCATAAGTCACCCATCTGGCTGTAGTCAGCGGATGTTACAGGCACCACATAACTCTGACTAACCCTCGACCAGCGAAGGCAGAGTTGGTGTCGAAATTTTGCACATATGTAAAAAGACATGTTTTTGTTCATGTTTTAGTAAAGTCTAGACATTTATGTTAATAGTTCTATAAATGATTAGTTGATATATTGATGATAAATATTCGCAAATATAGTACATGGACAATTAATAAGGATATATTTCCAGTACAGAATAAGAGGAATAGGAAGGATCCACATTTTAAATATTGGAGCACCATGAGCGAGGAATTGGACTTATAAAGAAAATGGAAATGGTACACTGTATGCAAGGATAACCAGAAATAATATGGATAAATAGTAGTCAGAGTGCCAGGAACTTTGTCTTACGAGAATATTGTAGATTCCTCACGATCAATTGATTATTTTCTTCCTTTCTATGTCACATTTTTTTTTTGAGTGATGACCCCAAAATTTTTTTTTTTCATCTCATATTGTCAAAAGTTCTTACATCTCAGTTGATAGTTCCATAAATAATTGTTTGATGTGTTTTGCATAAAGGTATTGCTAGATAAGGTACATAGGGAGTTACTAAGGATGAATTCTCAAGATAACAGGAGGACTAGAATAGATACAATGATATTGGAACACCATAAATGATACATTGGTGTTATGAAAAAAAAAAAAAGAGACAAATATAAATTGTATACAAGGATGCCTCGAGAGTGACAACATGGATACATATTGTCAAGAGTATAAGCAGTTGTCTTAAAAGAGAAAATAAAGTAATACGGAACCCAATGTAGAAAATTCATGATGATTTGGAAACTATATTTTTCTTTTCCCTTATATTTCATAATATGATAGTAACACATTCGTCTGTTGGTTGCTGAATAATTTGATGTTTGAAAATTGATGTATGGTAAGTCAAAGAAGATCTTTGAAGAATAAATATATATATAGAATAATATTTCTAGGGAAGAGTTCAAAAAAAAAAAAAAAATACTGTATTGACAGAAAAGAAGGAATGATTAGAAATAACTGACTAATGGACAGGATCACCACCAGACGTACGGATATTAGAGACAAACATCACATAGTTTAAAAAAAAAAAAAAAAGGAATGTAAAATAGAACATTTTTTCTACAGTGACGGACTTAGAACGAATTTATACACTTACCATTTGGAAAATGTCTATAACAAGGAAACATTCAGATAGATAAATAAGGATAACCCATGAGGTTTCAATGCTTTTATTGTGAAAAATGATTACTTATAAAAATGATGCTGGTCGTATTATCGTCTGATAAATATGCATATTATGTCTAGAGATGTTTTCTACATGTAATAATGAGCAAGTGGCTCATTCACTGAAAAAAAAAAGAGAACATGATGAGTACCCATGAGAACATTGGCTATTTTATGAAAGTGGATTGCCATTACCATAGGAATTAGAGATTTTGGACATTTCTTGGAATATTGCAGAGTACTTGGGAAATAGAATAAATAAGTGTGGTGAAATATATGTGGTGAAGTGGGATGTTATAAATATTTATAGGGGACTTAGTGTACTGACTGAGATCAGCTGTGAAGGTATCTATATCTAATAAGAGTAGTGTATTATAGATAACCTTACTTGCTGCCACATATATATATATCTCAGTCAGAATTATTCTGGAATAGTGTGATGACTACGTTGTATGTCTAGGGTATGTGTATGATGAAGTGTAAGTCATAACAACAACAGACAGATAAACAATTTAATTTATTCCACCACACTTGACAACACTGTGACACTCACATACATAAAAAACTCTACAAGGATATCTTAAAGGAGTCACTGATAACTTTTCAAATAACAATATGTATTCATTGCTGTCATGAATGAATATGTGTCCTGATTCAAATACAAAGGGAACCAGGAATCACAATCAATTTTAATTACAAGTTATATGTACAGAATTTATCAATATGAATATTGTAGTGACATATATTATTAAAAGTATCCTATGTGTGTCAGTTGTGTAGTAGTAATATGAGGTAATACAGGTTTTGTTTTGTTCAAGCTCTGTTGGTATGTGTCATCATGACTTCAATAGTTTGTCTTTATTGGAACTAGTATTGGAGATGTTCTCAGTTCCTGATATTAAAACAATTTACTTCCCCTCTTAAGTTTATGTTACAATGTTATTTTAAGATGGGGGTACATAATTTTGAGCTCAGCTGGCCACATCAGCTTATCTTGCGTGATGGCGGCAGGAAAAGACTCCTCTGCTCGATTTCTCCCCTGTGCTCTGGAGACACCTCACTGATAGCTAAATGGACCAAGGAGTATGCTGTCCGACTCTGGATTCAGCAAAGCTCTGACCAGGTGCTGCTCAATACCATCAAGACCACGGTCCCTGAAAACAAGAAGGATGTACCTTCTACTTCATAACTAATTGATACTCTAGTTCTACACTGAGCACAATACATCACAAACATTGAGTTCAGAGCGTTAGGCCAACTGTCAGCTTCATCTGAAATACTTTATACCAGTATTAACCTCCTTAATGGTTACTACGCCTCTGCAATTCCAGCATTATTTCTTTCTAGTCAATCATCTAGGTGTCAGTGTACTGTTTGGCCATTCCATGCCGTTTTACTTTCCTCCGACACCTTCTGTTCAGGCTGGAGCATTATAGGCTTTACATCATGTTTGCTACTGCACTACACATATATACAGGCATAAATTAACAATTCACATTCAATTTTCATTAAAAGATACTGAATGTTTCAAGCTTACCACAATTCATAGAATAAAACACAGATACGTTGACTAGCAATGAATTCTGGCACAATTACTGGCACAAATTCCCATCTGCTTATGTTCCAGGCTTTTATTTAGCAAAAATATGAGCTGGCTTCAACGCACTGTTGCTTTATCAAGCTTATTTGAACTAGTGGTCTCGAACTAACGCTCCTAAGTGATTATATCAGCGAGTCTGGCCAATGGAGCCACGTTTCGACAAGTGTTTGAAAAAATTTTACCTTCCTACGTCTCCCCTAACAACCAAAGATAGTATTTATAGTCCGACCAATCGTGTTTAGTCTTATATTTGTTGCGCTCCAATCAATTTGGAGTTTACATGGTAGGCTATTTCCGTACGCACGGTTTTTTCAAACACGTTATAAAAAAAATTTTATGAGCAGAAATGATTTCATGCTGTCAGGCATCCCCACTATTTTATTTTGGTTATAACTTGTTAATTCCTAGACTATTTGCGTAACGTTTTACATATTCTTTGTCAGCAAGCCCTAAGGAACCCAAATATACAAATTTAAAAGAGCTAAGTGGCTGCGTTCAAAATATGCAATTTCTTCTACCTCCTGTTTCGAAGATGTGCTGTCTGGGTACTGTAATGTTTTCAAACGTAAACCCATCTATTGTCATCTTTTCTAATAAGAGTTTTTCAGGATTTAAAAACCTAACTCTGGGAAGGGTAGTGAATTTTATCACTGTCGATTTGAAATAAAGTTAGTGCATGTGGCCTTACACGCGTGATAGTAGTAAATGTGTATCGCGTTACGCTTGTTGGGGTGGCATTAATAGCGAGACGCGTGTTTAATTTTGCATGCGTTCGGCTTTCTGCCTCTCCCTTCTCTCTATCCTGCTTTATCTGTCTTTTAGTTACGCTGTGTATAAAATGGAATGAATGAAATATTAAAATTAGGTCATTGTTCAGCTTGCGTATCTCAAATGTTTTTCCAAGAAATACAGCACACGTTTCATTGAAGAAGGCGGGTAATAATATAGTAGGCTTTTACTATCAACGTGAAAGCGTTACAATTTGCAGACGAAGCAGAAAACAAGGGGGATTTCGAGTACAGGTATTGTGACAGCACTGTTATTTTACCATTGCTCTTTTCTTTATTAGAATTTATTTGTTAGGCTTTATATTTACCTGATAATTTATATATGTGGATTAGAATATTTCACGACAATAAGTACGCCAGAAAAAAAAAAAAAGATTTTTTTTAGTACTTGCAGGCTTTTAATATGGAGCAAATAACAGTACAGAAAAGAGATAACACCCCCCACCATATCCAAGAGATGGTAATCAACTATATTTTTGAATGAAATGTAATAGATTATGATAATCCAGCCAAGTTCTGCAAATAAGATAGTTTATTGTTCATTCCCCAGTGTTGCCACTTGTCACATTTTTTTTAGTGATGACCTTATGAGTGTTTTGCAGATTTTGTTGGGCAGTGTTGCCAATTTGTAAATTTGGTGAAAAATATTATGATGTGATGAATAAGTTACACTTTTTGAAGTTGATGTCCACTACTAGTTTTTTTTTTACATAGCAGACGACCTCATATAGACATAGGACCCCAGTATAGGAATTAGATTAAATTTTTTGGAAATATTTTTGGACTTAGAAAAATTTTTGAACTTTAAATTTTTCTGAAAAATTTTTTTTGAACTTAGAAATTTTTGGGGATGGATTTTTGTTATTGATAGTACTCAAATGTCTCCCTACGGGATACATTTGCGGAGCCCCGGGATCTATATGTGGCCGTGTACATAGTTGTTCCTTTGGAAACAGACTATATTCTTACAAGACAGAGGAAGCACAGACCACCCCATAATTTTATATTTTATGAGAAACAGAAAATAATAAATAGTGTCACATATTTAGGGTAGAGTCGCTTCTACACGCCATTTCTAATAATTGGGTGATTTCCCCTGACCAATCGGATAGCTCAGATTTACCCCGGGGAAAGTGGAACAACGACGCCATTTTGGCAGTAGAATAAAAGAGCGCAACTCAAGAGGTCGTATCTGGTCCAGCTCTACATATTTCTTAGTTTGAGAAAATCAAACTTCAACATTTCTTATAAAATGTGTATTTCAGGACATTGAGTGGTTATATATATATATATATATATATATATATATATATTTCTTACTGGCGTAAGTAGTGACAATCGTTAAATATGTATTTTGAATAGAGCTCCCAACCCTAGTCGCAGCAGAACTAGGTTCGAGGATTTGAGTCAATTTGCAAAAAATAGTCTTACACCTCAAACCATGTAGAGTAGAAAATATTCTTGTGTTGGAAAGCATTTAACTCAAGGAATGCTTATGATTATAAAGAAATCAAAGACAAATCTGAGGAGATGGGTAAATGTCGTCGAACCTAAAATAAGACTGTAACTTAAAAGAAGGAACACGGTGGAATGAGAAGGTTCGCCATATTTGACAATTGAGTAGGCCTACGAGACAAGGATGCAAAAAGGGATTTTTGCATCGATGAAAGCATCTGATGAGATGATAGAATTTTATTATACTTATTATTGTAAAAATGTTCTGAATTCCAGACTTTGTTGAAATTTTAAGTTTCATGCTGAAAGATATTAAAAGTTTTGCATGAAATCGAACGCTGTTGAAAAGGTGAATTACTACAGTTTTGAGATCTAGATAAGAAATCTATCCATTTCAATTAAATTCGCTACATCAACACCTAAGAGAAGAAAATCGAACCTGGTAACACAAATTTAAGAGAGAAATCTAAATCTCTGGTGATTAGGCCAGTTAAACATCTGCTCTCTGTAAAGTAAACTGAAAATACTGCATATACCGGCACTGCCACATGATGTAATATGGTGCCGTTCCAGTCCTAAGGAACACCTGCCCCAATTACAGCGTCTTGATGCGTAAATGTGAGTGTTAATCCTTTATCGACCCAAGACTTTCGTGTAGGAAAAACTTCAGACATGACTTGTGTATGTGTAAAATTGTAGACCCCACTTACATATATGTAACAGAAATTCCAGACAAGATTCGCATATAAGAAAGTTCGAAACAACAAGCAAGTATAAATAAAATTATAAACAAGACTGGCGCAGGCGTAAATGTTATGGAAGTCTCGCGTTTATGTACAAATGTAGTTATTCAAATTTGCCAGAGAGAGCACCATACCATTTCGGCTGTCTTCCTACTGATCTGGTATAAACTAGTCCTCGATCCCTCAGAGATTGTCTAACGTTGTCCTCCCAGCAAACTCTGGGTTGTCCTGGAGGTCTGAATACCTGGCTCTTGGTTTGCTAAATTTGTCGTGGTAGCCTATCTTCGCTCATTCTGCAGACATGGTCAAATTATTGTAAGTGGGATTGTTCCACTTGGGTTCTGCACAGCCAATGAAATAAATTAGAGAAGAGACAGCTGGTTAGGGCTCACGGTAATCTCTCCCAAAAGCAGGTAATCACAGGTGGTTCCTCTTATGGAACTCTACAGCAGAAGAAGAAAACAGAAGATGAAATGAAACATGAAAAATAACCACAGAAAATATCGGAAAGTAGAAGCGGAAAAGACACCTGGTATGATATTCTTTACCAGAAATTTTTCCTCTTTTTTGACGAGGCACTCAACCTGAGCACAGTGTCTGTCGGTTACATTAGGGCGTATGTTCAAATATTAAAGACCTTTTGGTCTGGTTAATGTTTTCCTGCCTGACACAAGAAGACAAGTCTAGACGGGGAAATCAGTTCGTGTTTCATGCTCAAATGGGGCTTAGTAGAAGAGAAAACAATTTTTTCCAGACCAACGATTCCTTGAAATGTCTTGGTAAAATAATTTGATGTTCTTGGAAAGAGATTTTCTAGATTCCTTGGAGCATATGGGTAAGGTTACGTGATATTTGGAAGCTTACTGGAAAGATTAAGAAATATTTTTAAGCATATTGGTAAGATTACGTGATATTTTTAAGCATATTGGTAAGATTACGAGATATTTTTAAACAGATTGGTAAGATTACGTGATATTTTTAAGCATATTGATAAGATTAAGTGACTTATTCTGGTCACAGAGTTTTTTTTTTCCTTTAAGCGTATTGGTAAGATTACATTTTATCCTGAAGCATATTGGTAAGATTACATTGCATCTCAAAAATTTTGGTAAGATTACGTACTATCTTGGCATGTTGGTAAGATTACGTGCTTTCTTAGAATATGTTGGTAAGAATGTGATTGATTTTTTTTTTTCGGCTACAGTGTTTACTGACTCCATGAAGCGCCGTAGCAGGATACTGTGGTGTCTAAATCAAAACTTGTGATGGCTTGTATGTCTTTGTTATCTATCTTCATCCAGTAATTTGTTCTTAGTGCGTTCAAAATTATTTGCCTCACTTTTTTTTGTGTACGCTTGTTGGAGCGAAGGTATACCCAGTTGCTTATTCAGGTGCTGTGTCCCATATTTCCTACTGCTTCAGTCAAAGCTGACAATAGCTTCTTTTCGCCCATTCTGATGTGGCGCCGCAGAGAGAATCGTCGCTCGGTGCGATCGGCAGCTTCATCCTCCCAGGTTGAAGGATTTATGCCCTCATTTCTCTCTTGTACACATCTTTGAATCTCAGCTGCGGTCGCCCAATTGTTATGGCCAACTAAGATTTGTTTTTTTTTTTTTTTTTTGTAGACGTAGTGGGAAGATTTAGTTTAGCTTTAGCCCTTGTTATTGTATTCATATTTCTGATGGATTTTTTGTGGCGTAAGTGTCTGCACAATTGGGTTGCCGGCTCCATGTCGAACTCTCCTCTTTTGCAATTTACAACATGCTTAGTAGTGTACAGTGTTACAACTCTTGGCTCCCCGTTTTAACCGTGGCAATACACGCAAGAGAGCTGCATGAGAGCTTGGCGAGAGCTGATGGGAGATCTATGCTCCACAGGGCGTTGAAAGATATTAATGAATATTATACTACCGACTAGCCAAATCTGTCGCAGCCCAGCTTTTCAGTGGATACGAACCCCAGTTTTCAGCTTCAAAAAGAAGACATGCTAGCCCTGGAGCAAACTTTGGGACTGTTTGGCAAGGAAGAACATTCCAGCACCTCTGATTCATGCTATAAAGAGCTTCTACAAGTCTTGCAGAAATTATGTGAGGACAGCAAACCATAAGTCGAAGAGTTCAGGACCACCACTGGTGTAAGACAAGGTGATATCCTGTCACCTTATCTTTTCATACTCCTCATGGACGATGTCATCAAGGCATGTAAGGAGAGAACAAGAAAGTATTCAGTGGGGTACTGGAAGATGAGACAGGTCTGTATTTCAGAGCTGGCATTTGCTGATGATGTTGCCCTGATTGCTAAATCAGAGGCACATCTCCAATCCAACCTGCAAGTCTGGAAGGAAGAGCTGGAGAAGAGAGGGATGGTCATAAGCAGCTCGAAAACAAAATCCATGGTGATATCACGAGAAGAAAGAAGACATCAGATTAAGCTGGGAGAACAGGTCCTGGAGCAGGTGGACCACTTTCAATACCTCGGAGCTATTATAGACAGAAAGGGAGACGAAGAGACATGGTCCGCAACCAGACGATACATCAAGGCCTAAAATCCCACCCCCTGCAGATCCAAGTAGAACAGTCCCAACTAAGATGGTTTTGCCATGTCTGCAGAATGGGAGAAGATCGGCTACCACGACAAGCATGGGAAACAAAGAGCCAGGGATCCAGACCCCCATGACGACACAGAGTCCGCTGGGAGGACAACATTAGACAATCTTTGAAGGACCGAGGACTAGAATGGAACCAGACCAGGAGGAAGACAGCCGATAGGATGGTCTGGCGCTCTCTCTTCCAAACCTCTACACCTCACGGTAGAAGGGGAACGACTTAGTAAGTAAGTAAGTAATACTACCGACTAGCCTAGCCAAGTCTGTCCAGCCGAGGTTTTCACTAGATACGAACCCCAGTTTTCAGCTTCAAAAAGGCGGCATGCTAACCACTCTACCACTGAGGACCCGCGAATAATGATAACGATTATATATATATATATATATATATATATATATATATATATATATATATATATATATATATATATATATATATATATATATATATATATATATATATATATATATATATATATATATATACACTGAAGCACATTAAAAACGCACCACCTGTATAATCCAGGAACAGAGTGTGAAATGTAAATATAAGTGTTTACAAGTTTACATATTTGGAATCTTTATTCATTTTCCTATGAATCCATGCTGGTCATTAATTTGTACATTTGATTGTTATGAAATTCATTGCATTCTGTGCAGGCAAGGGAGAAAACCAAAAATGCAACCAATAAAAAAAGTCATTCACACTATCCTCATTATCTGGTATGTCCACCGTGTGCTTGCAAACAAACTTGGCAGCGGCTCCGCATGGAACGCACAAGTCTCTGAAGAAAATTCCGGGGAATCAAGTCCCATTCACGTGTAAGAGCAGCTTCGAGCTGTTGCAGATTAGCTGGAGAACCTTGCCTGTAGACTCTGCGTCCAAGCTCGTCCCACAGATGTTCTATAGGGGACATGTCTGGTGATAGGGCAGGCCAATCAATCGTCACAATGTTCTGCTGCTGTAGATAGATATTGCTGCTTAATGCATGCGGTGTGCGCACGTGCGTTATCCTGCTAGAGAAGCTGCAAGTCTGGATAATTTGTGAACTCAGGAGCAACCAATGCATCCAGAACCTCATCTTGATATGTCACAGCATTAACATTTCCACGGAAGACGTGAATAGGCAAGCGATGGTGAAAACTGAATCCTCCCCAAATGTGAATACTGCCACCTCCAAATCGGTTGTGCTGACGAACACAGCAATCTGCAAAGCGCTCTCCACACCGTCGCCAAATCCGCATACGTCCATCAGCAAAGGATATGTTGAATCTGCTCTCGTCTGTGAATAGGACAGTATTCCACTGCAGTCTAGTCCATCTGACATGTTGCTCTGCCCATTGCAGGCGCTGCTGACGATGTCTGTGAGTCAAGTTTGGCCCAACATAAGGTCGTCTTGCAGTAAGGCCTGTATCTCTGAGTCGTCGTATGACTGTCATTCGAGAGACTTGACCACGTCTACCCACTATTGCTCTTGCTGTTTGACTTGCCGGGAGAGAACGATTCCTTAGGTGACTCAGCACAATATGACGATCTTGCGCAGGGGTAGTAACTCGTGGTTGGCCACTCCGAATCTATCCCGGGCACTGCCAGTGGTTCCGTAACGTTCATTGAGACGTACACTAGTGCTGTGGTGGCAATTCATCCTTCTGGCAATGGCCCGCGAGCTCATTCCGGTCTCCAACATACCAACGGCTCGTTGGCGGTCGTTTTCAGATTGTCGTGGCATTTCAAGCACATGTACTGAGTGTTTTGTCTCAACGGCCTTTTTATACCGAGTATACTGCCACAACGCGTACACATTTTCAGGAACATAGCTGTTGGGAATCGTGTTGCACGTGTAACTTTCATTGTTTTTATGTAGTCTATACACAAACCCTTGGGTTGAATCATGCACTTTCCATTCCAGCAGCCATTCGCTCTCTACCTCATGACAAACACGGGGAAAATCCACTCGCACACTTTTTTTTCCAGCTTCTCGGCATCAGTATATATAATAGTGGTGCGTTTTTAATGTGCTTCAGTATATATATATATATATATATATATATATATATATATATATATATATATATATATATATATATATATATATATATATATATATATATATATATATATATATATATATATATATATATATATATATATATATATATATATATATATATATATATATATATATATATATGAGTGTGTGTGTCTATGTGTGCGCGTTTAGTGCTGCCCCCTGGAGTTCCCGACAGTCTCTAAAGAGACAGCGAAAAAATAGGACCACTATTCTCATGTATGTCGTAAGAGTCGGTTAATGTGAGGTTGTGCACGGTAATATATATTCCACCACGTAAAAATACTTGCTACAGAGACCACGGCTGCAAGAGAACATTAACGTCTATGTACAGGCATACTGCACGTGGGCCAGGCAAAACAGGGTACACAAGGGAAAAGACAAATATCGTCTGCTCTCTAATACTTTCCAACTGTATGTCAAACTGTAGAATTACCTCTCAGTTTTGTGCAATGTGGTACATTAGTTATATTTTCCTTGTAATTATACACATTTTGTTCCTAGCAAGTCTTGATAACATGAAAAAACAAAATTACAAATATGTTAAGAAACTATTATATAGCCGCTGTAGCACAGTGGTTAGTGCACTGGCCTCCTAGCTTGGTGGTCCATGGTTTGATCCCCAGTTGAGGTGGGATTTTTTAGACCAGAAACGGCTCCGGGGTCGACTCAGCCTCAAGAATTTGGTACCAGACAACTCTGGGAAGGTTAAGGCGGCCGGCGTGATGCTGACCACATCACCCCTAGTGTGCCGATGGTCAAGAAAATATGGGCCTAACACCATATTCCCAAAATGCCTCAATGGGCGTGTAACGGGATCCTTTACCCTCCGTTTAAGAAACTATTTAGATGAAAGGAATAAATGAAATAAAACATACAACAGGTAATCAGAAACAATATTTTTACAAACCAGGTGATGACATATTTAAAGATAAAGTTATCATTTAGTACAGTGGGCCATATGGCTCCCCAGGGTCCATGCCATATGGCTCCCAGGGTCCATGCCATATGGCTCCCAGGGTCCATGCCATATGGCTCCGAGGGTCCATGCCATATGGCTCCCAGGGTCCATGCCATATGGCTCCCAGGGTGCATACCATATGGCTCCCAGTGTCCATGCCATATTTCTAGTTGGCCACAGTAAAATAGTAAAATGCCTTTTTTTCCAGCTAACAGCGACTATGGGGGGGGGGGGGGGCACAGAAGTAAATGAGGTTTAGAAGGGGGGGGGGCATGAAAAAAAGGGTGAGAACCCTTGAGATAATGCTCCTTGTTGTTCCCGGGGGGTTCTGAAAAAACAAGAAATAAAGAATAGGACAACCACAACCATTAGGCCAGTCGTAGAAAGCAACCATTAGGCAAGTCGTAGAAAGCAACCATTAGGCAAGTCGTAGACAGCAACTATTAGGCAAGTCGTAGACAGCAACCATTAGGCAAGTCGTAGAAAGCAACCATTAGGCAAGTCGTAGACAGCAACCATTAGGCAAGTCGTAGAAAACAACCATTAGGCAAGTCGTAGACAGCAACCATTAGGCAAGTCGTAGAAAACAACCATTAGGCAAGTCGTAGACAGCAACCATTAGGCAAGTCGTAGACAGCAACCATTAGGCAAGTCGTAGAAAGCAACCATTAGGCAAGTCGTAGACAGCAACCATTATGCAAGTCGTAGACAGCAACCATTAGGCAAGTCGTAGAAAGCAACCATTAGGCAAGTCGTAGACAGCAACCATTAGGCAAGTCGTAGACAGCAACCATTAGGCAAGTCGTAGAAAGCAACCATTAGGTAAGTCGTACAAAGCCACCATTAGGCAAGTCGTAGACAGCAACCATTAGGCAAGTCATACAAAGCAACCATTAGGCAAGTCGTAGACAGCAATTATTAAAAGGTTGTGCATGGGTCTGGCAATCTCATCTTGTGAAACCAGTTGCCATAGAAACCACCACTCCATGTGACTGTTTGGTGCAGACTTCTTGCCAGGGGATCAGCTGCGGTGGTGGCTCTACGTTCCGTAAGAAGCGCTAGGAAAAATAATGGTGAAATATGCAGTAGTAATCTATATCAGATCAGAGAATGATCTTGCTGTGTGAATATGGCATAAAATGTATTATAGAAGATTATAAAATCAGATGATTCGCATTATGTCTCGGTCATATGGTTTGTTTTTTCTACTTTCATTGCAAAATGGTTTGTACTGTACAACTGAGAGAACTGCATTAACTGTATTTATTTAAATCGCGTATGTATCTAGCAGCTGCAACATTATTTTTTATTTATTTTTTTTTAAATCTCTTCTCCTATTTAAATTTTGCTTTGTTCTGAAGACACCGGCTCTTTTCTACATATATCTAGTACCTACTGGTAATATTTTAAACCCTTTTAAAAGATTGATGAAGTATTTGGTGTGAAATTGTGTTTACAGTTAAAATAGCCCATTTAAGAATTCAGGCGTGATTGTCTCTTCGGAACAGCCGGAGCGTGGTACCTTAGTAAAAGCAAATTTAACAAGTCACCCATACATTATGTTGATTTTCGGAATAATTGCAGCGTCGAAGCTAAGTAAAAACCTTTTAAGAGCTCGTCCAAATACTATCTTGCTGATTTGAACAATTAAAGCGTAGAAGCTCTATGGTTACATTGCGCGCACATGCGCAATGGTTAAATTACAAGTACCTGTATTCTTTGCAGGTGGTAGCTTCAATATTTATTCAAGTTTTTATCTGTCGCTTGTTTTCATTATTATTTTTAGTTTTACTTTTTGTCGGTAACTTTCTCTTGATGTGTTGTGTTGTATATAGTTATGTTTGAATTTGTGACTATGTTAATTTTTTTTTAAATTTCTTTAATATCTTACCTGACAAGTTTTTCTCTTTCTTTATAGGCAGAAACAGAGGGCAGGAAGCGTTACAAGGTAGTGACCAATCCCGTGCAACCCTTTGTTATGACCGAAGCACCTCATGCGGACTATAAAAAGTGCCTGAGTGACACACCCTGCTTGAACCTTACTAATAAGTTCAAGTCTCAGGAGATTGTTTGGCAGGCCATCGATGCCTACGAGCGTGGAGAGGGCTCTGAGAGTGATCTTTACACCATCCAGTGCTGCCGAGGACTAGCCATTGACCTTCTTAATAAACTATCATCAGATCTGGAGTTTGACTTTACCCTGTACATCGTCCAAGACGAAACGTATGGCCAAAGAGCACGCAACGGGACTTGGTCTGGCATGATGCGTGACCTGACGGACAACACTGCACACCTCGCTGTCGGCGCGTTTTCCATCACCAGCCAAAGAGATGCTGCTATAGATTTTACAGATCCTTATTTCTTTTCAGGATTCTCTATAATTTACTCAGATAGAACAAGAGAGACAAGCATGTTAGCATTTCTAGAGCCATTCTCCACCAGAGTTTGGTTTGCCATTCTCGTCTCGGCACAGATTACGGCTGTATGCATGGCGCTGTTAGAGTGGAACTCGCCTTTTGGATTAAACCCTTGGGGTAGGAAGCGAAACAAGAATTATTCCTTAGCTTCCGGTTTGACTATGGTCTTCTCAGTGCTCTCCGGTCACACGATGAGGACGAAGTCGCCCAAAGCCTGGCCTTCCAAATTCTTGCAGAATATCTGGGCATTCGGTGCAATATTCATCATCTCGAGCTATACAGCAAACTTGGCTGCTTTCATAGCTGGCAAACACGCCGGTATTAACTACGTTGATATACAGGATACTCGGGTAAGCAACCTTTATATCTTGTCCTACACCACTTTCTTCCGCTCACAGATGTTTTTTTTAAATTATTTGGTAGCTTATTTATTAGTCTGGTTACTTTTATTTTAACTACTTTTCGCTTACTTTACAGTATTCTGCAACCAATACTTTATGTTTCAAAGTGTTTAATCTCAGATGTGTCATCCCACATTTAATTCCATCATCCATTACACTGTCAGCTCCTTGAACAGCATATATCGTTGACAAATGTATGCCAAACGTCCAAGTAATATTCTATTCGTTCAAGGTCTTGCCATATCTTTTTTACCCCTTTATGTCTCTGTCCAGTTTCCTTCTTGATGCCTTTGTGAATCTCACTCTGCTTTTTTAACCTGGAGATTTTAGAGCAAAGACTTCCTTGTAATGCTATCAATATGTTTCTTCATCGTCAGTTCTATCCAAAGTTAGCGTCTTCACGCCTCTTGTTCCACTATGACTTGTCTGGTTCTCAGTTCCACATTGGTTATCGTGTCCATGCCATTTCAATCCTTGCATTCTATGCAAGCACTTATATATTATATACTTATATCTGTAGTTTTTTTATTGTCGTTTTTGTTGTTCTCCGTGTTTTAGAGCCATACTATAGGACTGCTTCGACATTTCAGGTTGATTTTTATTTTTGTGTTGGACTTAATTTCTTTATATTTCCATAAAGCGCAGGCAAAATCATCTAACCCTTGTCACCAAACTGTTCTTGTTTAAATAGCCTTCATATATTTGTTAAAGCTAATCTGTTATATGAAACAATTACCAAACAAAAATGATAAAATATGTATTTTTATGACCTCTCCTTATACAAACTCGGCTTCGATTCTGTTGGGAACGATTACTTTCTGCAGGAAAATAGAACACAAAAAGAAAACAAGCAGCGAAATCATATTTTCTTCTAGACAAATATAGCATAAAAAGCATATGAAATTATTGTCTTCTTTTGTGGCATTTACTGAACTCCAAGAGCGTGAGTTCTGAACTAAGTAGGACTGATTTGGGAAGATCGGGTAATGAAAGTTAATGTTTTACAACAGAAACAGCAATAAAGTATTAGTATCAACATTAGAAAAACGTTTTTCTCCTTGCTAACATGATTTTGATAACGATAAGCGTGGTTACAGAATCAAACACAAGTATATTGAAGTATCTTTAGAAAACAAAAAAAATTCATCCTAGGGAAATTGAGGCAGAGTTCAACGAGTGAGTACCTCATCTCAGGCACAGTATGTAGTAACTTACTAACGGCAAAGTGATATGAGATTACGTTGGCAGCTCTTTCGTCGAGGAAATTGTCACTATTTGTAAGTTAGGAAGTTAATTCAAGTTTGTTTGATGGCAGCGTCTTCACTTGAGGATGAAAGCTGAAGTGGCTAACGGAGACAAAAGTACCTTAAACTATTGCTAAAACTTACAATTAAGCCCCATGTCCCGGGAGCCATATTACAACAAAGCCGCAAGTGATTACGTCTTAACAAAAGCTGTTTGTCGTCTTAGTCAACAGTTCTAATTTTTTTTTTTTAATTTGGAAGGAACACTTACAGTCTGTGATAAAGAGTGTCCGAGAAACGTGCTAGGACGCAACAACAACAAAAATGAAAATATAAAATAGGCTATGAAACTGGTGAATGCTCAATTCAAAGCATAGGATTAATGATTCTGCCACGATGTTTCTTGAACTATTAGAAGCCGTCAAATCAAGGATCTCAGAACGCAAGGCACTAAAAAAGAACTAATGAATAATGGAAACCCGAAAAATAGAGGATCTGAGGTAGTAGCTCAAAATTCTAAATGGACAGTCTAGTAACTCTCGACTTAGAAATTCAGAGAAGGGAGGAATTCAGTTCGCACCACGACAATTAACATTAGAAGTAGCCTGAAACAGAAGGAAATCTTTAGCATAATACCCGATCCTTTCGTTGAGCGAAACTAAATTCACAACAGAGGCCTGAGAGAATTGATGTCTGGTGCTAAAAACAGACACAACTATAGATCTGCACGTTCATCATTTTCCAAATTCGAAGCTACATTACTTTCTGCTAACTCTTCTTGCCAGTCGCCAAATAGCTTCACAATGGGTTGTCATGTTCCCCACACACCAGGATAACGGAACCACTGCTTTGTTCAAGTCAGTCGTTGTCGAATTAAGTCTGAGGCAAATGGTAAAGCTCGTTTTTCACACACGAAACTTAACAACGTCTAACTGCACGTGCCAGTCGCATCTGCCCTCTTAGTGTGCATTTTATTTTCTTTGTTTATTAATTTTCTGCATGTTATTTCACCTTCTGTGGTTTATCTATCTATCTATCTATCTATCTATCTATCTATCTATCTATCTATCTATCTATCTATCTATCTATCTATCTATCTATCTATCTATCTATCTATCTATCTATCTATCTATCTATCTATCTATCTATCTATCTGTCCGTCTGTCTGTCTGTCTGTCTGTCTGTCTGTCTATCTATCTGTCTATCTATCTGTTAGCCTATCTGCCTATCTGTTTTTTTGTCGGTCTATCTAATTGTTCTAAAATCTGAACATTCTGTTGTATTAGGTTATTTTTAGGCAGCATTATACAAGCTGATATCTTCAGATCATATGGTATTTATCCTAAAAATCGTTGCACAGATCTGTTTTTCTATCTATACCAAATATTAGTCTATTTTATCTCTAATTGTCTACAGGGGACGTATATAGCAAGGGTGCTATCAGGCACGAGTCCCCCTGCCCACACCCCAAAAACGTGTTTCCTTCCATATACTAAGCTACTAAGTGTCACATAATTTTTGGGTCGCTCTCATGTCCACTACGGCCGTATTCGGTGACAGTTGTTGTACTGACTTATAACGCGCTTTTCAGTAATCGGCACCCTTTTCTTTCTCCGCTACGTAGCAGATATTTTGTATTTTCAAACATTCTTCTCTCAGTGATAAGTCGTCATGTTTGTATGATTACCTGTTCCTCCCTGCTGGGAAATGAACGAATGCGATAATATTAACCGACAATCCTGTTGGTTAATCTCGGGTGTGGCCGACATCAGACTACAGATGAACATTAAAATCGCCCCAGCGACTTTGGTTAAGCATTGATAAGGCGAACGTGTCGCACTTGCCAAGATGGTAAAGAGACGGATTTTGTGTGCACAAGCGACTGATAAAGAGATTACTTGTCTGTGCGACACATTTTGGACAGACATGAATGACATAATCGTTTCCTGTCCGACTTTTACGAACAGATTACATGTAGATAAAAGTAAGGTGTTACATCTGAAACACATTGCTGTGAGAGTGTACGGACGTGTCACTTCTATATAAGGGACACATGACCTTTTGCATCACGCACAGAATTTCAGGCGGAAATAATTTTGAATTACCCCATGTGACGTACGTCTAAGTATGACAAATGAATTTCCCTGACCCGATGGATGACAACAGAATATTGGCCTCTCATAACTTTAGAACCCCTGATCTTCAGAATTCAACGTGGGGCGGTATACGATCTAAAGAAATCAGGGAACTCCCAGCTAACGTAGTTAGCTTCTCGAGAAATTTTTCGCACTCTCATGCGAGCAGCCTGAGACGAAGAAAATCGGTAGACCGGGGGAAACGGAGGAATCGCAGCGGTTAACACAACGGCGAGGTACCTCGGATTCTGCTCTACTTCAAGAAAAGTGTGAAAACCTAACACGTCCTATTTAAGTTACATTTGAGAAGTATAAATAAAGAACTCCGAAAACTGCATTTTATCGTTCGTTCTGACAGAATCCTAGTTTCATTAGCATAGTCGGATTCCTGCTAGATTTCATCTATCTTCGTTGACTATTGGAGTGTATTCTTTCTGCGCAGACGGTAATTTATACATTAGCTTCGAGTGATCAGTGGTCTAGTTATTTCAATTTATTTCATTGGATTGTGGTGTAAATTTAACCTTATTAAATAAACCCATTTTCAAAGTTCTAGTGCAAACTAATGTTACAGCTAAAAGTAATTCCTAATACACTTGACGCGTAAATTAATTTTGCAGAGGTTAAAAGGAATTATAACCAGTAAATCCAGTTTAGTTCTGTATAGATAGATGTGCTTTTAATTATTTTAACTCACGGGGAGTTTTCCTGATTTGTTAATTGACGACGCTAATAAAGTAAATAGGCTAACTGTAATTTATCGCGTGTCAGATTATAATATGATTTGTAATGCATTTCTTGTTTTGATTATCTTTCATTCAGAACGATCATTCAACCTGCATCCCAGCAATTATTAATTATATACAGAGTTCTGCCAACTCAATTCGATAACTCCAGTAACATATGAACCTTTTTAAAGCTAAACTTGTGGCGACCTGTAATGGGCCCCGCTCCTCTGAATTTAACTGAGAATAAAGCCACCCACGAAACACTTTTAAAATACTAGTTCATGTAGTCCTTAAAAGTAAAACTGGAAGCAGAACATATTTTATTCACTGCCCTATTTGTGAAGAAAAAACATAGGTCTACCTGAACACTGTCTGTCAAGTATATTCAGTGGATTTTACACACCCCCCGAAGAAGAACTTACCTCAATGTTTTTTTAACTTGTGACATTACGGAAAAAGAAAGTTATCTCCACCAGCTGTGCCAATTTTAGGAACCACACCATACCTCAAGCCTAGCCAAGTGCCTGTGCCATTAATTAGGAACTTTATCTAAACCAACAGTAGCCTTTACGCTTCACCGTCTGGTGATTTTTTGAGACTATTTGTTACCTGGTTAAATCTGGGGCCTGACACGGAAGAAATAAGAGGACCAGTCCATTATTCCACGGTATTAGCTGCTGTGGTAAATAATTCCTAGAGTGACAGAATTCACCATTTTGGTAAGTCTGCGTGTGTGTTTGTGGGATGGCCAGCCCTAGTGTGTTTTTTTGAATGAAAGGAGATTTAATCTTTTCTTTACCCTTTTAATTAGTTCGACCTAGTATTAAGGTGCATTGTATTCCTTGTACGGGATTTCTCCTAGCGGGATTGTGTAACTGTGTTCATTCCCCCCTCCCGTAAAATTTGTATGATTAAAGGGAGACATTTGAGAACCCTAGCTTTTCCTCTACACACCCCCCCCACCCCCTTTTTTAAATTTGTTAATTTACTGTACCCCCTTGCCTCAGAGTAATAAATTTACCAGTGGGTTAAATTGCCTATCCCGGATCACAACCCCCCCCCCCCCCCTTTTTGGACCGGGTCTTGTCTGTTAGTAAATACAAACGGGAAACGGTGGATGGGATATTTCTCCTCAAACCCCCCTCTTCCCTTATCATATTTGTATTCTGTAACCTTTGATTTTTGACTGTAAATGTATAATTATTTGTGACTGCTTTATGATAATAAAGGTATTAATCTTTATTGGTGTTGGTTGTGGGCTGGCCCAAAACTCCAAACATTTCCATCTGTGTAGGCTGTATTCATGTACGTCGTGCGACAGAATCACCAAATCGGTGAGTGCGCCTGAGCGACTGGAACTGACAAACAATTGTTTGTTCAGAAGAGAGATAGGAATAGTCGGTGAGAAACAGATATTGTCGTAATAAGAGACTGTCCTTGCTCTTCCCAGCGCTTGTGAATCTACTGCCTCATTCTCCTAAATCCTTATTCTCACAGAGCCTTCAATATTCCTCTACACTCTAAAGGGACCAATATCCATCAGCACCCTCTCAGATAAAAATTACGACACCCCACCTAAATATATGCAGCTTTTGAAACGATTGGCGGGCATTCGAAAAGAGAACCAACCAAATCCCTGATTGGGCGCCGCCTAAAATTATAGCAAAACAGGCGGGGGGCGAAAACTTGTAATATAATCTGACCATTTTTGCAAGTCTAGTTCACTGTGAGAATCGCTTGCCAAGACGACAACCAGACTGCCAGAGTTAGAATCTCTGCGTGCGTGCGTGCGTGCGTTTGTGTGCACACCACCAAAAGCAAGTGCACATTTTGAACATATTCCCGTTGAAAAATGGTGAAGGTAAGTCCCACAGCAGATACTGCCGTAGGCAAGGGAAGTGTTAATGATTTCGCCCTACTATACTAGGTCCAACTATTTTATGAGGTGTGATAACCCGTTCTCTTCCTCAATGCCATTGTCTTCCCTATCACAAAAGCAGAGTCAAGTACCCATTTACAGCTGGGTAGACTTGAGAGGGACGCTACTAGGTTTCGATCCCGGTAATTGTGCCGCGAGATGAAAGCGCTCTAACCGCTTAACCAGTCGGATGCTACATATTCCTGTGTCCCATGAAAATGCTCGTGCTAGAAGTCTGGAAAGGCTCGCTCTTGCGAATTTTATGTACAGTCGTCTCACCTTTCTGTACTTGAAAGAATATTATCGTGTTTTGGAACTTTAGAGAAGATTCCACAATTTTATATCAAGGGTCACAAAAACAGATGATGCATATTACCAGCTCAGCAGAAGTGAACAAGTGGTAATCTTCAAACTCCACACGGGCTACAACAGATTAGGATACCATCTAGTCAACAAGCTAAAGATAGGAAGTACTGACGTGTGTAAGTGAAGCACCAATAAAATGACTGCTGGATATCTACTTCAAAGATGCCCAACATATGAGCAACCACAAATGGCTATCGTCAGTGATATTCCTGGGAAGACTGTACGTAGATATCAACAGTCTCAAGCTGACCATTGATTTCGTTGAACATATTCAAGTTGACGTCTGATAGTAAACGAAGAAGAAGAAACATATCCAGGAATCGTACTGCGACGCTAGAACATTATGAACAACAATTACAAATGACGAGTTTGTCGTAAATTTGACGTATTTTACTTGTGTTTATCCAGCACGTGTGTCGTCCCAGTGCAACGATCCAGATTTGACGGAGTTAAGCTAGTGCTGCCGGCTATCTTCAGAAACGAACGTGATAAACTGCGGGGGAAATAATGACATCTTTGACTCCTGGTCGAAGGGTTAAAATTAGAGCTGTCCACACATTTCTAGAAGCCACGCACACAACGTCAATCAAGGGACACGAGACGCTTGCAGAATTATGTTATCAAGTTTCTATTTTCACACTTATTATTGTTACGTTCGTCAGTAGAAGCGAATCCTTTTAATACACAACAGAATAAATGCTTCGTCCGTCTACTACAGGTTTATTTACCCGAAGGTACTTTGGTATCTCAAAATCGAAAGGATCGGTATCTGCGGCTATGATTTAACGCTTCTTCCTCCATTTTGGAAATGGAAAAGGTCTAGTTACCCACAGGCGTGTCGTACAATGCAACTAGTATCCGATTGTGCAAAGAGCTGGCAACCTTGTCACGTAAAACAACGTGCCACATAAAGCACCGCGGCACGAGCGTGAGAATACTTGATGCAGGCTTCCTGCAAGAGGACCAAGTACGGTGGTGGGTTCATGCTTCGTAAGTAGCACAAAGGATGATGACGACGATGATGATGATAAAAAAGACGTATTTACGCAGCGAAATACATGTGCCCAAAGGTCCTCCCACGTGAAGAAATTTCCTTCACGGGTCCATAGCATAGCTGTTCTTGTGACGGCATCGGGGTCTCTTCTGAGGACGTGGCCAACTCAACTCCAGCGTCTGTCAGTTATGATGATGTGCATGTCCTCTGGTTACTCCGAGTAAGCAGTTCTTCCTTGGTGATGGTATTCGGCCAAAAAATTCGGAGAATTTTCCTTAGGCAGATTGTGTGGAAAGAGGATAATTTGGTGTTTGTGCTATACTGAAAGGACTTCCATATATTGTTTAGACTAGCAAAGGCTGTTCTCGCTTTATTAATTCTGTTGTTGATGTCTTAGCTCGTTCCGCCGTCTGGTGTTCCTGTGTATCCTAGGTATGTAAATGTGTCCGTCTGCTCCAGCTTGTGGTTCCTTATTGTTATGGGCTCAGGACTGCCCACATTGAGTGTTATGACTTCTGTCTTCTTTAGATTGATGTTCAGACCAACCTGCTGGCTATATTTATTCAGTATGTTTTATATATACGAGAGGAAGTCAGTAAGTAGGTCAGAAACTGATATGGGATAGCTAAAAATTGTAGTTTGTAGTTTATATATATATAAGATGGCAAAACCTCTCAGTTTTCTAGTTTAACTCGTTCTGTTTGAACGAGTTACACAAGTAAAATTCCATAAATTGTTCAAACAAACCGATAACGAGATGTCAAAATTTTCGCCATGAACCATGCTCCCGTCTCCCCAACATGAGAATTACATTAATGCGCCATTACATTCTCTGGCGTATGCTCCGTCACATCCTCATTTCCAAAAGTTGGGAAGCCAAGGAGAGCCTTTTGAAGAACGCTGGAAGGGGCAGCCAAGGTACCAATGATCTTACGGCAAAGCTGAAAAAAGACGGCCCAAAAATAGGAGTCGATGGGAGCAATAGTTGAAGCCTTATTCCCCAAATTGAGCGAAAGGCTTAGCTGCTATACGTCTATATATTTTTAATATGTCTCTTAGATAGCCACCTGGAACCCCTTTATATGGGAGAAAAGGAAATAGGCCTTGTTCGGAATACATACAGATGAAGAAAATGTAATGCAGATGCGTACTTGAATTACTTGGCACCCTGTGCAGATTATCCGTTGGCACCCTCCCCCATTAATGAGCAAAAGAAGACATATGTGGGTTTACAATTAGATTTTTTAAACTGTACAGTGCTGTCAAATAAGAATCCCGAGCACTCCCATTCTGGTTGTCACCCTGGGCGAACCGCACACCCTTAGTACGCCACTGATGTAATTGTTCTGACATATCCTCAGAAAGCTAAAATTACAACAACAACAAAATCAGCAAGACATTTTGTTTTAAATTACAGCACAACACGATACCAGCACAAGAAGATAACAGGCGAAAAACGGATCCACGGAAACGCTGAAATATTTAACAAAAATAATTTCCTTGTAATCACGGAAAAATACAAAAACAAAACGACCCGAAATAAAACTTGATGGCCAAAAACAAAAATAAATATAAAAAAAAGCAACCCTTTCTTCGGGGTCGGTTTTATGTTGTGAGATACCCTTGGCAAACGTTAACATGCGAGGCCGCTTTTACATCAATTCCTTTTCTATCGACAAGTATATATTTGTCAATGTCTAAAACCATCACTGCCTATGTTCAACGTAGAGCGAAAACAACGATACAATGCTTGATCATGAGACAAACATCTAAAAAAAGTTAAGAAGAAAAAGTAATTTTTTTCTACAACGCAAAAATATGTTGAAAGAATTACAAAGATACGGGAACGAATGAGAATGTAGAAGAAATATAAATACGAAAATAGGAGTTAAGAATAGAAGTAAGGAAAATACGTAGAAAAATAAGGACGAGTTTAGATATTTTCTTGTCTCTATTTTTCTGTCATGACGTGGTTTTGTTTACTGCTTTATGTGCATGAGTTCAAACTTTCTTATACTGAATACATTACTTCAGTATGATTAGACAGAAGGTTGAGAAGCCACTAAATCTCAAGCTAGAACTCACAGCAACGCGCAACATTACCATAGACAGTATCGCCCATTATCCTTAGACACACAAACGCTTCATCATGTCTGGTTTGGGATTGTGTTTTCCCTAAACACAGAATTCCAATCACTTTCTACGCTGACCTTTTTGTAGAAGTGATTTGGAATACCCGAGGACATGAATCTTTCTATTCCAGGGTTTCTTAACTTGTGGCCCACGGTCCCGTTGAGGGATATGTATGTATTCATGGGGGTCCATGTACATAACTGTGGTGGGTTTTGATGTTAAAGAAATAGTAGGAAGTATATGTCTACAGAGTGAGGTCAGCTATGCAAGTCCCTGAGTCTAATAGTTGAAGTTGATGTTCTCAGGGTACCTGACTGCTACCACCCTACGATCTCACTCTGCGATTTATTTTGGGTAACTAATGTTTGTGATGTTAATTTATATGGCTTGGTGTCTAGGGTAATGGAAATCTAGTGATAATTGCGTTAAACAAATACACATGTAAATTACTAAAATTAAATAAACAAGACTGGGTTTAAAGTTATGATATTTAAGTATATACAATTTAATTTCCTGTCCCTCAAATTGTTTAGGACAGGAATGTTTAACTTAAAATGAAAATATGGTTTTATAACAAATTAAATACACACGTAGGACATCTGTCCAATATATTTTAATTTGTTAAAGTTTCTAAACTGTTATTCCCGGGTGGAAAAACCCTGTTATACGAAGAGTCAATATTGGGAAAACTGGTTTTCACATCATATCACAAACTGTTACTGAATAGGGTGGAGATTAAATACATTTGAGTCTGTATAAGCCCGCAAGATATAGGCTTATCTTAGAATCCTTGTAGACCCTGGAGGACTGGTTCGAGAACACTGCACACTTCTCCACTGCAGTATATTCTGGAAACTGCGAATACTTGTATGATTTGATAAAGAAACAACCGGTAGGTTGCCTCAACTTCTGCAGCTCCGACTTCTGACCAACTTGAAACTGGGCGATGTAACCCTGGAACAAGAGGAACAGGCCTTCCTAAGTCCCTAGTTAATGGTCTCCACCACTACCAATTTAACATCATTAAACAAGTATTGTGATCAGATACAATAGCTAACTAAATTAGCTACAGTCTTTAACTTTATTTTGAATTCTTCATAACAGTGGGTATCTTCTTTTCCACATAGTCTCAACGCCCCTGTCAATATACATCATCTTCTTCAGCTGAAATACAATCTTTCTTTTCTCCAAAGTTAATATACCAATAGTCCTGCCAGTGACTTCCTGGTCTTACAGTCAAAATATGTATGGCAATATTCAACTCAAATTTAGTTTGGTTTGCTTCCTAAGACATGCCTCTGCTCCTAGTATGTCGCAATCTTCCACAAAGGCAAAATGTCGTACACACACAATGTTAGGGCGCACTATCTGGGTTGGCCTCTACATAAAATAATGTATTAAAAAGGTTATTCATCTTACCGCAATCAATGAAATAATCACACACTATGTTAAGATTTAACAGGCTGTCAATGGTCACTTTCAGACAGCTGCTTCTTCAGATGCAACGGCAATTATTTGCTCTGCTTGAAACCTTGCTTGTATGAAAAATCTCTATCAAGTGGCACCTTGCATAGCAGGAGCGCTAGTTTTATTCTCCCTTATGTCTATTCTAACATTAGCCAATCAGTTTAAACTGCACCGATTTGACGCTTTTTTGAAAATCCTAAAAATGTATTTTTGAAAATAAGTTCGTTAGTCGCTTTAGGTGGGCAAAATTTCAAAGTTATACCTCTCCCCTTCTCCTAGTAGTCTATCAAATGAGGCAAGCCAATTGGACTTGTTTCCAAGGAACGACTCGAAAAATGTTACTTTTAAATTGAGCTGGGACATCAGTGTGATCGTTCGCCTGTTTTGTCAATTTTATTTTATGCGATAACTCAGTCACTTTTGACGCTATCTAAAAGATAAAAAGTGATTATTAATCAGGCTAATGTCCTTTATCTAGCCAGTATATTTTCATCTACGTCTTTATCTAAGTTTTCATCTTCGTTCTTTTCTCTTTATTTATAAGTCTAGATACGTTTTTATGGGAAATAGTATAGGTTTGAATAAACATTATTATTGCTTTTAATTCCATTCTGTCTTTTCCCTTTTTATTCCTCCTTCTATAGAATGCAGTATATTATCTACGTTTTCTGTCTTTCTTTAGTTCCACTCGCTCCCCTGCACTCATGTGTTCGTTAGTTTCAATTTGAAAAAATACCCAAGTGGGTTTAGACTTTTTCCATACTAACCCCTTCTCTTCACTCTGTCTGTCTCCCGTCTTTTTTTTAAAAAAAACACGTGTTTGCCGTCTTCCAAAACGGTTTCATGTTATATTAAAAAAATTAGTACGGAGCAACGAAAAAGCCTTTGGTAATCGGGGATGGGTACCCTCGCTTGGCATTAATAGTTTCAAAAACGCAATCAGCTCTGTGGCGTTTTTGAAAATGCGACGTTCTGAAAAACGACAACTGTCGCATGTTGTAACTAATAATAGATTCTTAGAATACGTTAGTTAAAAAAATTTCAAGGAGCGTCCACTAATTTGCATTAGATTTTATCGTCCTTGACAATGTTCAAATTCTTATAGTAGCGGGTTATAAACGGTAACTTTACGTCACTAAAATTGGACTATTGAAAAATATGAGCAGGGTAGGGCAATGGTAGCTATCTTGGCGTATTGGAACAAAATTCAAATACTGTATTATCATTATAATTTGAGAGGGAGGGTTAAAAACGTTGCATTTTATCACAATAACCTAAATATTAGAATTTTATTTTCACCAAATTTGTTACTCGGAATATTATCATAATTTTTTGCGTTTAAAGAAATATATTCTTTTACATATTGTTTTTGTTTTGCAACATGACTTCATGTTAGTTTCATGATTTTTCTTTCTAATAATATGTGTTATTTGTATGCACACCGGACAATAAACGAGGTCCGTAGCCTTCATAGGAGTGGTACAGAAAAATTCTCAGAATATCTTGGACCAAGAAGAAGAAAAATATAGACATCCAACACGACCTGAACATCGAGGAAAACTGGCTCATAAACAATGTCATGTCCCGGAAACTGAAATACTTTGGCCACATTAAACGTCATAGTGGTTTAGAATGAGCAGTGATGGAGGGTATTGTACCTGGAAGGCGAGGCAAGGTCCGACCAAGACGACGGTGGACACAGGACATTGGAAACACCTTGAATACGACAATGGAGGAGGCGGGAAGGCTGGCTAGAGATCGAGAGTCTTTCAGGCGGGCTGTAATGAGATCGACGTTCTGCAAAGCCAAGGACATGCTACGTGATGATGTACAGAGTTATAGAATATGATTCTTCTGTAACATGTGTGACCTTCAACTTGAATACATCAAACTATCAGACAACACGATTAAACAAAAGTTAAAGGTAGTCGTATAGCAGATACTGTCGGAGGGGAGTGAAGTGTTAAAGACTTCACTATATTAGGTCCAGCTTTGTTTTTTAGTTAGAGTGACCAGTTCTCTTACTCGCTGTCTTTGCTTTCTCAGTGGCGTCACTAGGGTGGTGCGGGGGGTGCGGACCGCACCGGGTGACACCATCAGAGGGGGTGACACCAAAATGACTGTCTATACAATTTTCGTGCAGTGTTTCAGCAGAAATTTATTATTTTTTATAAAAATATCCCTGTAGTTAGTTATAACCACAAAAACAATTTTCGTTAAAATGAACACAATTGTGATGCAGTTCTTAAACGTTTTTACTTCGAATTCTGTTGTTTTCTTACCGAATTTTGACTTTAACCACATGAAACTATGTAAATGTAAATACATTTAGGATGTACGTATGATATTGTAATTTAAATTGTGCTAGTTGTTTATGTCACTACTATTGCCATTACATTCAGTGATATACGGGAATAACGGTTTGCAAGTAACATTAGTACAAAAAAACATTACTAAGGATTCTGTATGGTCTGGTACGGGAGGAGGTCCATGGGGGTGACACCATAGGTTACCGCACTGGGTTACATCAACCCTAGTTACGCAACTGTGCTTTCCTTAACGTAAGAAAAAAACAGGCATTCATTTACAGCTGGATAGACTGGGGCATGACCCCACCAGATTTCGATACACTTCGTAAATAAATAAAATTTAAAATACGCGCCAAGTAAAGTGTCGTAAATTTAGATAGATTTGAAAGTTATTTATGGTCCCGCCTGAGTAGAGTGGATGGTGATAATTACGTGAGAAGTAAAAGTATGAGAATAGATTTCACGAGTGAATAGTTTAAGGAGAAGATCTGTCTCTGGAATGAGTAGTTTCTCTAGTCCAGCCTATCTATACGACTATCTTTTAGTACAAGACAATCTTGTACCTCCCTATATATGTAAATATAAGTTTAACTACACACACACCACTATGCTATGTGACAACAAGACACACAAACGTGAAAAACTATGGTAAATTAGGTATGGGTCTGAACAACACACAAAGGTAAGTTCTTTTGTTGTTTATTATCATTTAAACTTTACAACATCGAATATCTAAAGAAAGATCAAATAAAAATCAGAATTTCATACATAGAAAAATAACAGAATACATGTGCCCTCCCTCTTATTGAGAAAAAGAACCCAACAAGTTAATAACCCCAAAGGTCAAAGGTTAGCACTATGTTACAGAATAGACTGTAAAGAAAAGAACAAAGTTCCTACTAAATGCTATACAGTAAAGTAAACAATAGTTAAGCAGAATCCAGATAATATAATTTTCCTGTAACAAAGAAAATATTCACTCTCTCTGACATACATGGCCACTCAATCACGCTTACCCTATTCTTGGTGAAGAAATCTCTTGGACGTACAATGCCTGAATATATATATATATATATATATATATATATATATATATATATATATATATATATATATATATATATATATATATATATATATATATATATATATATATATATATATATATATATATATATATATATATATATATATATATATATATACAATTTATGTTATATATATATATTATTTATATATATATTTATATATATATATATATATATATTTATATATATATATATATATATATATATATATCACAACGGGCTGATCACCCGGGCGTGATGGGAAACAATGGCAAAGAAAACCTATCTGCTGTTGCCCTAAGACGCCACTAGGCGTAATGGCCACTGACTGCTTTGACGGTCGGTGGCTAAGGACGGAAGAAGAAGAGAAGAAGAATATTTATATATATTTATATATATTTATATATATTTATATATATTTATATATATACTCGTATATATATATATATATATATATATATATATATATATATATATATATATATATATATATATATATATATATATATATATATATATATATATATATATATATATATATATATATATATATATATATACATATTTATTATCCAGTGTTTTTATCTTCCAAATTGGCCCCAGTCCATCCTTTAATTTCATAAGGGGGACGCCTAATTTGGTGGTTGATTCCTGGGTAGACAAATGTCACTTCGAATAGTTAATGTAGCAAAACCGCGATCTTGTGTTCACAGTAAACAGTAGACAATACTTCCAGTAGAGGGAAACGTCTGGTTGCTAAAAACGGTCAATTATGGTGATGACGGTAAATCCTATCGGCTGGTTCTGTGGTGAGTGCCGATTTTGAAACAGCGTAACTTGCTGGATAAATCCGCTGATACGACTGTCAAAAGTCAGATAGTGATGTTATTTGTGTTACGCCACAGTGGGCTGATAAAATTGAACCAATATCTCGGTATTGATAAGTCCAGTTAACTTTATTATTTAAAATGTTAATTTGTCTCTGGCCAATCCTGTTCACAACTGAACTTGGGGACGCGTAAGCCAAGAAGAAGACACCATTAATCAATCAGTAAATGAAGAAAAAGGACCAAAATAGTCCGCTGGTCGCCCTTTGATCAGGTCTGCGAGGAATAAAGAACGATTAGGAAAAAAATGCTACTAATATATATCGCTACATATATGTACACGGAAGGGGACAAGACGATCTCTTATCCTCTCCGTCAGTCCTGATTAAAGTTAAAAGGCACACGGTGATTTTAGCCTATCCTATCGCGCGTCGCTTAGCGAGTGCAGGTTTGGTTGAGGCATGCAGCCTTTCCTCTCCTGCCCCGGTCAACGATCAGCGTACAATGTCAATTATTATTTATTATCCATACGCGCACTTAACAAACATCGCCTGTCATTAATAGCTATTAGATTGTCGTCGTCGGTGGGTCGTCGTATGGTATTAATAACAGTCACTTACTAAAATTACACAAATGAAATATACCGTGAATTTTTTGGTCCACTATCAGTCGCGCCTAGCATATAATATCAGTCAGCTAAACGTATCTTCTTGGGTGAGAAAGCGGGTGATGGAAATTACATTATAACTGCACATCTGGTAAAAAAAAATAGCTACGCGTTATCTATTTCACTAGTTCTAACAGCTAGAAAATCACAGTGAATTTAAGATGATAAAACTTAGCACATTGTGACAGCCTGTGGTCGCTGTATCATGAATCATCTATGCCAATGTCTGCCCAGGTTCGCTTACCTCTGTGGTTAGCTATAATATGCTGTATACCACAACAGTCACACACACACACAGCACGTGATGCGATAACGCCATGGTAATTTGAATAGTGGTTTATTTATATATGAAAGGATCATTGCTGTCTGCTCTGACCTCCACATTTGGTCCATCATAGAATATATAAGTTCATTCTTTCCTCACTCTCTCTCGCTCAGTATCGAATCTACACCTTCTGACCTTTTAACCATCAGTGATCATTCAGGTGTTATAGTTTCTAGTTCTGTTGTTTCTTCCTTATAATTTCTTATGTCTATTTGTTATCTATCATCTCAGTGTTCAGGTTATCTATTGGTAGACCGGGCCTCTCCGGGGATGTTGTTTTCCCTTTCAACACTGAAGAACAGGACTACTGTCTAAATGAAATAAAGTTCACCCTACGTACCTTTTCCTATCTGAATAATATCTAACTCACACCGTTTCTCCTTCTAGACAAGAATTCTCACTGTTCAATAATTCGGGTTAATCATTACCCAACTACTTCTTGTCCATGAAATATTCATCCCTTAAACTATCTGAATACGGCCATTAACATGGCTCCTAGCGTACGTGCCATCTGCACACTGACTCACGCCTTCTGGACTGCCCGCTGAGAAAAGCGTGTTTCACCAAACTACCGTTCACCTTTGTCCTGCGCAACATTGTCCGCGCATCCCCTTCCTGTACTCTATCTGAACCGTCCCACCTCTAACTCTCCTTATTCCTTCCCTTTGACTGTAAATCGTTCTCTAACTGCCACAACATTAAATCACGTAATTGCTAATTTCTATTACCACAAATCAGAAATGAAAATCCCCACGAAATGCTATTAACACATCTACCACAATGGTTCTAGACTACATGTTTAGACTATCCAAATTCTGAGCAACAACTGATAACTGGTTTGGGGAGCCACTTTTATATACATTATTGTCTCTCTGATCTATAGATGACGTTACTTTTCACACTATAGCACATAGCAGAAAATCAGGAGACTACGTTTTCCCAGATAAAAGGTTTTCACGGTCTCTCTGTCGGCGTTGCTAATCGACAACAGAGACTTGGAACCTTGTAACGGGTTTCCTTCCGAGATATTTCCCGTTTTTGAAGATCAAAGATTTGTCTCCCCCTGTATGTACGAACATCAAAAGGTCCCTCTGGAAAATATTTCTGCCCGAGCGTCTCACTTTTAAAAGGCCGGTGTTATCCCACGTGCGTCTGTCTGATATCCGATGATTGACAGATCAGCTCGCCTGAGAAACTCAGGTAAACAAACCAGGTTCGCTCCCTATAGTGACTGGCAGGTCGCGGAAGTTGGTAAACTTTCCGTTTGCTTACGTCTCAAAGAAAAGAGGCATGGATTAAAATGAGTAAACGCAGGCAGAAACATGCTTGACTTTTACTAGCAAATCATGGAACGCTAACGGTATTTCAGGGTTGTCAGATACTGTAGGCTATTTTTCCATTATACGTCACATAAAGAAAGGAACGGCATAGTATAATTTTGGATGCCATGTGGACAGTTCACACGTGTCTCTGAAGAGGCACAGAAAGAAAAGGATAACTGCTCCCTCAGTCATAGCGTACAAGGCAATTAATATGAGGTTGTTCATGACACTGGCAACCTCATCATGTAAAACTAATGGCTACAGAAACGACTGCATCAAGAGCATGTGAATGCATTGGGTAGGCTTCCTTTTTATAGGACGAGCTGAAGTGGCGGCGGCGTTCATGCTCCATAAAGACCAAAATGGAAAGTGATGATGATAATTGGATATATGTCCAGGAGTTATAGAATATGCTTCTGTCTGCAAAATTTATCATTTTCAAATTTAATACATTCAGCGATGCAGAAGACAAAGTCAGATCCAAACCTCAGAAATGAGGTATCTGAGAAAGGTGGTTGAAGTAACAGGAAGAGACATGGTCCGCAACCAGACGATACGCCAGGGCCTAAAAACCCAACCACTGCAGACCCAAGTAGAAAAGTTCCAACTAAGATGGTTTGGTCCTGTCTGCAGAATGGGAGAAGATCAGCTGCCATGGGGGATATGGGGGGGGGGGGGGGGCTAAGAGCCAGGGATCCAGACCTCCAAGACGACTCAGAGTCCGCTGGGAGGACAAATTTGGCGATCTCTGAAGGATCGAGGATTAGAGTGGAACCAGGCCAGGAGGAAGACAGAAGATAGGATAGTATGTCAGTCTCTCTTTGTGACGAAATCATTTGTGCCCTTTCAATCAATTTCATTCTCTCCTGCATTATTAACTTATTTCTTCATTTTCCTCCCTCATCGTCCTATTATTTGGCATATTTTATGCACTTACATTTTTTGCTCTGACCACTCCCTAGACTTGTTTACGTTTCACCAGGTGACTCGTAGTACTACAAAGCTAATTAGACAGGTCAGCGGTTAATACTTTTATCACTTAAGTCTTCTAGCCACCTTTGTAAGAGACGATCTTTGTTAACACACAGGTGGTTTCGCTCGATCGACAGAAAGAAATCCGTCTGGGAGATGCACGCGTAAACACAGTTGAGAAATGTAATCGCTTCAACTGGACCATCTCAGTATCAATATTACAGATAACCTGCCAGAGGAGACAATATGGGCAGAAGGTATTAGTCAGGAAATAAGTTCACCGATGCGTTTGTGAGTTTGTACAAATACAATCGGAAGTATTACTGCCATATTTGAAAGAGGTCCCGAGTATAAATTTTAAAATTGAAAATTTTAAAACACGCGGGGGATAGTAAGGATTTAACACCTCGACCCACACAGTTCTAAAGAGTTTACCATTAGTTTAATTTGAGAGCCGGAATAGGCTTTAGCTTCCATTGGCAAGTTTGTCTAAAGTACCAATCTGGGACTTGAACTGAGAACTGGAAATATAATCTAGCAAAATTGGAGACACAAATCAGACTGTATCGCAACGTCAAATTATAAATTCCCAGCACCCAGAGAGAAGAATCGGACAAAGTATTCCAGAACTAATAGTGACAGATCAAAGTATTTGGGCGAATTTATAATTTAAAAAAGAACCTACATTTTTAAATACCAAGACTCGAAACTTAAGGAATCAGAGCACCCGTCATAAGAGGAATACTAAAATTTCCCAGACCAAGTGTTCGAAGCATCTAAAAAAGTTTGCTGTGCCCATTCTACAGTGCCGGGAGATTGTGTTCCCAAGTAATTTGGGGTAAGTTGTGAACATATATTTTACAAAAAGTGAATGTGAGATGTCACTTGCTAAGTGGTTATACAAGTCATACGAGGCTGGCAACCTCAACATATGAAAATAGTATATTCATAAACCACTTGTTGCTGTCATTTTCGACGGAGTCATCTGTCAAGTTATTTGCTTATGTTTGTATCATAAGTATAATTGTGTCTTTACCTGCGATGTCAGGTTGATTAGGGGTTGTCTTCCCTTGTTTATTCATTCATTGTGTTTGACCTTTAGGGTCAGAGGTTGACAGTTCGGCGTGGGCCTATGGGAAGGTTTTTTAAGCGGGAGTGAGATATACTTCCGGGAAGCCGGGAGGTCCTGTTTTTCTGAAGGGACCAAGAGTCCATTGTTTTTTCGGGGAGAATCTTCGAAGTAACTGCTATGGCAGTTTTCCCCAGTGAATCTCTGTGCGTCGGGATGACGACAGAATTCCTTGTGTAGTTCTGAGGATTCATTTACCAGGTAATACCGACCTTTATGCATTATTACGCTTTTCGGTGGCAGAACATGTAAAGGATTACCTAGGGTGAACAGCAGTTCACGGATCCGCCATTTCAGAACTTATATATTTGTGCTCGAGGTAGCCATCCAAGACTGTTAGTCTTATATTGTCCAGAAATCCAGTGACGAAGATATATTGTGGGAGCCGCAGATTGGCGGAACTTCTATCTACAATAAGTATTACTGCAGGGTTGGTGATAACCTATTTAACAGAAGTACACGGCCTACGTTAGGACGAGGCCTGTGCTTCCGGCTATTATACTACAGCCTGATATGTGCAATTGGCAGGGAGTGCCAAGTTGCACCTGTGTGTCAAGGTAACTAAGGCATCTGACGCGTTTAGTCAGAGACGCCAAGGGCGACGCTACGAACTGTCATTATTGAAGAACTTTGCTATTGACCATGCACGTCTATTCTGATGTTTACCTTTTTGAATGCCAAATGTATACCTATCGATGTCAGGTCAGCATGACCTTGTTACACTGACTGTTCCTGTTGATATTATGTGTGTTCCCGTCAATAAATGTCTTGAAACATGCCTGCAGTGTCAAAGCATCCTTGATTACTGCATGTGAGAGTATGGGTTGCAGGATCTACATCTATACGAGCCTAAACACATTCGCGTCTTCATTCGCACCCACACTCAACTCATCATACGCTCGCACTACACATCTAACAACATGTAAACTGTCTTGGGCCAGTGATCACCTCAACAAGAAAAAAAAAAGACAGTTACATTTCTGGTGGACCAGTTACGTGGGCTCTTATGATACATTTCTTGTCGCCAATGTGGCCTAGAAACTTACATTTCTGATGGACCAGATCTGTGGGTCATTACACTTCTGATCTGTGGGTCTAAGCTACACACGGGACAGCCGTAACACACAACGCTAATTCTACACTTGCAAGTTTTGGCTACAACAGGACAGATATAGTTCATCAACGGTTGACACAAATAAACAGTACGAGCATTTATATTATAATGCTACATAAAGCATAACAAGACAAGTACTGAAGTGAACTACTAGGCATTTGCTACGTGGACCATAACTGCATAGAAGGCGGGTTCCTATTGTAAACAGTACTGCTGGTTGTTACACGTTTCCTGGGGGTGGTGAGCATAGTATAATGATGGCTTGGATTTTGTGTTTGGTCGCGAGTGGAATTAACGCACTTTATGTTTACAGTGGATATTCTGACGTTATTGCGGTCTACATGTCGTCGGGTCGTTTGACGCTGATTTTTTGTTTATGACATGGAAGGACGATTTATCTGTCCGTTCGCATTATTAAAGCAAGCGTAGATAAGTTTTAGGCAAGCATGGATGGAGCCAGCGAATTTTTTTTTACGATAATTGCAGATGTTGTTTTCGATCGTATCAGGGTTACACTGTGACAACTTGACCCTGTAACTGTGTTCTTGCGCAATCTTGTTCATATGCTTACACATTGGATTTTTGATTTTGCTATTTAGATTTATGTCACTTCTACATTCGGAGGTTTATTTTTGGTGCTACTTTTTATGCGGGAGTTTTTTCGGTTTGGTTTGGGGGTAAGTTTAATTAACGGTAATATCTTGACAGCTTGTGTCGAATTTGGCGCTATACTGTATTTGTTAGCGGTTTTGGTTCTTGTTAGTTTTTATTAGGTGCAAAGGGTTTGCTTTCGGGGGGCTTAATTTTGTGGAAAAATTGTACGCATTGATGTCTGGGTTGAGCTGTGAATGTGTAATTGCCACTTTAATCGTTTGTGGTGTTTTGTTATTTTTCTGTTGGGTGCATTTTGTTTACTTGTTATGGCTGAGTTTCTGATTGGTGCGGACTTTGTTTTGTTTGTATTTCAAGTAGGTCTTCGCTTTACGCGTGGTTTTTTTCTCTAGCACGGGATTTTTGGGTTGATATTTTAGTTTCTAGAATAGTTTATGTTTTGTAGAGCCATTTTTTTTTTGTATTGTTTTTGTATTTTTTGTCTTTAGTCGGATTTTTTATATTTTTTTTCTTTTTTTCGATTTGTACTGGGGGCATTACTGTAATGAAGGGATGGATGGAAGATGTCTTGGGGGCGGGGTACTTGTTCTACAGGGGACTTGGTTCTGATGGGTAGTAATACTTTACTTGTATATGGTAGTCCTCGCTGTCTTTTTATGTGTGTATTGTTAAATAATATCTATATATGATTATTTATACAAGTTCTGTTTTGATATAAGGACTTGTTTTCTTACAAATGTTTGAGACAGTAAAATAAGTGAGTGAGATACAAGTTCAGCAATTTCAGGGACATGGTCTCCCATTGAAGTGAGATAAGGTTAGTTTATTTAATATTGTTTTCATTCAGGTTTTCTGATGTCTATTAGATCAGCAAATGTCTTACATTGGATTTCTTCATCACAGCAAGGGGTTGGACCCTTGGTAAGTCTCGGTATCAGAATTGGAAATGACATATTTCTTTTATGCTCCAATTCGCCATTGCAATTAAATAGTCAGACAAAGAGAAGAAGAAACAAAAAAAGACGAGAAATTAAAATTGAAAAGCAGAATGCTGAACTAAAGAAAGCTAGAAGGTATAAGATCGTGGCTGTCCCCGTATAAAGGGAGGAGGAGAGAACTTTAGTGTAAAGATTAGAACTTGAAGAAAGAAAGGGTATCATTATAAATGCGTATGGAGGGCCCTGAGGATGAGAAAAGCTCAAGCTGTTGCTGTGGAGAGGAAGCCTCTATGCTGCAGCTTGTTGATGTGTGTAAAGAAAAATTCGCAGATGGAAAATGGAGACAAAAAACTTAAGCTAGCTGCAGCAGGAAAAAAAACTTCAAGAGCATGCTGTCGAGGAAAAAAATACTTCATGCTGATGTCCTGAGGCTGAAATTAAGGGAATATGGAACATGGGGATGAAGAAAAAGGAAAGATGGGAACTTGAAGCATTAAAAAACTCGCTCTATTATTTTGGAACGTTAAGAGAAATTAGGGAATCTTCGGAAGATAACTGTCAAAGGATGTTTTGTTGAGGTGTAGGGATTAAATGCCTCATTTCGCAGATTCCTTTTAATGTTAGATAAGTTGCCTATTGATACACGTCTTGAGAAAGACGGGTGTTTCGGCAATAGATAGGATTCCAATTTTGTGCGATACGCAAAACATTATAAAAAAGGAAAAATATGTTGAACAACTGATGCTTTTTTACAGGTGGACACTGGAGTGACTCTCTATTTTGGACAATAGTCGAACATTGAGAGGACTAATTATGATGTTGTAAGGGGCTAGCATTACTAAAGAAATACCAACTATAAACAATCGTAAGACTAGTTGCCAGAAATATATGGAGTAGTATTTCTCTAGAATTTTGGTTAACAATGATAGTCGTACATTTACACGATGGGTTGATGTGTCTCAGCTCAGATTGAAGAATAACATAAACATTATGAGGTCTAAATGGTCCCCACCCCCCCCCCCCCCCCCCCACCTCTCCCTATTATTGTTCCGAGATAAGGTCTTTGTCATTCTGTATAATGAATTCTTTTTCTTTAGCATTCGCTTCAATGATGCGTAAGCACCTAAAATAAACTTTAAATAAGAAGATATGGAGGATACTACTGGTTGTCGTCAGTTCTGCGCCAGAAGTGCAACAATCGCACCTCCCATGGCTATCAGGTATTAAGCAATTTTTAAAGTGATAAAGAGGATGGGTTTGCCAGCTGGCATCTGGCTAGGGGAGCACTGACCAGGGGGGATGGAGCTACTAATTTCAGGGCCCTAGAGATTATTTTTAGAAAGGATGAATTTGGCAGGGTGCATAGCAACAATAATTGGAAATAGAGGGCAAGGTAATTTCAATATAATTAGCGACTGCAGAAAGCGTGCTTAATGTTAATCCCAACACATGATGGTTTCGGGGGTTCGGTCTATGACTGATGTGAGACTACACGATGGTTAGTTCTCGTGCGATTTTACGTTAGGTTGTAATGATATTTGCAGGGGGACTCACGACTTTCGTAATATGTGGTGCTATTCCATAGATATACGTATCGGTAAGCTATAGTTCACGAGGAGTTTATGTTGAGGTAATTATTCCTCTGAGCGTTCGTCGGATCTGGGACCTGAGTAAGCGGGTGTTAATGGATGACATTCTCGAAACCGGGGGATCCTAATATGAGTATGACGATGGGTGAATTTTAGAAACGGGATTCAAACCGTGAGGTACGGGAATGAGGTCACTATAGGCGATTTTGTTAAACAATTGTAGCGAGAGGAAATATGCAGTAGTGGAGGATATTCGAAAATTAATTACAGGGGATATGACATAATAGAGGTTAGTACCTAGGTGTATTTAAACAATAAGAAAGGGCTATCTCTTTACCTACTGGCTCTATCCGTGTATTCTTGCCTGCGGGGACATACAATGTGTTTTGATTGGATCCCTGATTATACATGAGTAAATGACTAGTGGTATCCTCTTGGGAGAGCACCCGGTTGGAGCTTGTTTTATCAGCATGGTTGTGTCTTTCGATTTTGGGATGCTGACGAGTAGCAACTGAATGGCTCCCAGCAATGGCGATTAACATGTGTTTGACCTTCATCACTGTAATCTACGCTAAGTTTTGTGGGTCACCCTACGTTCTCATGCTACTACCTGCTACTAGGTTGCGCATGAATGGGAGAGGATGATTCTCATCTTACATAAACGGTCTAAACTAGGGAACTGAGATAGGGTGGGGGGGCTAGTCTCACGTATCTTTTGATTCGGGGATGAGTTACTAGCAGGGAGGGGGCTAGCGAGTGTTGGGTTAACGAGGTGAGGTCTCTGAATAGATCACTTGCTGTGCACTGGGAAAAAAAACAATCAAATGTGTTACATTTGGTGGTACTATGGAATGCTATCTTATCGGCTATGCTTATAGAGGATTTTGTACAACTTCCCTTTCTTACACAGGAGATTGTTCCTTGCCATGTTCGTAATCTTTCCTATTCCTATTGCGGATCTTATAAATCGGTCGTATATATTCAATGGCGGTTTAAGGATTGCACCCCGTCAACTAAAATATTCTTAGTTGAGGATCAGAAAAAATCATTTCTAAACGGTTCAATGCAGTTGGTTGACAAGAGCTCACAGCTCCTCTAATCCCCCCTACTTTCTTCTTATAATTAGTAAATGTAGTTGATTGGCCAAAGGATTCGAGACATTGGTTGATTTTTACCCATATGAATTCGTTTTGTTAAACGGCAAGAAGAGGTTTCCTATCTTTAAGAAATTACTTCCTTACTCTGCATAAAGAAAGAATAGGGATGGACTCCCCCTAGATCAATATAATACGAAATCACAACCAATCGTATATCAACTATTGAAGATTGGTTATATTGGTACGAATGGCGTATACAAGCAATCGGTACATGTTCTATTGCACTCGGTCAAATGTACTTTGTGCCTAAGTTGTATGAGAGCCTATTAATTCACTTACGGCAATGCACACACCAGATTCTCAGGGTGTGTCGGTGAACACAGCTTGGGTTTTTCCAAGAACTAAAAACTAGAAGTACCATTGTCGTCATTTCTTAATGGGCCAATTCCGTGAATAACAGGAACTATCAGTTAGTTTATTGGACCCGATCTTGTCAATATTTTGTTCAAGGAGGCTCAAGTACTAGGGTGGTCACTCGAGAGTCATTGCTTGTCTCCACTATTCAGGATCTGCACAGACTATTACGCATTCGGGATTCTTATCCTCGATTTCTGTATAATGGCTACTAGACAATACAAGTTGGCATCCGTTTCATAACATTATAGTCAGACACTGAAGGACACACAATTTATCAATCCACTTGCAGGTGGAACTATTATGCTGCACGCTGATTTGGCCAGAGGCTATTCCCTACTGAAAGTGCATATCATCTGTCGGATATCGCTGGATGATCTTTGGGCATCGATATTTTCTCTACCTCGTCTGGGATTCCCCCCGGGAAGTAAATACTGGTCGGATCTCTAGGACACATCTGTTAACTTTCGGAACGTTTATGATCTCATGGTAATTGCGCTACGCTGAGACATAAAAGAGGTCTATCTTCCAGTAGTATATTATCATCCAACTGTCCAAATGGTTTGTGAGTTAGAATAGATGTTAGACGTACTTAAAGTGAGCAACTAACAAGAAATCTTACTTTAGGCATAGATTAACGCGGAGGATCCATCCCTGATCGATGGGGACAGGAGTTCTTTACCGGCAAGTGCCTTCTTTGGCACTTTTAGGAGATGGTTCCCATACGAGCGAATATACTGGGTTTTCCTCCTTTACGAACTTGTTCTTTAGGCGACGCAAAACCGCGCGGGAGGCCAATTGACCTTGTTTCACACCGACTATTGTTTATACCTTAAGATGAATTTCGATCGATGATACAAATAATCGGCATCAATGTATTATGTTATAAGCTCTTAGAGACAAAAGATTATCGAATTCGTGCAGGTTAGCAACTTCATCTTTCCGAATTTGCGAAAAGAAAAAAGCTAGGCGAGATTTGTCTATAATAGAAAAGACGCCTAAACGTCAAACTTTGTCGCCTGGGACATAATAGCATAATGTCTTATGTCTATTCTGCCACTCAAGAAAGCGAGAATAGATACTTCTCATTTTCTTGGAGAGCAGGTCCATACACGATATAGTCTCGAAATAATTTCTCTCGATGCGTGTCGAACTCTATAATTGGTGTCGATGTGGAATGGAAGGCATAAAACACCTTCCATATAAATATGGTCTAACCAGAGTTTATTGAACGTCCGCAGACTATTTACAGCCTATTTTCTGAGGCGACGGACGGACCTCTCTCAGTCCAACATGGTCACATCTCATCCCTGTCCGTTATACTAGGATGAGGAAAAACTATTTTTCTTCTGACGTGAACTTTACCTCTTCCTGCGATTCCACTTACTTCAACGGAATCGTGGAGAGACGTTACAGTCTCTTCCAACTTGTCTTTTGAGGAACAGCGTCAAGTATCCTCTACGTTACAATCATATCAGGATGTCCTTACCGACATTCCTGGACACACACAGTTGGCATGTCATAGAAACATGACATCATATTTACTGATCGTAATCCGGTATCAAGTTAAGACCACCATACCCAATACCTATTCATTTTCAAGCACAAGTCGAGAAAGAATTGGATGAAATGATTCAACTACAAATAATTGAACCATCCACTTCAGCTTATTCTTCGTCGATAGTTATTGTTCGAAAGAAAGACAATAACATACGTCTTTTGCGTGCGTTTTGATTCTCATCGCAAATTATGTAATCACAGTTATACGAAGTTTTCGTTGAACTGCAGAACCTATGCCGTTATTAGATGATCTCTCTTATTAGACTTTTCTAAAAAGCTAAATTCCTCTTTACTAAACTAGACTTGTCGAACAGGTTCATTAGGCAAGCGTATCCCACGGCCTGACGGTAACAATTCACGCCACAATACTTGCCCATCTCCACTGCTTGGAGGGCTTATCGAACACACTTAGGGAGTTCTCTGTCTTCAATAATGGAATTTTGTATGACCTTTATCGGCTTACATGAAAACGCTCCCAGCGATCTTTCGTACTGCATCGATTGCGACGAAATCTATTCAGATCGTGCTAGATGTCACATGCATCTTTTAAGACGACATCCTGTTCACTTTTCAGCGAGATACTTGGGGCTAAGAACAACTATGATGGGTCTGAAAGAAGGAATTGCTCATCGATACTCTACGTGAGATGCATAGTTTGACTGCTAAACCCTACTCATAAAGTGCTTTGATATGTTGGGTTTAGTGTGGAAATTTCCTTCCTAGAGTCATACTAGAGTTTGGTCCATGGCTCAGTATTGAGACAGAGGACCAAAAACATTTCAAAGATATTAAATACTTCTCGGAGGTCCGAAGACAAAAAGCAATATCGTGTGCGTATGTCTCTTGGGATTGAATAACCGAATTCTATGGAAAGATTTCATTGAGAATATAGTTTCCTCCATATTAGACGGCTACACACCACTATTCAATCGTTTATCGATTAGGATAAAGACAGGCTTTCTCCTTACCTAATGGTGCGTTATTGGGTCCCAAGAATGCCCAATTCTTCCTTTGTGATGCAGTTAGGTTTACAGAATCTTTTGTTCTCTCCCATCTCCAATCCTTACTCCTCATAAGACTACCCTACGAACGATGTTGATATGAAGACAGTATCCTTTTGTCCTTCGTAGTGAATTGCCTTCTTACACTGGCCAATTGGATGAGCCAAGGCTCACTAAATTCGCTTGAGGAATAATAGTTCAGGACACTGCGGCATCCTGTAATGGTTATATATATTCTACGGAAGGCCGCTGAATGTCGGCAGAAAAAGGAATTTCTCGCGTTTTTGGGACCGTGCAATTGTTGGGCATAGGTCTTGGTCGCAATTCTTTGAAAGCGCTTAACATTTGGTTTCATTCATGGGCGCCGAATTTCATTTATGCGTAAACACCGGACCAAAAATCAAAAAAGCTCTTACGGCTATGAAAGTCAAGTAAAGGATTTGAAACGTAGCTCGGTGTATCTATACTCCGTTATTGATAAGTTGGGGGGCTACTTCAGTCCTAGTCCATTTCACGGTGCGAGCTTTTCCGGTGGGAGTCGCGATTAATCGTCTTAGTTGGCGGTTCATATTTGTCTAGATGTTGCCCACATGATTTTCCTGTTGTTAAATCTTGTGTCACTTAGTTTGTGTTCAACTGTATATATTTTCCAGGACCTTAGTGTCTGTCCCCTTAATATCATAATATGTTTGTAAATACAAATGTAGTTTGGTTGGATGTTTTAAGATAATTTACAAACAAATTTCATTTTGTGATGAACCATCCATCAGTGAGGGATGTTGCTTAAATCAGCCATCTCGCAATCGCCATTTGTATTGATCTATGTTTATTACATATTTAGTAATGTTTGATATATGAAGTTTGGTATTTTCGCCAGCAAGCTTAAGGTTTCTCGTACATGGTAATCCCTTAGTTTGGTGTTTGACCTTTAAAGGAAAATATTGTTCTCCTATGTATGGGAGAATGATTTTGTACCCTCCCTTCCTACTTGTACACTCGATATTAGGTTCATTTTTTAGCAAGAGTTATAAGTGCACACTAGATAGTGTTACTGTTGTCGTATTTCTTGCTTCAATGTTGCATATATATAAAAGAATTAAAAAAATAAATAATTGCATTTTTTTTTTTTTTTACAGCAGGGGTGTCCTAGTAATAGTTGCTGTATTTTTATGGAACGTGAGTTAATCTGTCCAAGTTTATTTTGCTTATGTTTGTGTATCATAAGTATAGCGAATTGTGTCTTTAACCTGCGATGTCAGGTTGATTTAGGGTGTTGTCTTCCCTCTCATTGTTTATTCATTCGTCATTGTGTTTTTGACCTAATTAGGGTTTTGGGTCAGAGGTGTGACAGTTTTCTGGCCGTAGGCACTATGGTAAGAAGGTTTTTTAAGCGGGGATGGTGAGATGTACTACGCTTGTCCGGGAATGAAGCACGGTGAGATTGGAGTCGGTTTTTCGTGATAGGATTGGGACCAAGAGAGTAAGATGAGTCCCACATTGTTTTTCGGGGGAGAACTCTTACGAATGTAGATAATGTTGGATGATATGGCTGTTGAGATTTTCCCCAGTCGGGTATCTCTGTGCGTCGGTGAGACGTGGACGAAGAAATAGATCGTTATAACAGAGTTCTTTTAAATTAGTGATTAGTTATATCTGAGGATTTCTATTTACCAAGGTAATAGACCGTATTCTTCTCCTTTATGCCCATGTGATATTACTGCGGCCTTTCGGTGGCAGCTACACATGTTAACCGGATCAATACCTTGGTGTATGGAGAAGCTCAGCTATGTCACGGAACTTGTGTATCTAGCGCCATTTCAGATACTTAATTCATCATTTGTGACTCATGAGAGGTGTGTCATCAGATCCGACTAAATTTTTGACTGTTAGTTGCGTATATTGTCCAATTCGAACTCTTTTTCGGTGACGAGGACATTATAAACCATTGTTTTGGCAGAACATGGGCTATAAGGTTATAATTTGATATTATACGCTAGGTTTTTTTTTTTCAGGGTTATTGGCTGGAACAGGTTGTTTTCTATGCAGTTACCGTATTAACTATCCGCCATATTTTCTAGGAGGATTTAGAACTGTCGATATATACCTTTATTTTACAGATAAGTACACGGCGCATGCGCCTAATTGTGACTTGGCGCTAGTGAGTCGTTATATCTCCGTGCCATCTGTGAAATCCTACGTTAGACCTGATCGTAGATGGAGTAATGACCGAAGGGATTTATATTTGTGGGTTATGAAGCCCGCAGGAGTTAGGTTTTTATGCGTGGATGTTTACATGCTTTGAAAGCCGTCGCGCCAAGTGTAGCAGATCTGGTCGGGATTGTAGTGTAATTATGGACTTCTATCTCCAATGTAAGTATGTACTAGCTTGGCATCTGACGCGTTTGTGTAGTGATAGACGCTATGGGCGCGCTCCACGGATATTGTAGTTATGGATGAATCTTTAGAGATTTGTACCACGGCCCGTCGTTAAGTTACGATGTTTTGGTGTCTTTGTCGCCGTATTTTTGAGTGGCTTCGGCTATGTATTACTATTCGTATTCAGCCGTTCCTTATATGTGCCAATTGTGGCAGGGTCAGGTATTGTTATTAGTTGCATACTAGGAGTTTTTGTCTATACTGTTGGTGGTGTTGTTTATAGTTTGTTGTTTCCCGTTTTTTTATAGTGGTTGCTCTGAGTGCTAAAGTTTGTCTTGTTTTGTGTTTAGTGTTCAGGAGTGCCAAGTTTTTTGTTTTTTTGCACTTGTCTGTTAGGTCGTTTTGTGTGTCAATGGTTGGTGTGTGGTATTTAAATCATCATACGATGAGCATCTGAACAACTATTTCGTATCGTTTAGTGCAGAGAGGGACTAGACTCTTAATGTAATGCATACAGCTCGCGCCATCATACGGATACTTAACTATGTCATCTAGTTGAAAACTGCATCTATGGGCATGATGAGTGACCACATTGCTACAAGTCTATTCTTGATAGTTTACACCACGTTACTTAATGAAATGTTTCCATTAAGAGTTTTTTTTTATATCCTCCTGGTCTGGATGTATTCTTGTCTAGTCGTACAGCAAACTATTTAAGACCTTTAGTGGGGCCCCACGAGGCTCCGACTGGATTTATTTTTTTTTTTTTTTTTGTGACATTGGTTTTACATGCATCAACGTTCCCAGTGGGTTGATATGAGTATTATGTGTATGTTCCCGTCAATTAGAATGTCTTTCCTTTTGTAATGGTAAGTCATGCTGCAAGTCGTTAAGTGCACCAATAGCAGCTGTTGGTTGCGTCCTATATGTTGTGGCTAATGGTACTGCATGTTTGAGAGAGTGCTGGGTTTTGCAGGGATCTACAATTCTGATACGTATAGCCTAATATATACAATTCGCGTTTCTTTCTTCGAACCATCACTCATATGCTCATCTTACAGCTGACTACTACACAGAGGGGCGGGAACAAAACATGGTCGAACGCGTCTTGGGTGGGCCCGTTGATTTAGGGGATCAACATATGAGGAAAAAAAGAAAAAAAAAAAAAAAAAGGAGAGACCTGATGGCCCATGACCGGTCGTTGGTCATGTATTTTTGTATTTTTGTGAAAACTATTGTTCAAGAGCTTGCCCAGGATATTGGGGGAAGGTCCTTCATAAAGTATTCAAAGTCTCGGAGAGGAGCACAGTTGTATCGGCCAATGTAGGGCGATATGTGTACATTACATTAATATATGAGTATTTTTTTTCTCTCGTCTAGTCCCTTCTGACGTGTTTCCGATCTGGTCATGGACCTCAATACGAAACCACAGGGTTCGTATTTCTAGTGGGTTCCAGACGTACCCAGAATATTTTTGAAGGTTACTATTGCATTTTTTATGGATTACTTCAGAGAAGCCCCCCCCCCCATCGTCTCGTAATAGCGTGTAGGCTCCATAAGAAAGCCAAGAAAGACAGAAATTATTTACCCCATGAAAGGTCGTCCACCGTCCTTGAAGGGTCGGTCATTACTTTATTATGTTGATGTTGATCATCAGCTCATGAATTAATTGATAGACTAGAGAACCTTGGAAAGAACTGTGAGAGAATTTGAATATGACCTACTGTCGATATATCCCATGAAGTAATCTAACGTGTTGTTGTTGGCATTTGCTTACCCCATGAGAATATTTACGTTTGTTGATACTTGTTATAACGTCTGTAATAAACTTGTACTTGCGTCTTCGTTACTCTATGAAACTAAAAAATGTCTGCGTACTTCGGACATTAAATGGATCCTTTTGCCAGTTGTTGGAGTTGTGAGTACTGTACTTTGTTGATCTGCATTCCTTTTATCATTCAATGATCATGTTAAGTGAATTTGTTGGTGTCTCAACGGCACATATATAATAAGCCCGACTGAAGTTGATAACAGTTAAATATAAAACTATATTGACAAGTTGTTAACCGCGCCATATTATTACAACCCATGCACCATGTATGCAGTATAGTCTATAACGACTTCAACGGTGAATAAAAGTAGACTCTACATCTACTAGATTCTACATCTGGTGGGGCCAGTGTGCTATGAACAAGTTTCAAGGGAACGAATATCCATGAAAAATAATCTTTTGAAATCTTGGGAGCTTTCAAGGCGACATCATCGTGTACTTGGGATTCAAAATAACTGTCATCTAAGGTCCAGGTCAACGCTGGATTTCATCTGCCAAAGTCAACGTTGAACAGCTACATATCTGGTTTACTCCCACTTGTATATGAAGGCGATTCATATATGTAACGGCACCCGAGACCCAACATGGAAGTTTTTCGCTAGCGTTGCGAGGGCCGGGATATTTTTGTCTTCTTACAAGATAAGTAATTGTGGTTATTATGTACACTTGTGCCACCGTTATATGTGAGGGTAGATCCTTTAATATGTCCACATTCATGCTATTTTATGTTAAATGTTCCATGTTCTTCGTGGGCGGAAGGGAGGTCGATCTGACAAACGAGGTTCATCTCGAAGCTAATTCGGGCTCTTGTCAGACGTTCTATAGGATTTAGTTTGTAAGTTTCAATTGAGCGATAATTCCGGTTCAAGGCTAGAAACCTTGCTGTAGTTCTGATCGCTACTTGTTTCTTATAATAGTATCTGTTTAGCTGTTTCGTCAGGTTTTTATTGGTGTTTTCGTAGTAATTTTTTATCCGTACCTTATTTTTAGAATGTACATTGTTTGTAACCTACGTCCTTCTCAATCTGGCTATAGTTCAGTTTTTTACATCTTTGTATTTATACACTGTGATGTTTCTTGTCTTGTTACTTTGCCCTTCGCAGATATTATTGCATCCTTTGCAACATCCGAATTTTGTTCTACATTCTATTTTATTTGATTTCTGCGAACGTTTTCATCTGTCCTATTCATCTTGTCCTGTCGCTATTGTCTATATTGTTTCTTCTATTGTATCTTGATAATATTAAATGCATAAGCTATTTCATTGATTAATAATTTCTTATAGCAACTGATATTGTGTGCTGTTCTTGGACAGGAACGTGTTGCACATATTATAGTGAAATGTAATTGTAAAAGTAACTATATAGATTCTACGCTCGGAAACTTGCCATCCATTGGTTAAGGGATAATTTGAATATTGGACTCATTGACTCGGAGTATTATACAAAATTAGACATGAGGGCTACTCTGGAGGAGATTCTCCAGGATGGTAGGGAGATTGATAGATTCCAGGGCCCAGAACTTGAACAGCATGTGATGGACCGTTTTTTGTCTGATGCGTCAATATCCCTAAGGTTTTTTGCTGAGGATAATTTTCACTCCGTCCCTCATTTAATAATGGCTAAAGATTTAGCGGATTTACTGTCTGTGAACCTTCGTATATTTGTGCAGCAATATACTCATGTGAAACACGATCATATATTGAAGAATATAAATAATATGCTTCAAAACAACATTCCTGATGATCATAATAAGGAGGAACAATTATGTAAAGATATGGCTCTTACTAATGAGTTGCAGCGGCTAAAGAGAGAGTATGAGAATAAGTTATTGGTTATAGAGTCTGAAAATTTTTCACTGAAGAATCAGATGACGCTGTTGACAGCGAATACTAATAAAGTTTATGAATTGTCTTTTAGACATAAGAAACTTTTAGAAGATATTGAGGAGGAAAACAAAGTAGATGAGTTGTCAGAGATCCTTGAGAACAGGGAGATGTTGATTAATGATTTAAATGAGAGGATAAGGACTCTAACTTCACAGGTCGAGAGTGCCAATACAAACCTCGCGTCATCACAATTGGAACTGTCAAATTCTAAGGAGCTTTCAGAAAATACATTGAAGGAGAATAATACTTTGAACTCGGTTATTCAGGAGCTGAAAGCTGAAGTCTCAATTTTGAAATCAAAATTTGAAAAACAAATGTATAACCTGAGTCGACCATGTACAGACCAGTACATCCAATGTGATTTGATTCTGCCTGATGATATGCAGGTCGGATCCAGTTACTATGAAAAGGACATAGATACACAGTTCTGCCTACCTAGCGACATAAAGTCAAAGATTGATATAGAAAACGGGGAAAATGACAGTGTATTATTTGAGGAGAATAATATAATGGAAATATTTCATTCCGATGATAATAAATTTTATGAATGTTTTCTTAGACAGGAAGAAAAGTTGGACGTGGAGGTGACTTCATTAAAACAGATGTTGAACGACCAGACAAGTAGGGTGAACTCTTCCACGCGCGACTTGGCATTATTGCGTAAATATAATGAGAAATTAATAATTGATTCCCATAAAGAAAATGAGAAACATATGTATGCTGAATTAGAAAAGAAAACACAACAAATCTATGAACTCTCAACAGCATTGATCACAGTCGACTCTTTACTTGCTAGTGAGAGGAAAATAACAACTAACTTAAATAAATTAAATAAGAAGCAGATGCAGAAGATCGCATGCCTGTCTTCTGAAGGTAATGAATTAAGAAAGAGGTTTGATGTAGTAAGAAATGTGGTCTTAAACAACAAGGAGTTGTCTAGGGTTGGGGTTGATGTTGTTAAACGTAAGGTTGATGATCAACACCTTACCAAAGCAATGAGTCCGCACCTAGCACTCAATGCTTATAGTCTTCAGGGTTTTAAGAAATCATTCCGAGGGACATACAACTTCCCTCTACAGAAAAATACTGCCATTACAGGGAATATGCCTTGGCGACAGGGTCAGGGTGAATCTGATTCTAAGAAAACTGCGGTAACAATCAATAGTGCAAATGATTTTACTACATTGAATGATGATTTGGGAGTTAGGATGAACCCAGATAATAAAATGAAGACAAATAAGTCCGTCAGCAAAGTTTTCACTTTGCCTAGAAAACAGTCGTCTCCGACTTACGTTAAGCCATCAGCCTTGCACACTGATGGGGTTCTTCATGGGTTGGATCAGTATATGACATCCACAAAAAAATCTAGGCCCACTAAGAATGATAATATCACGTCATCACATATTGAAAGATTGAGGAGATTATATCGAGGCAGGTATATTTTCCCTAGTCATCGATACAATATCATGGATTCTCCTCGCATTAATACTGCCCCTGCGGAGTGTAAGTCTCGGCGACAGGCCAGTGGCAATGTAAGCAGTTTAACAAATGATTTAACTAATGATTCTGTGCTCGCAGTTAAAAAGGTATCCATTCATCGACAGGATCAGATTGCACCAGGGAGTGAGAGTTCTAACATCATTCCTAAGAATATTACAAAGGTGCAGCCCTTAGGTACTAAAAAGCCAGACCAGTATGTCCAGGGTGAACCGGTTTGTTCTGATGAGGTTCTGATTGGTTCAAAGTATTTTGATAAATATCTCTATACACAGCGTGGTAATCTAGATACCACAAATGCTGGTATTGATTCTGCCAATCATCCTCTGGGGTTACAACATAGTTGTAGTGCCTCTACTCTTCAGAGTAGGGTTAGTGTTAAAAAGGTTGACACAAAGTTTGCTGCTGTTTCTAAAAACGGTACTATTCATGGTGATAATACAGGTGTTGCGCATTTACATAATTCTACGAATATTAGTACATCTAAACACAAATGCGTAAATATGCCTGTCAGGTTATCTACTATGACATGTTCTAAACCTGTGGGTTTAAAAGGAATTAGAGGTCATACTCGGTCTAGCCAGTATGTTCCAGCATACAATAATGATAGATTCCGTTTAAGAAATAACAACGTAAATAGTGATCAATGGGATAAGCATCAAGGCAATCATTACTGCCAATTGAGGGACAATAATACTACATATATTGGTAAAAGGGCATTTTCTCGCACTGTCTTGGTAAGAAATCTGCCACATCGAACTACTTGGCAGGAACTTGGCGATTTCCTTAACAACACGGCAGACGTTAGGTTTGTGCGTCTATTGCCACATACCAGTAAGAGGTATGGTGACGCCGTGGTTACATTTAGGACCAATAGAGATGCTCGCATGGTTATCGAGCGGGACAATGGTGTGTGTTTTCACCACCATTCTCTTCATTTACAATTGGTACCTGATTCTGCTTCACGCAGATATTAGCTAATTAATGTTGAATTTTGTCTTTGATGACTCAGCAAATGCAGTCATCGCTTCTTTCCTTTACTAGTCCGTATTCCTTTTCTTCCGAGTCATATCTTTCTCTATGACTTTGTTAGTTTAGGCTGTTCCTATACATAATATTTTTCTAGCATTTATATTTTATCCTACTGTTACATCTTGCATGGGAAAATATAATATGTGATTTCATTCTTTGTCACGATTATCACGCGCGACACATAATCCTTTAAATGATACTCTGGCTCAGTTGCGACCTGACCGAGATCATATGTCACTGAATCGCACTGTTCCGGTGCGCAACATTCCGTCTCATACCACTTGGTATGCACTGAAACATTTTTTTCAGTAAATCGGTAATGTTAAATTTGTTCGCTAGTTCGAACTTCAAAATTATTTTAAACAACTTGCTTTTTTGCGCTTTAATAACTTTCGCGACGCTCACAGAGCAATTAATTTAATACATGGTTCACTTTTTGCGCACCATCTTTTAGACGTGCGACTTGTACAAAACTCTGCACCACGCACTTTATAGTTGCGTTTGTGGGTGCGTTACTTTTCATTCTTCCGGATGTTTTTGTCTTTTCTTCTATTGCAGATACCTCTCTGTTCTTTATATCATTTATGTCTTAACATATTAGCATTTCTTTATTTTCATATATCCTGTCTGTTCAGATTCTACACTTGTTGTATTTATATTTTGTTATTTTTTTACTGGGCCGATTAACTCAGTATTTTCTTATTCAACGACTTTTGTCTCACTGCTTTACTTTTCCACAGGCTATGACTTTAGTTCAGCCTTTGAGATGTGGGCCTTTGTCACCTGCGTTTCCTTTTTGTTGACTATTATCACTGCATGTCTTTCTGTATTATTGAAGAGTACTACCTAACATTTCACGGTGGTGAAATAAGTGTCATACCACTTTAGTCTTAATAAAATCTTTGTTTTCATCCACGCCCATTTTATGTTTACCTAAACAAAGACCTACCATTTGTTCTTCGCAGCTGCTCTTCCAAGGTGGGCATCGGGGCGTCATTGTTACAGTGTTACTCAGGAACACTACTGAAACCATCCAGATCTACTGCAATTGCCTTGCAGCCGTTCAATTACACCATTCGAGCAATTCCTGGATCGGAGAATGTTCTGCTGACACACTTTCCAGATGCCCTCATGATTTTCAGAACCGCTGCGCATTACAGAGTGTACCACCTCTACATTACCTACTAATCAATCGTAGCTTATTTGTATAATTACAGGATTTTGACATTTCGCATTGATATGGATATTTTACCTAACATTTCCGGATCTATATACATTACATAATTAAGTCGCTACTGCAACAGTGACATGTACGGGAATTGATTCTCATCTAACAATGCAGTATTTTAAAAAAAAACATTATTTCCATTTATATTGACTATCAATGACATTTAAGCGCATTAGTATTAACATTACTACTATTAGCTTTCAAGTGTGGAATAAATTTAGATAATTGGAACTTTAAGTTAAAGCTCTATCACGTGAACTTAACAGTTATAAGGAGATAGCATTTTAACTACAAATTAACATTATTAGCTTAAATTACTGACAGTTTTGCAATTTGAGATTATGACTTAGTGACTCTTTTCGGTACTTCGTTTTTTATTAATAACAATTGAACTTTTCATGGAGGAATATAAGTGACATTTAAAAAAATATTCCAGTAACATTTTAGTTAGTACCAAACTAGTAACTTAATTACTTTAGTATAATCTATAAATAATGTGAGATATTTATATATTTATTATGATTGCGCATTATTGGCGCTTGATAGTTTTCACACAGTTAACTTCACATGCTCTTATTATCATACCTAGTTGGGCCGTGTTGTTCATTCTTGCAACACATGCTTTGGGATTGTGTCAATTTTCTTCTATTGTGTTACTTTTAAAATTGACTTTGTTTCATTTTGTTACAATTTGTCAATTGACATACATTCATTTTACATTTCAAATTTTTTTTAATTTCTGTTTTATTGTCGTCTTAATTTTTTTTTTTTTTTTTTTTTTCACCATTTCTTTTCATCCTTCTATCCCTTTATTTCATTCCTTCATTGGTATTTCATACCAGTTTGATACATTATTTTGGTGAATCTTTTCATTTGGAATTTGTTTTCTCTTTTCTTCCATACTTCATCCCACACATTAATACTTTCAATTAACTTAATTTTTTTAAATGATGTTACAGTAATTGTTCTATGAACTTGATCAACTATATCTTAATACAAAAAAAAGCTTCGCTTTTTTTTGTCCCGTGGGAGGAAGGTACTGTTGCGTCCTTTTGGCGCGTGTAATTTAAATGTGGGGGCACATTTGAGTAAGTATATATATAATTCATTATTTGCGCACGGTCGGGGAGATTAGTGGGAAAAAAGGCGCAACGCGGTGCGCGAAGGGATGAGAAGAAAAGGAGAGAGCAATGACGTAGGAGAGACCTGATGGCCATGACCGGTGTCGGTCATGTATTTTTGTGAACTATTGTTCAAGCTTGCCCAGATATTGGGGAAGCCTTCATAAAGTATTCAAAGTCTCCGGAGAGGAGCACAGTTGTATCGGCCAAGGTAGGGCGATATGTGTACATTAATTATATGATATTTTCTCGTCAGTCCTTCTGACGTGTTTCGATCTGGCTGGACCTCAATACGAACCTCAGGTCGTATTTCTAGTGGGTTCCAGACGTACCCAGAATATTTTGAAGGTTACTATTGCATTTTTTATGGATTACTTCAGAAGCCCCTTCGTGGCGTGTAGGCTCCAAGAAAGCCAAGAAGAAATTATTACCATGAAGGTCGTCACCGTCCTTGAAGGGTCGGTCCTTATTATAAGATGTTGATCAAGCTCATGATTAATAGAAATTGGAAAGAACGAGAACAATATGAACTGTCATATCCCAGAAGTAATCTACGTTGTTGATGCATGCTTATGAATATTACGTTTGAACTTGTACTAACGTCTGTAATAAATTGTCTGCGTCTTCGTCAAGAAATGGACTCGACTTACATCCTTTTGCCAGTTGTGGTCAGTACTTGAGACTGCATCCTTTTATTTCATATGTTGAATTTGTGTCGGCCATATATAAGCCCGACTGAAGTTGATAACAGTTAAATTAACTATATTGACAGTTGTTACCCGCGCCATATTATTACAACCCATGCACCATGTATGCAGTATAGTCTATAACGACTTCAACGGTGAATAAAGTAGACTCTACAACGTCAAATTATAAATTCCCAGCACCCAGACATAAGAATCGGACAAAGTATTCCAGAACTAATAGTGACAGATCAAAGTATTTGGGCGAATTTAAAAAAGAACCTACATTTTTAAATACCAAGACTCGAAACTTAAGGAATCAGAGCACCCGTCATAAGAGGAATACTAAAATTTCCCAGACCAAGTGTTCGAAGCATCTAAAAAAGTTTGCTGTGCCCATTCTACAGTGCCGGGAGATTGTGTTCCCAAGTAATTTGGGGTAAGTTGTGAACATATATTTTACAAAAAGTGAATGTGAGATGTCACTTGCTAAGTGGTTATACAAGTCATACGAGGCTGGCAACCTCAACATATGAAAATAGTATATTCATAAACCACTACAACAAGCGCTGGTGATTGCATCTTGCTAGTCGTACAGAAAACCGACAGCAGAGGTGGCCCGAGGCTCCGAATGGAGCAGTGAGTGAGTGATGGTTACATCGCATGTTCCCAGTGTATGTAGTATTATTTTGTGAGACATGTGTACTTTTATAATGTTAGTTCAGGCAAGCAATTGCACTAGCGCTGTCCATACACATTTCCCCATTTAAGTAACCAGAAGAAAAACGGTGATTTCTATTCATATTCCCTGAGTTATCCTATGTATACTCAGGGAGAATAGTTATTCAAACTGGCTAACATTGGTGGATGAACAGCGAAACAATGCGCCTGTTAATCTTCAGCCCACAAATGTACTTGGCGGAGGCATTTGTTCTTTTATTTTTCCTAAAGTTCGTGGTTCGAAGGTACTAGACGGTTTTTAGTACCTGACCAGTCTGAAGTAAGAATCTTCGCCACTATTTTTGTGATTCAAGAGCTGTGTTCGACACCAACTACCAGCAGTGGACACGTTGTGAAGAACCCACCTTGACACTAGAAGTGAAGTTCATCTAGACGCCTCTAGAGAAGAGTCCTCATCACAAACGAGCTGACAACGACTCATTGCAGTACTCAGCAAGTTAAGTTATTTGTAACAGGCACAAGCAACGGACACTAATAACCATCTGTCCCCAATTAAGTCTCAGTGAAGACAAATTTTTAAAACCCTCTAAAGTCACTTTCATCCATATTTATTTAAATTTGTTAAAGGTTAATTGATTATTAAATGTGTTATATGTTATTTTACAAATTCATAGTTGATTCAGTTCTTATAGATAAGAGAGCGCATGTATAATCGAAAATCTTTAACATATATACGTTTATTTACAGCTATAGAGCCAAAAGTACTTATCAAAGGAATTTCGCTGGATTAAACCAGCTGGGGGCACGAACAAGCTATACCATTGCTTAAAACTTCACAAAAGGTGTCAGATCCAATATAAGTTAATAATGCTCTGCCCTATGCAATATTTTTCTTGACTTCTGAATTATCTTTTGAACACTAACTTGAGATAGAAGCGTCATTATCCTTCTATCTACAACTCTGCCAAGAGTAATCTTGTGCAAAGGTAGACACCTTTGAAGACTCATTTTAGATACTCTTGAGTTTTGGCCACTGCTGGACCACTATTGCAGAGCAAAGGGGAGGCAAATCCGGTGACACTCTTTCAAACCTCTACACCTCACGGTAGAAGAGGAACGACTAAGTAAGTATGTAAGATGCAGAAGACATACTCTGTAGAATAAAAAAGTATATTAGTGCAACAAGTAAAGAAACAACAAATCCAATTACTAATGTGTAACGTGTTGTTGACTGGGTTTTTACAAAATACAAAGTAAGAATATAACCACTGCTACCTCATGCATGACATGCTCGATGATTAATAAAGGTTGTGAATGGAGCTGAAAACCTCGTCGTGGTAAGAAAAAAAAGTTGCTTCAGAAACCAGTGCTGCAAAATCATATCAATGTTCGATACAGACTTCTTGCAAGGAGACCAGTTGAAGTTGTGGCTTAATGCTCCATAAGGAGCAAAAGAGAAAATGATGATGATGGCTGATTTAGGATTCAATTTTCTCAAAACACAGAATTTTAATCACTTTTTACGCTGATCTTTTTCTAGAAGTGATTTGGAATACCCAAGGACATGAATCTCTCTACCAGTTAGCTAAAATCAAACATTTCCTAGATGAGGAGGCACGAAAAATGTTCTATACATCCCAAATACAAACACATCTAGACTATTGTTCCACAATTTGGGATGTCTGCTCCATGTCCAACACTAAAAGTCTCTATTCATTACAAAAACATGCAGTGCGCCTAGTTTCAGACAAAAACCTCACACAGTGTGTAGACCCATATACATATCTTAACATATTACCACTAAGAAAGCGTTTTCTCTTCAACAAAGCCAAATTTATTCACAAAATCGTATAACAGAATGCTCCAACGTATCTGTGGCCTATTTTCAAGTACAGCGGAAGTCGCAGTCAACGCTTAAATAAATTTCACATGCCCAAGCCTAGGCTTGACTTATTCAAGAAAAGTTTTGCTTTTTCTGCTGCTCATCTGTGAAATAATCTTCCACACGACCTAGAAAACACGCTTAATCCATATTCATTCAATCAGACTTTCAAATACATCATGAGTGCAAATTATATACCACCCTAATTTAGTTATGTTCTTAAATAATTAAATAACATCATATGTAGGTTTTAAAGATAATTTTGCCCTGTTTAGTATTAATTATGATACGGTACTGTAAATCTGTGTAACTGTTATTGTACTTGTGGTGAAGTGGGATGTTATAAATATTTATAGGGGACTTAGTGTACTGACTGAGATCAGCTGTGAAGGTATCTATATCTATTAAGAGTAGTGTATTATAGATAACCTTACTTGCTACCACATATCTCTATATCTCAGTCAGAATTATTCTGGAATAGTGTGATGCTACGTTATGTGTCTAGGGTATGTGTATGATGAAGTGTAAGTCACAACAACAGACAGATAAACAATTTAATGTAATCCACTACTCTTGACAACACTGTGACACTCACATACATATAACACTCTATGAGAATATCTTAAAGGAGGCACTGATAACTTTCAAATAACAATATGTATTCATTACTGGCATGAATGAATATGTGTCCTGATTCAACTACAAGGGAACCAGGAATCACAATCAATTTAAATTACAAGTTATGTACAGAATGTATTTAATATGAATATTGTAGTGACATATATTATTACAAATGTTCTATGTGTGTCAGTTGTGTAGTAGTAAAATGAGGTAATACTGGTTTTGTTTTGTTCAAGCTCTGTTGGTATTTGTCATCATGACTTCAATAGTTTGTCTTTAGGGACTAGTATTGGAGATGTTCACAGTTCCTGATTTTAAGACAAGTAAATTCCCCTCTTAATGTTAATTTTACAAAGTCAGTTCAAGATGAGGGGACATAATGTTGAGCTCAGCTGGCCAAGTTAGCTTATCTGGCGTGATGGCGGCAGGAAAGGACTCCTCTGCTCGAATTCTCCTCTGGGCTCTGGAGACACCTCACTGATAGCTAAAAGGACCAAGGAGTATGCTGTCCGACACTGGATTCAGCAAAGCTCTGACTAGGTGCTGCTCAGTACCATCAAGACCACTGTCCCACAATTCATACGAATAAACACAGATACGTTGATTAGCAATGAATTCTGGCACAAACTGGCACAAATTTCCATCTGCCTATGTTCCAGGCTTTTATTTAACACAATTATGAGCTGGCTTCAACGCACTGTTGCTTTATCAAGATCATTTAAACAAGTGGTCTCGAACTAACGCTCCCAAGTGTGTATATCAGCGAGACTGGCCAATGAGCCACGTTTCGACAAGTGTTTGAAAAAATGTTACCTTTTCCCGTTTCCCCTAACAACGAAAGATAGTATTTATAGTTCGACCAATCGTGGTTAGGCTTTCATTTGTTGCGCTCCAATCAATTTGGAGTTTACATGGTAGGCTATTTATGTAACGTAAGGTTTTTTTCAAACACGTTATAAAAAATTTTATGAGCAGAAATGATTTTATGCTGTCAGGCAGCCTCACTATTTTATTTTGGGTATAATTTATTAATTCCTGGACTATTGGCGTAACGTTTTACATATTATTTGTCAGCAAGCCCTAAGGAACCCAATTTTCCCACTTTAAAAGAGCTACGTGGCTGCGTTCAAAATATGTATTTTCTACCTCCTGTTTCGAAGATATGCTGTCTGGGTACTGTTATGTTTTCAACCGTAAACCCATCTATTGTTATCTTTCCTAATAAGCGTTTTTTATGATTTTAAAACCTAACTCTGGGGAAGGGTAGTGTATTTTATCACTGTCCGTCTGAAAAAAAAAAGTTAGTGCTTGTAGCCTAACACGCGTGATAGTAGTAATTGTGTATCGCGCGACGCGTGTTTAATGTTCGGCTTTCTGCCTCTCCCTTCTCGCTATCCTTTTGTCCATCTGTTCGTTCGTTTTGGTAACGTAATGTAGAAAAAGACATGAATGGAATTTAAAATTTAGGTCATTACGCAGTCTGCCTCTTAATGTTTTTCCAAGAAATACAGCACACGTTTCATTGAAGAAAGCGGGTATAATACAGTAAGCTTTTACTATCAACGTGAAAGCGTTACAATTTGCAGACGAAGCAGAAAACAAGGGGGATTTCGAGTACATTCTTTGTGACAGCACTGTCATTTTACCATTGCTCTTTTCTTTATTAATTTTATTTGTTAGGCTTCATATTTACCTAATAATTTATATATGTGGATTAGAATATTCCATGACACCTCCCCTCTTAAAACAGACATTATATGTCAGTCCTTTATTCTATATACACATAGAGAAATTTATTATTATTTCTGGGGTTTACGGTGATTCTCATCACACGGATGGCGGCTTAAAAAATCCGCTCCCAAATTGGTTTTTCCAGATATATACTCGATGCTAAAATTATATGGAGCCAAAAGTAAAGACCATCGGAGTAACCTGGAGTTCTCATGCTTAGCCTGTGCTAGAAACGATAAAGGTTTGTGATCTGTTTGCAACTTAAATGCCTTCCCATATAGATAAATATTGAATTTCTTTATTGCCCATATTACTGCAAGACATTCTTTTTCGCTAGTTGAGTAGTTGATTTCAGCTTTATTCAACTTTCTGCTAGCATATGCCACTGGGCTTAATTCCCCATCCAATGCATCTGATTTCTGTAGTAGAGTTGCACCTAACCCAATATTACTTGCATCCGTCCTTACTATGAATTCTTGACTTAAGTCAGGTAATTTCAAAATGGGTTTACTTGTGAGCTTTTCCTTCAATTCTTGGTAAGTCATTTCACATTGTGGTGTCCATGTAATGCGATCTGGAAGTCCTTTACGTGTCAATTCAGTTAATGGTGCACATATGGAATTAAAGTTCTTGATATACTTCTGGTAGAAACCACATAATGAGACAAAGGATCTCACGTCCTTCTTGGTTTGTGGTCTCGGGGCTTTCTGTAGTTTCTCTAAATTCTTTGGGTCAGGGGTCATGTTTCCCTGATAAACTGTGTGTCCCAAAAATTCCAATTCTTTACATCCAACGCAACATTTGGTTGGTCGGGCTGTTAAATTTGCCTCCCTAAGTCGATCAAACAGCATGTTCAGAGAGTCAATGTGTTCCTCAAATGTTTCTGTTGCTATAAGGATATCATCCATAAAATTTGTTATACAGGGATTATTCAGAGGATCCAATAATTTTCTCATCATTCTAGAGAAGACACTAGGCGCATTCTTCAATCCAAATGGCAATCTATTAAACTCATAGTGTCCTTCTGAGGTACTAAAAGCTAGGTATGGTCTAACCTCAGGCTTTACTGGAATCTGATAGTATCCTTTACTCAGATCCACTTTTGAGAAATATTTAGCTTTATTTAGTCTGGCAAACAGCTGATTTGTATCCGGCAATGGATCCACCTGTCCTTCTGTAATAGCATTCAGTCTCCTGTAATCTATACAGAGTCTATGTTCTCCAGAGGGCTTCCTTAAGAGTACAACACCGGAACTATACGAAGACTCACTGTGCGAAATAATTCCTTCCTTCAATAGATAATCTATCTCTTCCTTCAAAGCTTTCTCCTTAGCAAACGGGATCGAATATGGTTTCATACAGACAGGTGTGGAGTCTATTAGTTTCATATCATATTCCAATAGGTTTGTATGCCCTGGTCGGTCTGTTAACACCTCTGCATGATTATTTAGAACCTGTTGCACTCTCTCTTTCTGAGTTTTCGTTAAATGTGTACTAATTTTCACCTGTGCTGCTGTCTCACAGGGGTGTAATGGATATTCAAATGATGAAAGTGGTTCCTTTTTCATCTCCATGGCGATGGACAAGGTCAACAAGTGTGTCTCTTCCTGATGTTCTCTTTCCAAATATTTCTTCAGGAGATTCACATGATAGATTTTTTCTTTCCCCTTCTTATCTATCTTATAATTTGTTCTAGACACCTTCTCTAGAACTGTATATGGACCCTGCCATCCAATTTGTAACTTATTCTGACTCCCGGGCAAAAGAAGCAGTACTTTCTCTCCCACAGCCAAATTTCTGTCTTTCGCCTTCCTGTTATAATAGGCAGCATGTTTCTTCCTGGCTTGTTTCAAATTTTCATTGGCAAGTTTCCAGCCAGTTTTCAACCGAGTGGTCAGCTCATTCACATATTGGTATGAAGATGTAATGTTTTCCTCTGCCTTTTCATCAGTCCACGTTCTTAACAAAGCTACATATGGACCTTTAATTGTGTGGACCTATTTGTCCATGCACCGGTATGGTCTCTTCCACTCGAAGCTTTATAGTGATGATTTTTCCTCCCAGAATTATCATTCACAAAACGACCGCTACCAATTCTTTTGGGGCTTTCTCCCCACTTAAAATTCTTGATGAGAGATTTCCTCCCTACATCCTCTTCCTCCAGTTTGTTTAAGTCCGATTGAGGGATTTTCGGCTTATCCTGGGGTAAGACATCTTTTTGCACTCTCCGCATAGTGGCCATTGTAAAACAGTTAAGTGAAGCTTGTCCGTGAAAAGGGGCTTCCCATTCCATTTGGTCCACTTTATCAAATTTATTTTTCCTTTTATTGTTAGGCCTGATTTTGCCCCATGGCGTGTCCAGGTCCTGATCCATGTTCCCACTTGTGGGTGTTCCCTCATGTGCTATGCTACACCTTTCTACAAAGTTCTCAATGTCCCATCTTGCTTTGGGCCAATAATAATTGTGAGCCACCTTTTGAATGATGGTACCTATTTTCTCATGGTCCCCATCTGGTTTCACATGTAGGCTCCTTATTAAGTCTATCCTATATCTTTTTGGAAGAACCAGCTGTCCGTGACCATTGGATCTAGCTCCAGTCTTCCTATACATCAACTTGTTTTTCATGTAAAAATCTCCCTTGCCTGGAGTTGTATGACAAGTTGACAATTTCCTGAAACAAGGCTTGAGTGTTTTATCCCCAGCCTGTGCCTTCCTCATCTCTTCTGGAGTGGTATCTAACATAATATCCTCCTCCTGTCTTGAGGTCGACCTGACCTGAAGGGTTGCCATATACACAGGTTTCCTTCTGCAACGGTCAGTGTCATGATTGTCCATCTGACAATTCTTACACCACCTTTTTCCTTGGTTGAAAGATTTTCTGTCATTATATTTCCTTTCATCGAATTGTGGGAATTTATTTTTATTTTCATACCGTGGCCTATCAAATTGGTGCTTACCTTTATTTTGATCCTTAGGATCAAATTTATTAAAGTTCTGTGGTGCCCTAAAGTTATCCACCTGTTTCTTTTTATTACCTGTTACCTCTGCTTGAGCTGCTTGATACCTTTCAGCAACATTTAGCAACTCACCCAGCCTCTCTGCACCTTGTTCCATGAGAAACTTTCTCAGGTCTGGAGCCATGGACTCTCTTAATTGCTCTATAAGGACCATTTCCTTAAGATCTTGGGTTTTCCCCAGAGAAGTCCATTTCTCCAAGTATGTCTCTATTCGTGCAGAGAACTGGTGATAGGTTTCACCTGACAGTAGTTTAGCATTCCTAAATTTTTTCCTATAAAATTCTGCATTCTTTTCATACCTTAACAAAAGAGCCTGCTTTAGCATGTCATAATTTTCCTGATCACCTCTGCTCATTTTTGCAAAAACTTCATAAGCTGCCCCACGAAGTCCCTGATATAACTTTAAGCTCCACCTTTCTCTCTCTAACCCATACGTGGTAGCTAATAGCTCATACCTATTTAGGTAGCTCTCAATATCATCGTCTTTCTCAACAAAATGATCTAAATGAAAATTCATAGCTGAGGTTGAGGCTCCTTGAGTAACCGTAGCATCAGAGGCAAAGGGACTGGCACCATTTTCAGGAGCATGGCCTTGAAACTCAAACTCCCTTAGTCGTAACTCATGTTCCCTTTGTAATCTCTTCTCCTCCTTTTCTGCTTCCCTTTCTGCAGCTAATCTCTTCTCTTCCCTTTCTGCAGCTAATTTCTTCTCTTCTCTTTCTGCAGCCTGTCTTCTTTCCTCGGCTTCCAATGCTTTTGCCTCTTTGTCAGCCTCAATCTGCAACCTCTTAGTCTCAGCCTCAGCTTGCAACCTCTTAGTCTCAGCCTCAGCCTCAAACTGTAACTTCTTAATTTCCTTGTCAGCCTCTAACTTTCTTTCGGCTTCAAACCTTCTTTCTTCACGTTCAATAAATTTGTCACATTCCGTCGTGACATAGGCAACCATAGCTTGCCCATCTAATCCTAACTCTTTTGCAGTCTGAACCGCAGCAGATCGAAATTTGGCCAGGTCCGCCATTGTCTATTATGTAAATTTATACAATGTCTAACCAACAATTCAATCTCTAATGGACAACACAGGCACCGTGAGCTCAACCTTATTTAATTCCACCCAAGGATACCTTTTAATTCTTATATTCCCTGAAGTGAATTACCCCCAATATTTTTAATAGGGAAAGATTCAAAATCCCGGGAGCGAGACCCCAATATATGTGGTGAAGTGGGATGTTATAAATATTTATAGGGACTTAGTGTACTGACTGAGATCAGCTGTGAAGGTATCTATATCTATTAAGAGTAGTGTATTATAGATAACCTTACTTGCTACCACATATCTCTATATCTCAGTCAGAATTATTCTGGAATAGTGTGATGCTACGTTATGTGTCTAGGGTATGTGTATGATGAAGTGTAAGTCACAACAACAGACAGATAAACAATTTAATGTAATCCACTACTCTTGACAACACTGTGACACTCACATACATATAACACTCTATGAGAATATCTTAAAGGAGGCACTGATAACTTTCAAATAACAATATGTATTCATTACTGGCATGAATGAATATGTGTCCTGATTCAACTACAAGGGAACCAGGAATCACAATCAATTTAAATTACAAGTTATGTACAGAATGTATTTAATATGAATATTGTAGTGACATATATTATTACAAATGTTCTATGTGTGTCAGTTGTGTAGTAGTAAAATGAGGTAATACTGGTTTTGTTTTGTTCAAGCTCTGTTGGTATTTGTCATCATGACTTCAATAGTTTGTCTTTAGGGACTAGTATTGGAGATGTTCACAGTTCCTGATTTTAAGACAAGTAAATTCCCCTCTTAATGTTAATTTTACAAAGTCAGTTCAAGATGAGGGGACATAATGTTGAGCTCAGCTGGCCAAGTTAGCTTATCTGGCGTGATGGCGGCAGGAAAGGACTCCTCTGCTCGAATTCTCCTCTGGGCTCTGGAGACACCTCACTGATAGCTAAAAGGACCAAGGAGTATGCTGTCCGACACTGGATTCAGCAAAGCTCTGACTAGGTGCTGCTCAGTACCATCAAGACCACTGTCCCACAATTCATACGAATAAACACAGATACGTTGATTAGCAATGAATTCTGGCACAAACTGGCACAAATTTCCATCTGCCTATGTTCCAGGCTTTTATTTAACACAATTATGAGCTGGCTTCAACGCACTGTTGCTTTATCAAGATCATTTAAACAAGTGGTCTCGAACTAACGCTCCCAAGTGTGTATATCAGCGAGACTGGCCAATGAGCCACGTTTCGACAAGTGTTTGAAAAAATGTTACCTTTTCCCGTTTCCCCTAACAACGAAAGATAGTATTTATAGTTCGACCAATCGTGGTTAGGCTTTCATTTGTTGCGCTCCAATCAATTTGGAGTTTACATGGTAGGCTATTTATGTAACGTAAGGTTTTTTTCAAACACGTTATAAAAAATTTTATGAGCAGAAATGATTTTATGCTGTCAGGCAGCCTCACTATTTTATTTTGGGTATAATTTATTAATTCCTGGACTATTGGCGTAACGTTTTACATATTATTTGTCAGCAAGCCCTAAGGAACCCAATTTTCCCACTTTAAAAGAGCTACGTGGCTGCGTTCAAAATATGTATTTTCTACCTCCTGTTTCGAAGATATGCTGTCTGGGTACTGTTATGTTTTCAACCGTAAACCCATCTATTGTTATCTTTCCTAATAAGCGTTTTTTATGATTTTAAAACCTAACTCTGGGGAAGGGTAGTGTATTTTATCACTGTCCGTCTGAAAAAAAAAAGTTAGTGCTTGTAGCCTAACACGCGTGATAGTAGTAATTGTGTATCGCGCGACGCGTGTTTAATGTTCGGCTTTCTGCCTCTCCCTTCTCGCTATCCTTTTGTCCATCTGTTCGTTCGTTTTGGTAACGTAATGTAGAAAAAGACATGAATGGAATTTAAAATTTAGGTCATTACGCAGTCTGCCTCTTAATGTTTTTCCAAGAAATACAGCACACGTTTCATTGAAGAAAGCGGGTATAATACAGTAAGCTTTTACTATCAACGTGAAAGCGTTACAATTTGCAGACGAAGCAGAAAACAAGGGGGATTTCGAGTACATTCTTTGTGACAGCACTGTCATTTTACCATTGCTCTTTTCTTTATTAATTTTATTTGTTAGGCTTCATATTTACCTAATAATTTATATATGTGGATTAGAATATTCCATGACAGTACTGTTACAATGTTGGGACTTTATTTTATTGTGTTTTATTTTGTTATTTTATTATTTAAGTAATATTTAAGATACATGTGACAATAAATGGATTCAGTATGGAAGACGAGAGAAAGGAAGGGCAGGATGTTAGACGGGCCTGCGTGCCCCATTCTAAACCCTTTGAAAATAAAGTTCGTTCGTTCGTTCGTTCTCTGTCGATAGTAGTCGTTTGCAAGTCCCGTAAAAAGACTATTATAAACATTTATCTTCTTTGATCGTTAGCCAGGTTCGATTCCGAGTAGGAGGAATATGATTTATGGAAATTTCTTTTTTTCAGAACCAGTGGTCCTAATCATGTCATACATCCCTCTGGTCTCATAGGTAGTGAGATCAGATGCATAGCGTTCTTAGATGAGGGCAAAAAAAAGTTGCACACGTTAAAAATCCCACGGCAGTTGGAAATCATAAAAAGTAAGCCATAAGGCCGCTGCCTTGGCAAAATTTAAAAATTTGAAACCTACCCACCACAAAAATATTTATAGAATTTTTGATTACTATATACACATTAGGTGCTACGGAGTTAGTGCACTGTGCTGAGATCCTGTGGACGTGCATGGCACCATTTATAATCTGAATGTGGCAGCCAGGTTAAAGAGATTATTTGATTTGGGTTTTAGATGCACCAGTAGTAGTGATAGTTTATTGTGTTATCCAAGCAAGTGATTTACTGGCTTGAAGTCCGCCAGAGATAGTGTTTCCTTGGCTTATGTTAATTTGTACCCAGGATGGTTCGTTCCTCTTGAGTTGGTGATATTTGTGAGAGATAGTGGTGATGATAGGTAATGCAATATAATGTTCAGTACATCCACAACAATGTAAGTTTGTCCAACAGTAATTGATCTTCAGTAAGGATGTAGGTAATTCTCAAAGTTTATTAAACAGTTGAACTTTTGAACATCAACGACAAAATTGTACAATCAAAGGTCAATTGGTTACAAAGGTTTCAATGGTAAATATGCTGCATGCATAATAAATTGTCCTTTCCTTATTTCCATCCAACATGGATTAAAACATGCATCAGTATTTGTGTTTTCCTCAATTTTCTTATAAGAAGTTTCTTTAGTGTATGGCGTCTTTTGTTAAGGAACCTCTACTAGTTTTAGTTCTACAATTTCTGGTTTCATTTGCTTATTTGCATAACACAGTATTCTCTGACTTCTAGCTGAAAATCGAAATAAAATTCGTACTGCTTGTACTTGCTTGTATAACCACAAGTTAAAAATCTGTTTCATACAGATTTTCTCATAAAGAGAAAAATAGCTTCTTCTTGCGTCTGCAAATTTCTCGAAGAATAAAGGAAATACACTGATGTGTTCTGTTGCATATCACAATGAAGGAGCCTAGGACTTTTCTGACAGACCGGGGGAGCGCCAGGTTGCTTCCCATGCAAAGTTAAAATCACGTTCTATATGCAAGGGCTCATTTTTAAAACTGACTACCAAAATAAAATATCTTGGCGTCTTCGGGTAGTGCGCGAACTTGCTACCCTTTCATTGGATAAGTGAATATTTTATTAATTTATTTATTGGTTATTCTATCAAGTGATCTGTACATGGAGTAAGGCTATTCCTATTTGCGTCACTCTTTGCCTGGCAACTCCCGCCAAAGAAAGCGTTGGGCAGCCCAGTGTGACATAGATTTAGTTTCGTTTTTATGTCATCCTATAACCAATGTAACTTGTATTTTGGTTAACTACGAAATGTCGCAACTGCTCTGTTTAGTCTCAATAGTAGTTAATAGTAATTTCTTATGTTTTATTATAACTGGTTACTAGCACGAATAAATGCTATGGTAATACGTCATACGGCAACATAAGTCCGGGGGCCATGCAAATGTATCCCGTAGGGAGACATTTGAGTACCATCAATAAACTCTGAAATCCTAGTATAATGTCTAAGTCACTTAACGAGAGCTCCTATACATATACATTTATTGGCCCTGGTGTATATACATTTAGGGACTCTCATACCTATATATAAGTCATCTGGGTATTACAAAATGGCAACATGTCTCAAGTATTTAAACACTTTGTGAAATCTATAACATCAATCAACAGAGCTGCTATGTATCTTGTACAATGAATAATAAAATTTGTCTGAACTTACGTTCAACAGCAAATAATATCGTATGTCTTAATGTCATATAATATTGGCAATAGCATAAGTGGTAACGTAAAGCATAAAGAACAGGGTATGGACTTGTCATAACATCTCTCAAACTTAACCTGAACAAAATAGCAAAGATATATGACATTTTTACAAAGTTGACACCGAATCTGCCTTCTCAGACGAAGATTTGTCAGATCGTACTGTGTCTGTAACACCTGCTGTCAGAACTGATATAGTCTGATTCAGTCAGATGGGCTGTCTATCATTTTAAATAGATAACTATGGTGTACGAAAGGAAAGGGAGACATACTCGATCTTAAGTCAGGGGTGAATGTGCTCGACCGATGTTGGCCTTGGATGCACAGTCTCGGTAAGCAATGTAAATCATGGTAATATGGTTGAACAATGTCAACTGATATGAATAAAAGTCAAACACAATGTCAAAATGACTGAGGTATTTTAACTGGTCAATGAATAAGTTTTCACTCTTAGTGAAATATCTGTCACGTGACTACGTAAAGGCAGAGATGTTGAATTAATGACAAGTGAAAAAGTGTATCAGCAGCATGTGTATCACATTCGAACAAAATCATCGTAACGTATGAGGTGTGGTCATTAGAGGCTATCTTATTCAACTTCAAAAATAGTCAGTACCCATGTAGGATCAACAGTCAAGGGCGTGTCAGCGGGGGATACAGTGGTGACATGGGATGCATGGGAGGGGGAGCGATGGGTGTAAATGTTGTCGTCTGAATGGTCTCATGGACAGGGGGCTTGGGTGTCTCTGGGGTATTGGTGTTATTATCAATATCAGCATTCACATCAATCGGTTTCTGTTTAATACATCTAATTTTCTGATATGGCTTAAATGTGTACACAAACCACAATAGTATAATAATTACAATGACACTAAAAAAATATCAGCAATCCAGATATCTGGGTATGGCGGATCATTGCTGCAGGGGTGTGGATAGTATCTAGCTCAGTGATTAAAGAGAACGTATCGATAGAGTCAGGTGTAGGCAAGTTGGGAGGAATGGTAAATGTAGTCTCAGGATGGAGAAAGGAAACAAGGGGTTTCCAGACTACCGAAGAAGTGTAATTCAAGTTGATAGAGACATTGAAGGAAGGTAAATCTGTATTCATGACTGGGGAGGCTCGGAAAGGAACGTCAAACTTAAAGTTCGTATTTGAGACAGAGCACGAAGGTGGTAGTCGAAGAAAATGGAAAGGAGGCTCTAAGTGAAGGATGGAGTAGAGGAGAGTGTTACTGGGTCAACATCGTAGGTGTAAATAGTGTAAATAACCATGTATTTATATTCACATTGTACACAGCCAAGGGTGTGTGAACAAATTTAACAGTTCTAATACATAATCTGTGAATCCTACCAATCTCTCCCTTAAAAATGGCAATCACACAATCAGGATGGGTTTGAACTTATGTTAAAAGGACGGTCAATATTACAAAATGTAAAAGGTGTGTTTACACAATCATGATATGTCTGTGTATAGAGGAATGACATAATATGTACGTTCTTTATTTATTACAATAGCATGAGCGTTCAAGTTATACGCTGCCAAGGGATGTGTGATAGAATCGCTATGATAAGTGAGAAGGGCATGAACCGGTTAAGGAATGGAATGTACTCGATATAGATCATAGACTTCATCAAGAATAATTAACGGAATGTCAATCATGACAATCAATTCAGAATGCGAAAGTACAGCGTGAATTTCTAAAGATTCATAGTAAGAGAACAAGTTTCTTTCTGGAACAACAGGGGGACGAAGATTGTGAGGAAGAAGGAGTGAGAGGTGATCAAAAATGGATTGAAGTTTGTATGGTGTCAGCTAAGAAGGAGGAAGTCGATTAGGTTTCAACGTATCAATGTGGGAATCAAGAGTATAAAGGGTATGCGTAATAGACATAAGTAAATCGCTAGACTTGGCAACAAAGTTCTGAATTGTTAAATATGATGTAAGGAATTTCTCTAAACTATAAGTTTGATTATTTAAATTATCAGCTGCAATTTCAGTGGAATTTGTAAGTTGTAATACGACTGTGTGACGTATAATGGAAAGAGAGCCTACGGTAATCTGACAGTCTTTGTAATCCCGTTAGCGTCCTATGATTTGCTAGCAAAACCATGCATTTACAGTCTGTGTTTACTCACTTTTAGTCCTACCTCTTTTACTGTGAACACAAGCTAACGCATGTTTAGAAACTTTCGTACCTGCCAGTCATAACAGGTAGCGAATCAGGTTTGTTTATCGAGTCTTCTCACGCGAGCTTGTCTGTCAATCATACGATACCTGACAGACCGCACGTAAATAACACCGAATATGCTTTGAAGTAGAGCCAAGGGCAAAATCTTTCCCCAAGTACGCTTTGAAGTTCGTACTCAGGTGAGACAGAAAACCCCTGGGCTCTTTGATCTCAGAAGCGGGCATTCGCACGGGGAAAATCTTCGAGAGACCCGTTACACGGATATCAGTCTTTTGATGGCGGTCGAACGCCAGAGAAAAGCCAACCGTAAAGCTTTATCTGGGGAACTCATGCTTCTGATTCTCTGGTATATACAATAGTGTGAAAAGTAACATCATCTATAGATCAGAGAAATATGATGATATATAAACTGTGTTTTCTTAAACCTGCTATCAGTTGTCACTCATAATTTTTGGATAGTCTAAGCATGCATTTCTAGAACCATTGTGGAAAATGTGTTAATAGCATTCGTGGGGATTGTCATTCTGATTTTCTGACCTGATCAAGGGCGTCCAGATGTCTCTTTTGGTCTTTTCTTCATTTACTGATTGGTTAATGTCTTTTCTTGGCTTGTGCGTCACCAATTTCATTTGTGAGCAAGGACTATCCAAAGATACATGAGACACATTTTAAGTTTGTAAATTTTAACTGGACTTACCAAACCCAGCAATATTTTTTTCACTTTTACCAGAACACATATCCTCCCGACTTCTGACAGTCGTATTCAAAAGGATTTATCCAGAAAGTTACGCTGTTTCCGAATCGGCACTCTCCATAGAGTCAGCCGATAGGACTATCATCATCATCAATTGTAACATTTTTAGCAACCAGATGTTTCCCAATACTGGAAGTACATTCCTCTTTTTTTTTAAACTGTGAACCTCAAGAACACGGGTTGCTACACTAACTATTCGCGGTGACATTTTGTTCATCCAGGGAAAATTAAAACACCAGATTCGGCGTCCACCTCGTTAGTCTTGACTTGTTAGAGGATGGACTGGGGCCAATTTGGGAAATAAAACCTGGCATCTTTATATTCAGTATAATTGTATTTTCAAGGGATATCACCAAGAGTAGATAAGCGAGATTGAGTAGCCACTGTATGACAGAGAGAGTGAATATTTTTCTTTGTTACGGGAACTTTACCAACACAGAATTTTGCTTAAACATGTTAACTTTACTGGGTAGCATTTAGTAGGAACTTTGTTCTTTACTGTCTATTCTGTAACATAGTGCTAACCTTTGACCTCTGGGTTATTAACTCTTTGGGTTCTCTTATCCATAGGGGGAGGGCATATTTATTCTATTATTTTCTTATGTATGTAAATCTGATTTTATTTGATCTTTCTTTAGATGTTTGATGTTGTCAAGTTTAAATGATAATAAACAACCAAAGACACTTAACTTTGTGTGTTGGTCAGACCCATACCCAATTAACGGTAGTTTTTCACGTTTGTGTGTCTTGTTGTCACATAGCTGTGTGTGTGTACTAAAACTTATATTTATATATGAGGAGGGCAAGGTTGTCTTATACTAAATTATAGTCGTATAGATAGGCTGGACTAGAGAAACTTACTCATTCCAGAGACATATCTTCTCCTTAAGCTATTCATCGTGAAATCTATTTCTCACACCTTTCTCACGTACTTATTACCATCCACTCTTCTCAGACGGGACCAAAAATAACTCAAAACCTATCGGTTCGTTTAACTGGAGTCTATACGATTATATGGCATTCACTGTGGTATTAACTATAGTAATCTTCTTCTTTGATCCTTAGCCGCCGACCGTCAAAGCAGTCAGTGGCCATCACGCCTGGTGGCGTCTTGTAGGGCAACAACAAATTGATTCCACTATGCTCGGTCGGCGGCCATCCTTCATACAGTGTCCTGACTCTGGTTCATTCTTTGCATCTCAGCCTCCACAGTCCTGCACCAAGTTGTTTTTGGTCGGCCTCTCTTTCGCTTTCCGTCAGGAGACCACAGCATAGCTGTTCTTGTGATAGCATCGCGGTCTCTTCTGAGGACATGGCCAACCCAACTCCAGCGTCATCCAGCTATGACATACCACAATTAACGATAAACAGGAACGTAACATCTGTACGGTCATTCGCATTTTTAGTAATTTTTTTTTTTTTTTTTTTTAGTGTTAACGAAAGTCAAAGAGTCATTTGCTCAACCAGTTCTTTGCCATGAGCAGTTATGATTCTATTTTTTTTTTTTTTTTTTTTTTTTGTAAAGAATTTTATTTTTCAACGTTTTAAAAACACTGAGATTATTAATGGGATTATACCTTTTTACTAGGCACTAAACTTGGTTTATCTAACCATCACCAGAGCATTCATTCATTCATCAACTTTCAATTCACTAAGGCGCATAGGCCAGCAACCAACTTATGCCACGTCTTCCTGGTCCGTGCCATCAGCTCGAAGTTTGTCCATTTCATGTCTGTCTCCAGTTCTCTTTTCTGTGTATTCTTTGATATCCTTGTTCCTCTCGTACCACGAGGATTCCAGAACAATGACTGCATGGTAACGATGTCAGCATGTTTTCTCAACGTGTGTCCTAACCATCTCCAATGTCTTCATCTCATCTCTTGTTCCACTGGTGCCTGTCTGGTTCCACATTAGTAACCTTGTCTTACCTCTTCAATCATATTCTACGCAAGCAATCCTATATATAAAATCCCAGCTTTTTCTGTCACTAACGCTCAGGGATGCAACTTTGGTTGAAAGTTAGACATTAATTGTATTGTTTCCCTTATATGTACTCTCCCGAAAATAGAAACACTTACCAAAGAAGAATGCGCAAATGATGGTGTGCAAAAACATATTTATAGAATGTGTGATCCCGTATACACACTTTGGGATCCTCGCTGCTGCTACGTAGTTCGTGTACTGTGGTGATACACAGTGGTGTTTTAAAATACCTTTGAATAAGTAAAATTGCCGTTAGGTATTGGTGCTTATGAATTTAATTCCCGTCTTACCTTATGGCGGGCTTTTACACTAGTATGGGCGTGTAGGGTTTATTTGTATTGTTCTCCATGTTTCGTAGCCATACAAAAGGACTTAACAACATTTGAATTGAAAATTCTGATTCTGACGTTGAACCTGATTTCTATTGATCTCCATATATTTACCAAAGGCTCCTCTAACCTTTTGTATTCTTATTTTGATATCACTGTACCTCACCAGCGCACATTCTACAAACTAGCACAGACCTTGCAACTGTAGTTATCGAACCTTGCTAAATTAATATTTAATCGAGCGACTAAGATCTCCAGGAAGTTGAACTGTCGTTAGAACTGTCAATATTGTAATTAGGGTGTTATGGGTAGCGGATACATTTTTGATGGCAGCTGGCTCACAAGAGGCCATTTTTCAACACATTTTCGTCGGATGTGTGGTGGAATGGCGATCTTTGTTCACCCTCATATAACTCGGAGCAACCAAGAGGACATGCACACCCTTATAGCTGGCAGGCGCTGGGGTTGGGTTGACCACGTCCTCAGAAGAAACCCTGATGCCATCACAAGACCAGCTATGCTATGGACCCCTGAAGGAAAGCGAAAGAGAGGTCGACCAAAAACAACTTGGCGGAGAACTGTGGAGGCAGAGATGCAAAGAATGTACCAGAGCTGGGACACTACACGATTGATGGCCGCCGACCGAGCAAAGTGCAAGCAGTTTGTTGCTGCCTTACAGGACGCCATCAGGCGTGATGACCACTGACTGCTTTGAGATTCGGCGGCAAAGGATCAAAGAAGTAGAAAGAAGAAGATACATATATATATATATATATATATATATATATATATATATATATATATATATATATATATATATATATATATATATATATATATATATATATATATCTTATAAAACAGAGATTTAAACAACATAAGAAAAGGAGCCCAGAGAGTGCTCCTCGCAGACTTTTATAAGTAATTACTGCTCAAACAATAAGTAATTGTTCCAGTATACACACATCTGAATACTCGCCTCTGCTACGAAGTTCAAGCATTGTGCTGATCTACAGAAGGAGATTTGAGCATTGATGGGGCTGTCCGTGTGCAATAAAGATGGTCCTTACAACCAAAACGAAATCAAACTTAAAGGTTCACCTACAACACATACTGCCGTATGGAGAGTGAAGTGTTAGAGATTTCACTGTACTGTGTCTCGTTTTATGACGTGGGACGACCAGTTCCTTTCCTCGCTACGTTTGCCTTCTCTAACTGAGAAGCTGTGTCAGGTATCCATTTATTGACGTCCTAATGATATTCGTTTTCTTCTTTGGTCTTTTCATTCCTTTCCATTCCTTTTCGACTTCATTGAGTTTTTACAGTCAAACCTTTTATGAGTTATACTCAAATGGCCAATGAACCATGAAAGAAAATTTAAAGGCACATGTGTTCTTTCAATTCGTGCTCAATTTAGTTTTCATAGTGCAATGCACGCCGTTTCTGTACTTTCACAACACCCCACGAAAACATTACAACGTATGCATGTTCTTTTAATGTGTGTTCAATTTGAGTTTTCACGGTGCAATGTGCGCCGATTCCGCATTTTCCCCGAACGACTGGTGGGATTGTTTCATTTTTTTGTTACAAATATTTAATTCCTACACTTAGTAATAAGTTGACATTTCAGCACATGACGAGTATACTTCAAAATAAAACTGCCTTACGAATTGTTTACCTGATTCCTTTACCAGGCGGTTAAAAATCTCCTGTAATTTAGAAATATTGACGAAATATCAGATACACCCGGCGTTTGCCCGAGTCAAGAAAAGTAGCTGAACTTTTAATAAATCAGCAGGTTGCAGTACTTCTGAGCCACCATTATTATCTGAGCAACCAGGACCATCCCTCCACGGTTAGTTCTCAGATTAACCCTGTGACAATTATACATCTCATCTGCAGCATATCTACTCCATTCATGTCCTTCATTGTACCTCTCACGATTTTATCTACTCTAATCATGTCCTACACTATACCTCTTACCTCCAGCACATCTACTCCAATCATGTCCACTATACATCTCACCTCCAGCTCATCTACTGCAGTCATGTCCTGCACCATAGCTCTCCCCTCTAGCACATCCACTCCAGTCGTTTCCTCCACTATACATCTAACCTCCAGCACATCTACTCCATTCATGGCCTCCACTATTTCTCTCACCTCAAGTACACCTACTCTAATCATGTCCTCCACTGTACCTCTCACTTCCAGCACATCTACTCAAATCATGCTCTCCACTATACCTCTCACCTGCAGCACATCTACTGTTGTCATTTCCTCCACTACAACTCTCATTGGCAACAACTTTGGTTCATTTTCAGCTATGTACCTGGTTAGAGCATCAATGACATAGGAGGTCTTTCTTAATAGCTCTGTGATTAGGTTATTTACTTCAGTTCGGTTAGCTTGAGGGAGTATGCAATTCATTCGTTTCCTATATAAATAACCTTATCTTCTATGGCAATTAAAGATGTATTGTATATTTCATCACTGTAACCAATTTCTATTAATCCTTTATAATTTAGCACTTATAATTGTTTAAATTTTAATTGCTTTATAACAGGAAACGGAACAACAAAAACCCGCTCGTAAAAGGAAACGGAACGTCAAAAACAAAAACTGTTCTAAAACGGGTTAAGAAGTGTTTCTTACGTTCGCAATAATACTTACTTAGTCGTTCCTCTTCTACCGTGAGGTGTAAATTTGGAAGAGAGAGCGCCATACTATCATATCGGCTGTCTTCCTCCTGGCCTGGTTCTATTCTAGTCCTCGGTCTTTCAGAGATTTTCTAATGTTATCCTCCCAGCGGACTCCGGGTCGTCCTGAAGGTCTGGATCCCTGGCTTTTAGCCTCCCATACCTGCCGTGGCAGCCGATCTTCTCCCATTCTGCAGACATGGCCAAACCATCTTAGTTTGGACTGTTCAACTTGGGTCTGCAGCAGATGGGGTTTTAGGCCTTGACGTATGGTCTGGTTGCAGACCATGTCTCTTCCTGTTACTTCAACCACCTTCCTCGGATACCTCATTTCTGAGGTTTGGATCTGACGTTTGTGGGTTATAGTCATTGCACATGGCTCGCATCCATACGTCAAGACTGGGATACAGGTGGAGCGATATACAGTCATCTTCGTTTTCTTGCCAACATCTCTATTGCTGAGGAATCCTCAATTTATGGCCTGGAAAAGTCTCCCATCTGCTGCTCTTCGGATAGCCAAATCTTCTTTGATGCCTCTCTTCCAGTCTGTGACATCTCCGAGGTATTTAAAGTAGTTGACCTGCCTCAGGGAGCAGTCGTCATATTCTTACTTGATTTCTATGGAGCGTAGCACGCAACCAGGCCACATGGGAAAGCTGCAAAGCTAGAGGTCATTTTGGAAAAAGCCATTCATATGTTTTGCACACAAACATAAATCAATATAAGATGATAGGAAACTCTATACAGAACGATACAACAGGAGGCAATCTGATCTTCAGAAGGGTTCCCCCGTTGAACAGTTGTTTCGGCCCCTTAATCTCCTTTACACTCTAAGGGTGCGGGCCCACTTGGGTCATGATTCCAAAGTGTCAGCCTCCTGAAGTCTTGTGCAGAGAATTGAACCCACCTTTGTTGCAGCTTTCAACTTCCCTCCTGTTTTCTGCCAGCTGGAGGCAATTATGAAAGTAACCCTTACGTTGAAAATAAATTACTGTCCCAAATTCCATAGTACGTTACTGTTGTTCCACAGCCAACACGACGCCTTTTCCGCAGTTTCATTGAGCCTCTTAAGTGCCCTTGTTCTTGACTGTCCTTTCAAACCCTATAGTTTTAGTAGATCATACACCGAGGCAGACAATAGACCTCTTGCACCTACCTCAACAGCCAATACCCTTGTCTAAACTCCGTGACCAGATCATTATACTTGGCCACTTTGAACGAGTTTTGCTCGTCCAATCTGGATTCAAATGGCATGGTCAGCTCAATCATTATAATCTGGTGCGATGAAGAGGAATGCAGCACTATATCTGGTGGTCTTTGAGATCTTCTGAAACATTCTAGATATGCCCCTAGCCCAGGTAGATCTACTGCCATCGTCCAGTCATTTGCACAGTCATCATACGTCCATATTTAAAATAGATTCGTTTAAAAATGAAAGTCACTGGTATCTCACCTTCCTAATAATGTTTTTATAACATCTCTATAGTAAAAAGACATGCATTACAAGATGTGAAGGTAAGAAGAGGTGTGGATGTAGGAAGTGATCACCATTTAGTAGTAGCACAACTGAAAGTGAAACTCAGAACGGCTGGACCAACTGTAACTACACATAAAAGGATTGACATCAGCGAATTGAAGGACCCCCTTACCAGAAAAGCTTTTGCGGCTGATATAAAGAAGCGATATCAATTTGCCAAAAGTCAGGAAAAGACATTGACTGATGATATAGACCAAACATTCAACACCATTTCAACAATATATAAGGAAAGCAGCAAATCATGCTTGGGATTACAGGAAAGGAAGAAGCAAGATTGGATAACACCAGAAACATTAAACACCATAACGATGAGAAAGGAAATGAAAAGAAAGAAAACAGAAGCGAAGTCCCCCAGGTTAAAGCAACTATATAGCGAACAGTACAGTCAGCTGGACAAGGAAGTTAAACTCCAAACCCGAGCCAACAAAAGGAATTTCCTAGACGATCTTGCAAGACAGACAGAAGAGGCAGCATTAAAACATGAACAAAGCACAGTATACAAAATAACTAAAATCATCAGCGGAAAACGAGGTGCAAACAATATTACATTAGTAAGAGATAAGCAAGGAAATCTCATCACGACAGCAAAGGACAGGAAACAAGATGGGCAGAGCATTTCAGAGAAACTGAGCAAGGAACCACCAGAGGCACAATTGAATGTCCCTGAGACTGAAAATGATCTAGATGTTAATACATTCTACGAAAAGAAGAAATCATCACAGCAACAAAGGGTTAATGAATGGAAAAGCTCCTGGCTATGATAACCTAAATGCAGAGCTATTTAAGACAGACCCTGAGCTAGCAGCAGAACTATTAGACCCACTATTTGCACAAGTCTGGAAAACAGGGACAACACTAACGGAGTGGAACAAAGGAATAAATGTCAAATTGCCAAAGAAGGTAGATCTTGCAGACTGCAGTAATTGGAGAGGAATAACTCTTCTCTCAGTTCCCAGCAAAATACTAGGCACGATAATTATACAGAGAATTTCAAAAGCAGTAGAACACAAACTGAGGAAAGAACAAGCAGGATTTAGAAAGAACAGAAGATGTGTAGATCATATATTTACCCTCAGGAACATTATAGAGCAGTGCTCAGAATGGCAAAGACAGCTGTACATTAATTTCGTTGATTTTGAAAAGGCTTTTGAAGTATACATAGGGACAGTTTATGGACAATACTGAGGGCTTACGGAATTCCAAGATGCATAGTGTCAATCATAAAAAACCTCTATGCCAACTTTACGTGTAGCGTTGGGCAGAGAAATCTAACCTTTGAGGTAAAGACAGGAGTACGACAGGGATGCCCCTTATCAACCACTCTATTTTTAACAGTCATATTCTGAGTGATGCGCCAGACAACAGAGGGCAGTCCAAGAGGAATAAGATGGACTACATTTTCTACATTGGAAGATCTGGAATATGCAGATGACATTGCACTACTAGCACATTCCCATCAACATATCCAGGAAAAAACGGATAGACTTAATAAATATAGCCAGCAGGTGGGCTTGAACATCAATCTAAAGAAGACAGAGGTCATGACGCTCAATGTGAGCAACCCTGAGCCCATGTCAGTAAGGAATCAGCAACTGGAACAGACAGACACCTTCACATACCTAGAATGCATAGTAACACCAGACGGCGGAGCAAGCAAAGACATCAACAACAGAATAAACAAAGCAAGAACAGCCTTTTTTAGTCTAAACAACATCTGGAAGTCCTCTCAGTACAGCACAAGCACACAATTAAGATTATATCAGAGCTGTGTGCTTTCTGTGCTTCTCTATGGTGCGGAATGCTGGAGAGTTACAGAGAAAGAAATGTCGAATTGTCCTCTTTTCACACAACATGCCTAAGAAAAATTCTCCGAATCTTTTGGCCGAATACCATCACCAACCAAGATCTGCTTACTCGGAACAAGCAAGAGGACATGCACACCATCATAGCTGGCAGACGCTGGAGTTGGGTTGGCCATGTCCTCAGAAGAGACCCCGATATCATCACAAGAACAGCTATGCTGAAGGAAAACGAAAGAGAGGCCGACCAAAAACAACTTGGCGGAGGACTGTGGAGGCTGAGATGCAAAGAATGAAGCAGAGTTGGGGCACTGTACGAAGGATGGACACCGACCGAGCAAAGTGGAATCCATTTGTTGTTGCTCTACAAGACGCCACCAGGCGAGATGGCCACTGACTGCTTTGACGGTCGGCGGCTAAGGATCAAAGAAGAAGAAGAAATAGTAAAAATATAAAATAACCTTTTTCGAACAATATGCATTGGTATTCACTAAAATGTTTATATAATTTTGTGTACGTAATGAAAGCGTAAGTCATGATGTTGAATTGAACATTAAGATTGAGAATACGAAACCTATGGTAATTAGCAACACAGACGACAAGCCAAAGTTAAAGCTAAGAATAAACGAGAATATACTGAAATAAGTCAAGAGTTTCTCATATCTTGCTAATATAATAACATAAAGTGGCATATGTGAAACAGAAATCATAAAGAGAATAGAAACGTACAAAGCTACAGTCAACAGCATCAGACAAATATTAAAATCTAAACAAAGAGCTGACAAATTAACACTCAGAGTTATCAAGTGTTACATATAATCTTCATCACTCTATAGTGTACCCGTGTAGTTCTCGTGTAGTTCTCGTGTAGTTCTCGGGTAGTTCTCGTGTCTCTCTTAAGAGATAAGTAAAGAATAGAACCACTGCACCCTCAGGCATGCAATAACAAGGTGACTAATATGCGATTGTTGGTCGGGCTGGTAACCTCATCAAGGAAAACAAATTGCCATAGAAACCACCGCTCCGAGAGCATGTGACTGCTTAGTGCAGACTTCCTGCAGGGACCAGCTGCAGTGGTGCCGGAGCGTAAACAAAAATGATGATGATAAATGTATGGTGTACAAAAATGGACAAGGAGTTAGAGGAAAAAAGTGAGGGTCTTGAGATGTGGATTTACTGAAGCATGGAAATAAAATTAATAAAGCTAAGAGTGAAAAGAGAGATTAATGAAGTAGATTAAAATTAGACAGCTAAAATATTTTGGTCATAGAAAAAAAACATAACACCTTGCTGAAGACCATAATGGAAAGAGGAGTTAAAGGCAAACGTGCAAGAGGAAGACAGCTATATAAGTGGGAAGATAACATTAAGAGATGAGCAGGACAGAGTTTATCAGCATTTATCATCAAGACAAGAGACAGAAGACGTTGAAGATCCACTCAGGCTACCTTCGTTGTGGAGATGGAACATGATGATGATGAGTAAAAACCTGCACCACACGCTCTACAGTTATACTGGGTTTCAGATAAATTATTTGCTCAGGTCGTCTTGTTACGACACGTTCTAACGATGTCGTCTGCTACAGTTGTGAGCACTTTTAATGTTGCACATTGGATGCTTGAGATGGTTTTTAATGTAGAATGTTTTTTTCACGCTTCACGGTATTTTAGTGAACGCGAAGTGTATAGTAACTTTATGACGTGTCACGGTTGACATAGTCCCGCTTGACTACGTTTTACGTTTACCCTTTTGATTATAAGCTCCGAACGAGACGCATGTATTCCGCTTACTACCAGGATATTTTATAGTGCAAGTATTTATTGAGAATGTTGGCCAGGGGGTCAGGCCTTTATTATGACGAAGCAAGAATGGTTGTGGATAACCATTAGTTATTTAATTCTGATTTCGGGAGTGATTAATCAATTTTATAATTCAAGTTCGCAAAACTGGTATGTCTCACTTTCGACTGTGTGCATCGCAGCAGTGCGTATATATAGTCTACCATGTTTTGTCGACGATAATCATTGATATTTATGTTCGGACTGGACTGCACTAATAGGAGATTGAAGCTATGTAATACAAGGATTCTTATGCATGAATATATTACGTGAATATAACTGTATTGTCAATAAATATGTTGTGTTCATGGACTCAACAAGAAGGAGTTGCCTCATTGATGACCTTCAAGGTTGGCTAAACAGTTAAGCCACTTTCGTTCATCCATTGTATGTTTAAGCACGATATTGTTCATTCAAGAACATTAATATTGACCAACTTATAGACAGGGTTCGGAAAGAATAACGATGACACTCAAATTATTAAGAAAATACCCTGCTTCGATTAAGCTACATCTTCAACAGATAATAGCCATAAACGGACCTTGTAACAGTGGTAGGCCAGCGTGGTTGCTGATGAATTAAAGAAATAATATTCGTCAGTTCAAGGAAAAATAGTACAGTGTCATTAACAGTAGTTTTCGATTTTCCTTACGAGCCAAAGGACGTACGATTATGCAAAGCTCAAAGCGCATGGGCACTACGAACAATTTTGACGTCATAACCTTCCCAGATGACAATGAACCAGCCGTTAATATTCAAGATCAGAGTCAATTGTCTAATACATCAAGATGTACATATATCCAAGTTAATCAACGCCAACAATGTCGATCATGATCAATCCAGACATCGATACTTTGATGTTGGTGTATGCCAGCATTGTGCGGACGATTGAATTCGCCTTTTAAAGATAAGTACATATTTTGGCCCTAACGGCAAGTTTCGTCCTTTGCTTTGGCAGGAATGTTTTTTTCTCATACTTTTCATGTTTTGTTTCTATAATGTCGTCTGCATGTTCACTTAGCGGGCAGGTTTGCAGGGAATCAGGATACCTGTTATGTCAGCGTCAGCAGACCGCAGATATCCTGATCGTTTCTTTTAGGTTTTGTTGAATAGTTGCAATTTTATACAAGAGATCCGCTAAAAACTGGGACATACTCTGCTTGTGATTTGCATTCATTCACATTAGGTGTTTCAGCTGTAAAGTTACGTTATATTTATGGTATTTTTCTGTACTAAGTTTCATTTTTAATCATTTTTTCGTCACTTGTTTGTAAATTATCCCGTTCATTCTAAATCTAACTGTCATTTATTTATGAATATATATATATATTGTAACGTTCGTCTATGAGTCCATGTGACGTCATGATTCTTAGTGATGAAGTTTGACCTATTCTCATTTTTAGTTCACCTCGTCACTTCCGATTCTGCTTCAGTTTATAGGATCATTTTTAATGTCTGCAAATTGTCAATTGTGGCGTGATTTCCTGTTGTGACACTTTGGTTTCATGTGTCTACTTGTATTCATTTATGGTTATATTGTGTTGATAATAGAATAAGATAAATATAAGATAGCAATGTTATAATACTTATGATTAATTTATTTTAAAAATACTTGATGACTAATTTGATTGCATCATAATGCACTAGTAGTCCATGTCACTACTGTTTACACATGCTACATATGGCGTGATATCATAATATATATTGATAAATAAGAATAAATTTAGCTCTTACCTTGAATATGGTAAGCATATTGAGGCGTATTTACTAGACTGGTCTAGTCACAATACTATAATAGCCATTTTAGCATATATAATTGAGTAGATATATACGGGAGATTGATATAATTGACTACTAATTAACTATATTATTGAATTAACATGGCGACTTGGTGATATTTGATGAAGATTGGTATATAATTTGATTTTAAAAAAAGGGAGCACGTAAAGAATTTGATTATTATTTGATTGATTTAGGGAGTCACATATATATTTATCATGCTTACTTTATATGAGAATATGATGATTGGACGGGAAATTGGTATAGAGGATAAATATTTGAAATCAGTTGCCATAAGACGAATGGCTAGAGAAAATGTTATTGAAATGGCAAAAGTACCTAGGGAGGAAGAATTGGAAGCTGAAGTAAGGCGTATTGAGGATTTAGAAGAAACTAAAAGGATATTTGCATTAGAGGAGCAAAACATGCAACCTGATTTAGTAGATGTACAGAATAAGCTACGAGATTTTTATAATACAAAGCATATTAATGATTTACATAAGTTTCCGGAAGAACATGTGGTTGTTCAGAACAAAATACTCGTTGAAGACAAATTTGTCGATGTTATAAAAATAGATAAAACGTCTAGGTCGGACATGATGTCTGCTCTGGGGGATCTCCTCCAAGAAGGTAAGAATGATGGTTTCCAAGGCCCAGACCTTGAAGATTTTATACTAGACAATTTTTTATGTCGTACGGCATCAGATTTAGCGGAGTTTGCGGATGGTAATTTTCATTCTGTCCCACATATAATCATGGCGAGGGACATTGCAGACTTACTAGGTGGAGTATTTCGTGCTTTTGTGGAACGTTACGTACATGTCCAACATGGTTCTATAGTGAATAACATTCGTAACGCTATTCTTTGCGACAATGATTGTAATAAACAAATGAAGGACGAACAATGGAATGAGACGAAAAGGATGAATTTTTTGGACGATATTGCTGAAGAAAGCAAGATAGAGGAGTTGTCGGAACTCCTTGATGATAAGGAGCTAGTGATTCTGAATTTAAACGAGAGGGTAAGGACTCTAACTTTACAGGTCGAGGATGCCAATACGAACCTCGCGTCATCACAATTGGAGCTAGCAAATTCTAGTGAGTTGGTAGAGGATACATTGCAGAAGAATAATATTTTGAACTCTGTTATTCACGAGCTTAAATCTGAAGTTTCACTTTTGAAATCTAAAGTTGATATACAAGGGTATAACCTGAGTCGAAAATGTGCAGACCAGTACGTTCAATGTGATTTGATTCTGACTGATGATACACAGGTCGGATCCATTTATTATGATAAGGATCTATATACACAGTTCTGTCTACACAGGGACATAAAGTCAAAGATTGAGACAGGAAAAGGGGCATATGGGAGTGTATCATTTGATGACAATAATATCATGGAAGTATTTCATACCGATAATAATAAATTTTGTGAATGTTCTCTTAGACAGGAAAATGAGTTAGATGATGAGGTAACATCATGGAAACAGATGTTGGATGACCAGATAAGTAAGGTGAACTCTTCCACGCGTGACTTGGCATTATTGCGTGAAGATAATAAGAAATCAATGATTGATTCCCATAGTGGTAATGAGACATATAAGAAATTATTTGATGAAGTGAAATCAATAAATGAAGACGGGAAAATAGATTCTGGTAATGCTGTTACTGTATCTACCTCGAGTGATGATTGTTTAACTGATGACAGGGTGACTACATTAGAAGCGTTACTCCTGAATGAGCAACATAGATATGCTGCACTGGAAAAGAAAACGCAACAACAAATCGATAAACTTTCCACTACATTGCACACAGTTGATTCTTTACGGGATAGTGAGAAGAAGATAACCACTAAATTAGATAAGTTAAATAAGAAACAGAGGCAGGAGATTGCATTCCTGACTTTTGAAGGTAATAAATTAAGAAGAAGGGCTGATTGCCTATTGGATGTACTGTCAGGTAAAAAGATATTAATGAACAACGGATGTGATAAACGTACTTTACGACATGACTTAAGTACTAGGGGTGATACTAAAGTATCAATACACCCAGGGGTAGTTAGGAGATCATTTCGGGGGAGATATACCTTCCCTCGACAGGATACTACTGCCAATTCTGACAGTAAATTTTTGCGACAGGATCAGAGTCAAACTGATCTTAAAAAACCTATTGACGTTGTCACAAGTGGCATGGTTCTTCATAATAAGATTGATAGCATCAGAATTAGTTCTAACTCAGGTAATACAATTAAAACCAATAGGTTAGTCAGCGAAGTTTTCACTTTGCCGAGCAAGCAGGGGTCCTCGACATGCTTCAAACCTACTGTTTTGAATACTGATGGGTATCGTACTAAGGTCCATCTGTGCGATACACCACTGAATGAAGATGATGCATATATGAGAAGAAAAAACTTAAATGTTCCTCATATAACTAACCAGACACATCACTCTCGTTCACATTTTAGTGACAGCGATACTACATATATTGGTAAAAGTGCATATTCTCGCACTGTGTTAGTGCGCAATCTGCCACAAGGCACTACATAGCGGTCACTTGGTATTTTTTTTTACTTACACGGCAGACGTTAGGTTTGTGCGTCTGTTGCCACCTACCACTAAATGGTATGGTGACGCTGTGGTTACATTTCGTAACAATAGAGATGCTCGAATGGTTGTCGAGCGTGACAATGGTGTGTATTTTCACCACCATTCTCTGAGATTGAAACTAGTACCTGATTCTAGTTCGCGTAGGTAATACTTTACACGTACTATTTAGGTATGACTAAGGATACATTATACTAATCTATCCGTAATTCAGGAAGAAGAATCTTCTTTTCCTGAGGTACATACTTCTTTACCTGTACCTGCTTTACAGGCTACAGAATCTTGGCGTGATGTAACCATCTCTCCGTCGGTTACACCGCAACAGCATCAACAGATTGCTGATCGTTTGGAATCTTTTTCAGATGTGTTAACTGATCAGCCTGGTCGCACTTCATGTATTAGTCAAGACATAATACTTAAGGATGATACACCTATTCGTGTACATCCATATTCAGTTCCAGTACAATACCTCAGTAAGACAATGATGGAACTTAATCAGATGTTGTCCTTGGGAATTATAGAGAGTAGTAACTCTCCATTTTCGTCACCCTTAGTCATTGTTAGAAAGAAAGACAACAACATTCGTTTATGTGTCGACTATATGACGTTAAATGCTCAGACTGTGGCTGACAGTGAACTACATCCTATCCTTGACGACTTACTTACTCGTCTATCGACTGCAAAATTCTTCACAAAAATAGACCTAACTAAGGGATATTGGCAGATTCCCTTGACTGAAAAAACCAAATATTATACTGCGTTCTCGACTCCACAAGGTCTTTACCAGTGGAACGTTTTGTCTTTTGGGCTTATGAACGCGCCGGCTACTTTTGTACGCATGATGCGACAAATTTTTTCACACAGACAGGATATTATCACATACATCGACGACATATGTTTATTTAGTTCGTCATTTGAGGAACATTTTTCAGGACTTCATTCTGTTTTGAAAATCTTAAAAGACAATAAGTTAACCGCTAAACCCGCTAAAATACAAGTGGCTTTCCATGAGATAACTTTACTTGGACATATTATTGGGGCGGGACGTATCCAAACTGTTCCCCATAATATATCTAAAATTTTAAATTTGTCAATTCCTAAGACAAAAAAACAAGTTAGGAGTTTATTAGGTCTCGTCCAATACTATAGTAGATTCATACCTAATTTATCATCCATCACAGCGGTCTTGTCCTCACTTTTGATGAAGGACATGCCTGTGAAAGTGACCTGGACGGCAGACTGTGACAAAACATTTCACCAGGTATTATCACTCTTTTCTAGGCCACCTATTTTAAGGTTGCCAAACACTAAAAAAATATTTATTCTACGCACAGATGCCAGCAACTATGGAATCGGAGGTTGTCTTTTACAAGAATACGAAGGAGTACTTCACCCAACGATGTTCTTTTCGAGAAAGCTCACCAATGCCGAAACAAAATACTCCGTTATTGATAAGGAGTTTTTAGCTGTGGTATGGGCTATTCAGAAAATAGAAAAGTTCCTTCTGGGTGCACCTTTCATTATTCAGACGTTACCTACATTTATATTAGAACTGTTTAACTCAAGGATTATCTCTTGTGGAAATGAATTTTTTCTTCATATGGAACACACCTTAGATTGCGTGCATGAAAAGAAAGACATACGGATGGATCTTCATAGTGACACTATTAATTTCTATACTTATTGACTGAATAAAATAAAAGATAGTATGAAAAAGAAAGAAGAAATGAAGAAACAAATAAAAGAAACAAAGATAATAAAAAGAAAAGAGAAAATATAACACAATTGAATAATATAAGTAATATATTAATTTTTACATGTAGTTGTTGACTTATAGTTACATAATTATCACATGATATAATATGTATTATTATTTTCAGTTGATACTTTATTTTTATTATATAACAATTCTGTACACACATGTTTCATTTTTTTTATTAATGTCTCACTACTTAATTTTATGCATTCTCCATTATTCTTTTTCTTTACTTTTCTTTACTTTCTTCACATTGATACTATACTTTAGTTTAGTTAATTATAGTTTAATTCTATAAAATCCTATTACATTGATTATTTAGTTAATTCTATAGTTAGTATATTTTATGACACAACACACGATTTTCTTTTAGACATAATTTTAGTTAAGTAGATAAATAATTACTATCCTTTTTGACAGAAGATATTTTCTTTAGTTAACTTAATATAATGTTCATGTATTACATGACAAGTCTTATATTGACATGACTTATGACCCTGTTCTAGGCAGAACATCGTAGGCCATATATCGTGACTTGTTAAATTTTTTATGATAATACATAGAGCTAATTCAAAAATATCTATAGAATAGATTTTTTTTACCCCCGTCGGTCAGGGGAATGTTACGACACGTTCTAACGATGTCGTCTGCCACAGTTGTGAGCACTTTTAATGTTGCACATTGGATGCTTGAGATGGTTTTTAATATAGAATGTTTTTTCACGCTTCACGGTATTTTAGTGAACGCGAAGTGTATAGTAACTTTATGACGTGTCACGGTTGACATAGTCCCGCTTGACTACGTTTTACGTTTACCCTTTTGATTATAAGCTCCGAACAAGACGGATGTATTCCGCTTACTACCAGAATATTTTATAGTGCAAGTATTTATTGAGAATGTTGACCAGAGGGTCAGGCCTTTATTATGACGAAGCAAGAATGGTTGTGGATAACCATTAGTTATTGAATTCTGATTTCGGGAGTGATTAATCAATTTTATAATTCAAGTTCGCAAAACTGGTATGTCTCACTTTCGACTGTCTGCATCGCAGCAGTGCGTATATATAGTCTACCATGTTTTGTCGACGATAATCATTGATATTTATGTTCGGACTGAACTGCACTAATAAGAGATTGAAGCTATGTAATACAAGGATTCTTATGCATGAATATATTACGTGAATATAACTGTATTGTCAATAAATATGTTGTGTTTATGGACTCAACAAGAAGGAGTTGCCTCATTGATGACCTTCAAGGTTGGCTAAACAGTTAAGCCACTTTCGTTCATCCATTGTATGTTTAAGCACGATATTGTTCATTCAAGAACATTAATATTGACCAACTTATAGACAGGGTTCGGAAAGAATAACGATGACACTCAAATTATTAAGAAAATACCCTGCTTCGATTAAGCTACATCTTCAACAGATAATAGCCATAAATGGACCCTGTAACACGTCTGTACCTTCATAGTTAATATAGAACTTAACTCTGTTTATTTTGGCTCGCCCTACTATATATCATAGTCATACCGCAGTAATAATTTTGTTATCTTTTAGAGTTAGTTCACTTGTTTTGTTCTTTCCAGATTTTTGTAGCCAGTGTGTCTTCTACTTATCACGTTTTGCGCCTTATGGAGCGAGGATGTCCCAACTGTAGCTCGTCCCCTTGCAGGAGGCCTGCATTAGAGGACTCATGTACGCGTAGTAACTGGTGTTGTAATTTCTGTAGGAATTTGTTTCACTACATACCAGCCCCATTTAAAATCTCATATTCTTCGTCTTCTTCTTTGATCCTGTCAAAGCAGTCAGTGGCCATCACGCCTGGTGGCGTCTTGTAGAGCAGCAAACAAACTGCTTCCACTTTGCTCGGTCGGCGGCCATCCTTCATGCAGTTCCCCAGCTCTGGTTCATTCTTTGCATCTCGGCCTCCACAGTTTTCCGCCAAATTGTTTTTGGACGGCCTCTCTTTCGCTTTCCTTCAGGTTTCCATAGCATAGCTGTTTTTGTGATGGCATCAGGGTCTCCTCTGAGGGTGTGGCCAACCCAACTCCAGCGTCTGCCAGCTACGATGGTGTGCATGTCCTCTCATATTAGTCACCTCTTAAGAAATGTCTGAGGCAGCAGAAGTCTTATTATATCTGTGTCTCCTTCAATACCCCACTCCCCCCACATCCACCCCATGAACCATACGGAACATTTAACAAATTGCGGATATATACCTCAATGAAATGTATTCATTAACTGATATTGATGCAATAACATGTAAAAGACAACAAAAAAACTCCACATCAAACAGGCATTTATTGTGGTGCGAACACGGTTCAACTGTTTTCAAGCCTATTAATTCGTGTCTGGAAGACCACTGTTCGTGCGCTTTTGTGGGTTTTTATTTATGCTTAACGGATTTGGCGACAATCTCAAGACAAGTCCAGACAAGAAAGTAATGGTGCAGTCAATTTTAAAATGGCAGTTTCTAACGACATGTCTGCTCTTCTGATGCGACGCAAAACGATCTGGTTGTAACTCGGCGAGAAGACTATATAATCCAGTTATTTAATAAATAATGGTCTTCCGTCACTTGGAGACTCAATATGGCAACACGGGTCATAAGGTTACACTGAAAATGACTGCTTAAAGGGCATTAACTCTTAACATAAACAGCATGAGTACAGCAGACTGGATTCTTTCACAGAGAAGAAATGTCAAGGTCGAAGGCGTAGAGACTGGTGAATTTAGATTTTAAAAACACTTTTACGGTTCTATTCTGGTATTTCAATTCTGAACTAATTTTGTCCTAAGTGATGTAGCCTGGAATCTACGACTTCTGTTTCTCCCGTGTTTAGACTGACAGAAAAACATGAACGGAAGGGCTACGACCAAGCTGACAGAAGAGCATTTAGGCAGGCAGGTGTACAGACAGACAGGAAGAGAGACTGCAAGACAGTTGGATAGACAAATATATACATACGTAGATAGGCAGACAGGCAGATAGACAGACAAGATACACAGTTAGACAGATTTATACATACGTAGATAGGTAGATAAGCAGGCAAGCAGACAGAGAGTGAGAGAACGAACGAACGAAAAGACGAACTTTATTTTCAAAGGGTTTAGAATTGAGCACGCAGGCCCGTCTAACATTCTGCCCTTCCTTTCTCTCGTCTTCCATACTGAATCCATTTATTCTCACATGTATCTTAAATAATACTTAAATAATAAAATAACAATAAAATACAATAAAATAAAATCCCAAAATTGTAATAGTACAATAACAGTTACACATATTTACAGTACCTTATCATAATTAATACTAAACAGGACAAAATTATCTTTAAAACCTACATATGATGTTATGTAATTATTTAAGAACATAACTAAATTAGGGTGGCATATAATCTGCACTCATGATGTATTTGAAAAGTCTGTGATTGAATGAATATGGACTAAGCGTGTTTTTAAGTCGTGTGGAAGATTATTTCACAGATGAGCAGCAGAAAAAGCTAAACTTTTCTTGAATAAGTCGAGCCTAGGCTTGGGCATGTGAAATTTATTTAAGCGTTGACTGCGTCTTCCGCTGTATTTGAAAATAGGCCACAGATACGTTGGAGCATTCTGTGATAAGATTTTGTGAATAAATTTGGCTTTGTTGAAGAGAAGGCGCTTTCTTAGTGGTAATATGTTTAGATATGTATATGGGTCTACACTCTGTGTGAGATTTTTGTCTGAAATTAGGCGCACTGCACGTTTTTGTAATGAATAGAGTTTTTTAGTCTTGGACATGGTGCAGCCATCCCAAATTGTGGAACAATAGTCTAGATGTGTTTGTATTTGGGATGTATAGAACATTTTTCGTGTCTCCTCATCTAGGAAATGTTTGATTTTAGCTAACTGGTAAACTTTTTGTGCCGTTTGTTTGGTCAGTCCTTGTACATGCGAATTCCACTTAAACGTTGGTCAATTATGAGACCTAGTGTTTTATTTTCATTTACATCTTCAATTAAAGAGGTTCCAATGTAGAGCTGAAGTGTTGTTTTCTGTGAGTTTTGTAATTTTTGTCTAGTTGATATTATCATACATTTTGTTTTAATGATATTTATTTGCATGCAATTTTCATTGCTCCACTTAATAAGATTGTCTGCGTCGCTTTGTAATAATCTTTCTAGCGTGTTGCAACTTTTATCACTGTTATAAATGGTACAGTCATCGGCAAATAGGTCGCAGGATGAGTGCTTGATGTGTAGTGGAAGGTCATTTATGTAAATGGAAAAAAGTAGAGGGCCGAGAATAGAACCCTGAGGAACACCGGTGTCAATAATAGTTGGGCTTGACAAGAAGTTATTGTACCACACTACTTGCTGTCTGTCGGACAGGAATGATTTAAGTAATGTCACCAGTTTAAAGTTAATTTTCATTGTTTCCAATTTTCTTATTAAAACAGCGTGATCTAACATGTCAAATGCTTTCCTAAAAAAAGTTAGTTGCTTATCCTTTACAGGACGTGGCAATCAACCCCAGCTTTTATTGGCTGTTTGTGATTTTTCTAGGCAATTTTTTTTCATTCAGTAGTTTGCCATTGCTTTCTGAACGGTACGGCGCTTATACCATTGTTAAAAATCCACACAAAGCGATCTGCTACCAAACCGCCTGCAGCAGGTTTCGAACCTGGTATATCTGAATTATGAAACTGCGTTCATATCCATTAGGCCACAGACGCCGAAGCTTTCTTAAAGTCTACAAATATTGCTCCACATATGTTATCGTTATTGATGTTTAGGTGCAAGTTGTCTATCATCTTAGTTAGAGCTGTGTGGCATGAATGCTTTTGTCTAAACCCTGACTGACTGTCAATTAGCAAGTCATTACTAACTAGGTACTGTAGTGTTGCTTTATGTATGTGTTTTTCTAGTGGTTTAGAAAGCGATGATAAAAGAGAAATTGGTCTATAGTTACCAAGGTTACTGTTATCTGACGAGCCAGGTTTGAAAAGAGGATATACTTTGGCAATCTTAAAGGCCGAAGGAAAATAACTTTTAGCGATACATTGATTATACTCGTATATATAAGTTAGTGAATCACTAATAGCTGGTGCGGCGTAACGCAGTATTCGATTACTGATTCCGTCAAGCCCTGATGAGCTATTATCTTTAAGGCCAATAAGATAGTTATACACTTCATTAACTGTCATAAAAGGAATGTCGGGTGGAAGTGAGTTTGTACATTTGTTCTTACAGAATGCTGAAAGTTTGTCTAAGTCTTTAGAGGAAGGTGGTATTGTGGATTTCAGATTGTTTATTTCTGCTTGAAAGTGATTGCTGAAGTCTGTGCAAGTAAATGAAGTGTTGGAAGAGAATGAGTCTGGTGCATTACGTTTTTTCGCTAAGGTGTTAATTGCCTTCCATATTTCCTTACTATTTGATTTGTTCTGAACCATATTTCTAAAATGATTTTTCTTTTCTTTGCGAATTATATATTGAACCTTGTTCCTGTATACCCTGTATGTGTTGAGGTCCTTATTTTTGTGCGCTTGATCTCTCTGAGACAGATAGATAGGTAGATAGATAGATAAATAGATAAATAGATAAATAGATAGATAGATAGATAGATAGATAGATAGATAGATAGATAGAAGATAGAAGATAGATAGATAGGTAGGTAGGTAGGTAGGTAGGTAGGTAGGTAGGTAGGTAGGTAGGTAGGTAGGTAGGTAGGTAGGTAGATAGATAGATAGATAGATAGATAGATAGATAGATAGATAGATAGATAGATAGATAGATAGATAGATAGATAGATAGATAGATAGATAGTTAGATAGATAGATAGATAAATAGATAGATAGATAGATAGATAGATAGATAGATAGATAGATAGATAGATAGATAGATAGATAGATAGATAGATAGATAGATAGATAGATAGATAGATAGATTCATAGATAGATAGATAGATAGATAGATAGATAGATAGATAGATAGATAGATAGATAGATAGATAGATAGATAGATAGATAGATAGATAGATAGTAGTCAATAACATTATATGATAGACAATCAAGGGGTACACGTGATTTAGGTCAAAGATAGAATTCATCCAGATAACTAACTAGACATAAAATGGGTTTTGACAATCAAGTTTGTTAACAACACAAATAAAGAACTGTCCTAACTTACAAAATCAGATAAACTAAGATGATGTGAAGTCCCCCCAAGGTAGTTAATTTTTCCTCAGCATTTAAATGACAAAGAGGGTCCTTCATAATTCTATAATTTTGATAAAACATGCAATATTTAAAAAATATAAATAAGAAAATTTATACTGTCCCTTATAAATGTGTGTAAACTAAAAAAGGTGGTAAAAACAAACAACAAAACAATACAACCGACGCGCTTAATACAGCTTTGGCTTTTTTTACAAATTTTGTCTATTTGTGAGGCGTTTGCATTGGCGCTATCTAAACGTGAGCAAGGTGGTGAGTCGAGGTAATAGGGACAAACGTTAAGGTAATAGTAGTTTATTTTAAGCGCTCGGCATCATATAACAGATTTAACTTTGAATTTTTATTTTACTCATTTCTGACGCTAAAGACCTTAGAATTTCAAATCAACATGCCTTCTCACATACAATAATACACTAATGGGATTTCGCTGCATGTATTAGATGAACTTCTCTCGTTCCTTGATATTGAATTTTTTTTTTTGTATGAGTCGTTTTGAACGAGCAAACATTTCCCCTTCTGTTGTAGCATGCCCATTTGACTATATGTTCACGTGACTAAATATTTTCCCATTTTTGATACACAAAGAGCCCTACTGATTTCTTGTTGATTCCTAGAAATTTTCCTTATTTTATATTCAGCAATTCAAATTTCTAGAATTTATTTGGATAATTAATTTTTCCCGCCCCAAAACAACAACTATTATATTTTTTATTATTCGCTCTTTTATTCCAAACATAGAAGAGATAAAGCCAGTAATTAAAGGGGATCTCTCTCTCTCTCTCTCTCTCTCTCGCTCTCTCTCTCTCTCTCTCTCTCTCTCTCTCTCTCTCTCTCTCTCTCTCCCTCTGAGTTTGGGACGCAAAGACAACGAGGAAAGTAACTGTTTACCCCACCTCATCTTGATGAACCTAATAAAAAAATGTCCCTGAGTCATTCAGTTGCACACCGTTTGAAAATTTCACGAGTTCTTATAACATTCTTCTGAATGTCTCAAATCACTAATTTACTGTACGAAGAATTCGATTTTTATGTCTTGTTGTTTTTTTTTTTTTTTTAATGTTTTTTTTATTTACTTTATTTTTAAATTCATTATTATTATTATTAATTTTATTTTATTTTTAAATTTTATTTTAAAAACGTACTTTAATTATGATGATTATTGCAAATGTAATATTACTTTTATAATGATAAATGCCTTAATTATGCTTAAAGTAAATGTGAGGATGAAAGGATATAGTATACATGACGAGAGAGAGAGAGGAAGGGCAGAATGTCAGACGGGCCTGCGTGCCCAATTCTTAACCCTTTGAAAATAAAGTTCGTTCGTTCTCTCTCTCTCTCTCTCTTTCTCTCTCTCTCTCTCTCTCTATATATATATATATATATATATATATAGAGAGAGAGAGAGAGAGAGAGAGAGAGAGAGAGAGAAATATAGGTAAAGGATGCCGTTACACGCCCATTGAGACATTTTGGGAATGTAGTGTTAGGCACATATTTTCTTGACCATACAGCACACTAGGGGTGATGTGGTCAGCATCACGCCGGCCGCCTTACCATTCCCTGATTTGCTCTGGTATCCAACTCATAAGGCTGGGTCGACCCCGGAGCCAAATGCGGTTTAAGAAATCCCACCTCTACTGGGATTCTACTTCGTCGATTTTCAAAAAGCCTTTGATAGTCTACACCGCCCATCATTGTGGAAGATACTTACAATCTATGGTTTTCCAACAAAATATGTGAATATAATCAAAGCGCTATATGACAATGCAAGATGTTGTGTTAGAACAAATAAAGGGAATACAGAATGGTTTACAGTAGAAACAGGGGTGAAACAAGGCTGTATTATGTCACCACTACTTTTTGGAATAGCTATTGATTGGGTTATGAGAAACTATACCCACAATGAACAATTAGGTATAAAATGGACAAATGGAAAATTCCTGGTGGACCTGGATTTCGCAGATGATTTAGCATTCTTAAGTTCAACACCCAGACAATCCCAAGAAGCAGTAAATAATTTGTATCATCTCTCGGTTAAAATAGGTCTCCAAATAAATGCCTCTAAAACTAAAGCTATGAACTTTTCTAACGAGACCTTTGATATCATCTTGAACGGGGAAAAACTACAGAAAGTTGAAAGTTTCAATTATTTAGGCAGTAAAATGACTCAGGATGGTGACACAACAAGAGAAATCCATACTAGAATTGCTTTGGCTGCTACCGCCTTCAATTGATTATCTAACATTTGGAAATTACGATCATTGAATATACATACCAAGCTTCGTCTGTTTAATTCAAATGTTATCTCAGTGTTAACACACGGAAGTGAGAGTTGGCCAATACAAACATAATTGGAGAACAAGCTGCCTAAATTAGAGAAAAAACGTCTTAGAAAAATCATGAACATAAGTTGGCAAGAATTCAAGACTAATCGACAAATAACAGAAGTCTCTAGGGCAGAAAATATGTCTCCGACTATATAAGGAAAAGACGATGGTCATATATCGGTCATGTCCTACGAATGCAAAACAACAGAATGCCTCTACAGGCGCTCACTTGGGTTCCTGAGGGTAAGCGGAAAAAAGGAAGACCAAAAGAAACACTCAGAAGAACAATAATAAGAGAAGGAAGAACGTTGGGCCTAAATAATGTGCAAGAGCTAAGAGGAGTGGCGTCACAACGAACAACCTGGAGAGCACTGGTTTCTGCCTTATGTGCCGTGTTTGGTGCTTAAAGAATTTATTATTATTATTATTACTGGGAATTGAACCACGGACCACCGACCTAGGAAGCCAGTGCACTAACCGCGCGTTCTCCTGTTCTGTGCCATTTGCTCAAGGTCTTTCCATTATTTCTTTATCCCTTTCATTTTTGTATCCTGTTCTCTTCTCCGTTTGTTTTCCATTCTTCCTCTACATTTTCTACCCCGTGGATTCCAGAACAAGGACTGCCTTGTACTGCTATCAGAAGATTTTTGCAATGTGCACCCTACCCATCTTCATCGATTTCTTCTCATCTCTTGTTCAATGGCACGTGTCTGGTTCTTGTCATCAGACAGCTGAAAGAAAGAACCAAAATAATTACCAGTGTGAAACAAGATGGATTGACAAGATGTTAGCGAAGATAGGACACATCTTGAGAACCACTAGATGATAGTATTACAACAAGGCAATCCTTGAGCCGGAATCCCCAGGCAAAGAGATACAGGGGCAGACCATAAAATACATAGAAAAGAGAATTAGACGTAAGCAAGAAGTGTAACAAAAAGGCATGGCAAGACCGTAAAGGGGTGGCACATGTCAGGAAGATTTGGCATGTATTGATTGAAGACATGTGAAATATAATGAGTGAATGAATATATATCTTCATACTTTCTTCTCTCTTACTAGAGACTTTCTTACACCACATTTTCTTGGAAAGTTGGAAACAGAGAGTGCGAGAAAGTGAAAGAGAGAGAGACAGAGAGAGACAGACATAGAGAAAAAGAGAGAGAACGAACGAGTGAACGAATGAACTTTATTTTCAAAGGGTTGAGAATTGGACGCTCGTCTAACATTATGTCCTTCCTTTCTCTCATATTTTACACTGAATTCATTTATTCTCACATGCATTTTACATATCAATTTAAAGGAATTCAAATTTGTACAAGTAAAATAATAGCATACTCACATTCACAGTATAAAATTTTAATCATGAAATAAAATATGTTGAAAAGTACAAACATCATCATTAGAACCTACATTCGATAGTATTTATTTGTGTTTGAAAAATAATCAAGCTACCATGTAATCAGAACACCCGTGTGTTACCGGGGCCCGAAAGGGGAGCAAAGAATAGTAACACTGTTCCCTGCCATGCATGTCGTAGAAAGCGACTAAGGAGATTGGGCATGGGGCTGGTTACCCCATCCTGTAAAAAATTTAAACCACAAAAAACTTCAACAAACATGGACAAGTCAATTAAGGAAAATAAAACACAGCCATCCAAGACAGGGGAAGGTCCTCTCGCAGGGAGGCGTATGATGCAACACAGAGAAAGCCGAAAGGAGTCTGTGATGCTGACTAACCTTCTTTCTTCTAGGAGAACTTCCAGATTTGGCACCTATAATGTTCGTACATTAAACGAACAAGGGAAAGTGGCACAAGTAGCAGCAGAAATGAAGGAATATAAAATCGAGGTTCTGGGAATGTGTGAAACAAAGTGGAAGGGGGTAGACAAGAAGAAACTCATCACAGGTGAACTGGTGCTGTCCTCATGGCATGAAGACGAAAGTTCACACCACAGTGAAGGGGTAGCTCTTATGATATCTAAAGAAGCACAGAAAGCACTCATTGAATGGGAAGCCGTTGGACCTAGAATAATAACAGCTACTTTTAAAACAGCTAAAAAGAAAATAAATGTAAATGTCATCCAATGTTATGCACCAACTAATGACAAAGAAGAGTCTGTGAAAGAAGCATTTTATACTAGACTACAGGAAATTATGGAAAAAGTAAAAAGAAGAGACATCACAATTTTGATGGGTGACATGAATGCAAAGATAGGTACAGTCAACACCGGCTTTGAAGAAGTCATGGGAAAACATGGGCTAGGAGTAATGAATGACAATGGGGAACTATTCTCAAACTTCTGTGCTTCAAATCAATTGGTTATAGGAGGAAGCATGTTTCCACATAAGAGAATACACAAGGCAACATGGATGTCACCAGACCATAGAACAGAAAATCAGATTGATCATATATGCTTAAACAAGAAGTTTAGATCATCATTGCAGGATGTAAAGGTATATAGAGGAGCAGATGTGGCATCAGATCACCACCTTCTGATAGCCAAAGTAAAAATGAAACTCAAGAGATATGCAACAATGCAAAATTATAGACAACAATTTAATGTAGGACATCTAAGAAATCTATAAACAAGAGACAAATTTGCGGTCACAATATCCACAAATTCCAAGTGCTCCAACAGCTGGAAGATGTAGAGAATACAGAAGACTATTGGCAGCAAATCAACGCTGTATGGAATGAGACATGTGAAGAAATACAGGGGAAAAGGGAACGACAACAAAAAGCATGGATAACAACAAAAACCATCAATAAGATAAAAGACAGAAAAAACAAGAAAGCAGATTTAAACACAAGCAAAACCAGAAGTTCCAAAGCCAAGGCTCAAGAAATGTACACAGAAGCAAACAAAGAAGTAAAAAGAAGTATCAAAAAAGACAAGAGGAAGTATATTGAGGAGTTGGCAAGAGAGGCAGAAGATGTTGCAGCCAAAGGAAATATGAGAGAACTGTATAACAGCACAAAGAAGCTAACAGGGAAATACAAGCAAACAAGTTGCCTCATAAAAGACAAAAATGGAAAACTGCTCAGCAATATACAAGAGCAAATGAAAAGGTGGACAGAATATTTTGAGGACCTCAATAGACCAGCTCCCCCCCCCCCCCACCCCCCCCCACCGCTGGAGAGCCAGCAGAAGAAGAGCTACAAATTAACGGTGAAAGATCAACGAAGAAAGAAATAAAGAAAGCTATAAAGCTTCTAAGAGATGGAAAAGCGTCTGGACCTGATGGCATTCCAGCAGAGGCCATCAAAGCAGATATCGACACGACTACAGAGATGTTATATAAATTACTTGGTAAAGTCTGGGAAAAGGAAAAGATACCAGCAGAATGGAAGGAAGGATATCTGGTTAAGTTGCCTAAGAAGGGAAATTTACAAGAGTGCACAAATTATAGAGGAATAATGTTACTATAAGTGCCAGGAAAAGTATTAAATAGGATTATCCTTGAGAGATTAAAAGAGTCCATAGACAAGAAACTGAGAGATGAACAAGCAGGTTTTCAACAAAACAGATCCTGTACAGACCAGATAGCCACTTTGAGAATAATAGTTGAACAAAGTCTAGAATGGAATTCACCACTATACATTGGATTTGTGGACTACGAAAAGGTATTTGACAGTGTAGACAGAGAATCACTTTGGAAATTGATGAGGCATTATGGAGTTCCCCTGAAGATCATTAATTTAATAAAGAAAACATATGAAGACATGACATGCAGAGTTCTTCGTGAAGGGCAGCTTACAGAACCGTTTGGGATAAGAACAGGAGTGCGACAGGGGTGCCTCTTGTCTCCATTTCTTTTCTTACTAGCAATAGACTGGGTTATGAGATCATCGACAACACACAACAGAAATGGAATCCAGTGGACTCTGACTAAGCAGTTGGATGATCTGGATTTTGCTGATGACTTGACTCTTCTGTCCCATAACCGTAATCAGATGCAGGACAAATTGAAAACACTCGATGAGAGGTCACAGCAATTGGGTCTGAAAATACATAGGGAAAAGACAAAAATAATGAGAATAAATGCAGGTAATGATAACAGGGTTGAACTTGAAGAAACACCAATACAAGATGTAGAATCGTACACAATGCTTGGCAGCAATATAGACAAAGTCGGAGGGACAGACAGTGATATCAAACTAAGAATACAAAAAGCAAGAGGAGCTTTCATTGCATTGGGAAATATATGGAGATCAAGAGAAATTGGATCCAACACGAAAATAAGAATCTTCAACTCAAATGTGAAGTCAGTCCTATTGTATGGCTCTGAGACATGGAGAACAACAAAGACAACAACCAAAAAGCTACTGTTACCAACGTGGAACTGATGACAAGAACTAGACAAGTGCCAGTGGAACAAGAGATGAGAAGAAGACGATGGCAATGGATAGGACTCACACTGAGGAAACCTGTTGATAGCATTACAAGGCAGTCCTTGTTATGGAACCTCCAGGGCAAGAGAGGCAGAGGTAGACCAAGAAGCCCATGGAGGTGAAAATGACGAGGAGAACGTGGAAAGAACTTGAGATGATGGCACGTGACAGGAGGACTTGGCGTGTGTTTGTTGAAGGAATATGCTCCTTTGGGAGTGGAGGGTTATGAATGAATGAATGATGTAATCAGAACTCATAAAGTATTTTAAAAGTCTACTACTGTATGAATAGGGACTAAGGTTTTTTTTTTTTTAGATCATGTGGAAAATAGTTCCAAAGATGAGCAGCAGAGTACTCTAAGCTTTTCTTGAATAAGTCTTGGGCACTAGTAATTTGTTAGAGAGAGTGAGAGAGAGAGATAGATAGATAGAGAGAGAGAGGGTGAGAGAGAGAGAGAGAAAACGAACGAACGAACGAACTTTATTTTCAAAGGGTGTGAGAGAGAGAGAGAGAGAGAGAGAGAGAGAGAGAGAGAGAGAGAGAGAGAGAGAGAGAGAGAGAGAGAGAGAAGAGATATAACAGACAAATGGGAAGTGGGTGAACAGCTGTTCATAAATTTTCTGGGATAATGTTTTTTTATAGAACCGGCGTCAAACTGAATAAGAAACAGCAGATTTTGGCTTGGAAGATCTCAACGGAAAATCGAATTTCAATTCAAAAAATTTGCGCTCGAAAAAACACGTGGTCTCTCTCAAATCGCAGCTAGCATAAAATCCAATTTCCTCTGTAGGGCACTGTCACGGACAGCCTTTTACCGTCGGATTAAAGCAGCGATAAAATTTAATGTTTTCCTTCTCTTTTAACACAAATATGTCATAGGCATTAGGGATTTGGAAGGACTTGGGGGGATAGAGAAAATAATGAAAGTCCACAGTCTGAGGTTTTTACATGCATGTTTGAAACTTGTTTTCGCGCTTTGCCATTCATAACAGCATTTCTTAGTAATACGGTATAAAACGTTATTGTGTCTCGAATGTTTTTTTTCCGAAATGTATTTTTGGTATTTAGTTTTTAACTCTTAAAATCGGGGGGGGGGGGGGGGGGGGGGGCGGGGGGGGGGGGGTTTCCAGCTACCATAATGGATGCTTTTTTAATCCTACACGTGATGTTTTCAAACAAGCTGTAGACATATACGAGTATATAAAAGAAACTATTGCCATTTGTGTAACAAAAAAATTGTTGTAAATAGGATTCGAATATTTTGTGTTTATGTTGTATATAAATATACTGAAATATTTTGGCCACATTAAACGTCATAGTGGCTTAGAGAGAATAGTGATGGAGGGTATGGTACTTGGAAGGCGAGGCAGGGACCGACCTAGACGACGGTGGACACAGGACATTGAAGACACCTTGAACATGACAATAGAGGAGGCAGTAGGGCTGGCTAGAGATCGAAAGTCTTTCAGGCAGGCTGTGATGAGAGCGACGTTCTGCAAAGGACATGCTACATGATGATGATGATAAAACAAATAAGTTTGTTTTATATTGGTACAGTGCAGATATGAGAAAATTCGGCTATAATCAAACGGGATGAAGCGGCTCTTGGGAGAATAATGTACCATATTATGGCACGCCATACGGCTCGTGGTATAGACAGATTTAATATGGGCTTGGGACCACATGATCCAGACTAATGGTATCTCTGTCTTACCTATTAACTCTCCATTCTGCAGTTCTGCCACTAAATCAGTTCATCACACTTGGCGTCACAATGTCTCTTCGTTGTTTGTCGTGTGTTTTTCTTCTTTTCTTCTTGCGACATTTAGATTTTTTTTCTACTGTACGTAGAAGTGTTTTTGTTTTCTGTTCTATATAGAAGTTTTCACGTTCGCTTCTTAAAAAAAATATAGAACATAGGTAAACCAAGAAAGTATTCAGTGGGGTACTGGAAGATGAGACAGGTCTGTATTTCAGAGCTAGCATTTGCTGATGATGTTGTCCTGATTGCTAAATCAGAGACACATCTCCAATCCAACCTGCAAGTCTGGAAGGAAGAGCTGGAGAAGAGAGGGATGGTCATAAGCAGCTCTAAAACAAAATCCATGGTGATATCACGAGAAGAAAGAAAACATCAGATTAAGTTGGGAGAACAGGTCCTGGAGCAGGTCGACCACTTTAAATATCTCGGAGCTATTATAGACCGAAAGGGGGGGCATCAAAGAAGAGTTGGCCACTCGAAAAGCAGTGGCTGGGAGACTTTATCAGGCCATAAATCGAGGATTCCTCAGCAAGAAAGAGGTTGGTAAGAAAACGAAGATGGCTGTATACCGCTCCACCTATGTCCCAGTCTTGACATATGGATGCGAGTCATGGGCAATGACTACAACCCACAAAAGCCAGATCCAAACCTCAGAAATGAGGTATCTGAGGAAGGTGGTTGAAGTAACAAGAAGAGACATGGTCCGCAACCAGACGATACGTCAAGGCCTAAAATCCCACCCGCTGCAGACCCAAATAGAACAGTCCCAACTAAGATGGTTTGGCCCTGTCTGCAGAATGGGAGAAGATCGGCTACCACGACACGCATGGGAAACAAAGAGCCAGGGATCCAGACCTCCAGGACGACCCAGAGTCCGCTGGGAGGACAACATTAGACAATCTTTGAAGGACCGAGGACTAGAATGGAACCAGGCCAGGAAGAAGACAGCTGATAGAATAGTCTGGCGCTCTCTCTTCCAAACCTCTACACCTCACGGTAGAAGAGGAACGACTAAGTAAGTAAGTAAGGTAAACCGTAGGCACTTCTAAAAAGTAATGAAAGAAATCACGAGAGAAAGAAGTAGGCAGGGTCGGACTTAGTAATTGCGGGGCTCGATTTGGACCACTCCGTCCAGCCTCCTGGACTTAAGATTATAGTTTTGTTGTAACATGATTTATGTCAATATATAGCTAATAAATGTATATGTGGTTGTATTTTGAAACAATGTATTATCATATATTCCTGACATTTAATGTGAAATAATCTGATGTTCTCTAATTATTTCAAAGCTGGAGGTAGGAAACTGAGTGCGTAGCCCCCTCTGAGCGCGGAGTCCGATTGTATCTATAGGTTAAATCTGATTAAGGCCGGCCCTGGAAATGTGGCATTACGTAACATAAAATATAATAGGTACTTTGAAGGTCCATCCAGGCAAAGCCATGGTTTCATTATGAGATGCAAATGCGTTAAGACAATTGTCCAGCTATGGCCACATGTCTCAACAGATGCCGATTACTTCCCTTTCTTTTCTGTTGTCTAGTCTCTTTCTTTCCTTCTTACGAGTGCCTACATTTTATCTATGTCCGTCATTTGGTTACATTTCAAGACTCGGGTTCCTTTTCTCGTTTTAAAAATTTCTTTAAATGTGCTTAATGTAAAAGTTTTATTTTATCATATTCGTATAGAAATTGTCTTGTATCTCTTCCATATAAAAGTTTTATTTTACCATATTCATATACATATTTCTTGCTTCTCCTCCATATAAAAGTTTTATTTTATCATATTCATATAGAAATTGTCTTGTATCTCCTCCATATAAAAGTGTTATCGTGCTTTCTCCGTGTAGACAATGTCCTGTAACTCCTCCATGTTTTCTTGTACCTTCTCTCCATTTAGAGGATTTCTTGTTCCCGCTCCTAATAAACGTTTCTTGTACCCTCTCCATAAAACAATTTACTTGTAACTCATCGTTATGGAAGTTGTCTTGTACTTTCCACATAAAAAATATTTTCTTGTATTTTTTATTCTATTCCGAAGATGGCTTGCGCTTTCTCCGTATAGAAATGATGTAGTTTCTGCTTCATTATTTTAAAAAAATGCACATTTCAGCTTCGTCACTTCTTTGCTTAGTCCGTGCTTCATATCAAAGTTGTCCTTGTATTAGGTAAAAAAAAAAAAAAAGGGGGGGGGGGGGGGAAAGGATCCTGTTACACGCCTATTGAGGCATATTGGGAATACGGTGTTAGGCCCATATTTTCTTGACCATCGGCGCACTAGGGGTGATGTGGTCAGCATCACGCCGGCCGCCTTAACTCTCCCAGAGTTGTCCTGGTACCCAATTTATGAGACTGGGTCGACCCCGGAGCCATTTGCGGTCTAAAAAATCCCACCTCAACTTGGGATCGAACCATGGACCACCGAGCTAGGAAGCCAGTGCACTAACCACTTCGCTATCGCGGCTCCCGTCCTTGTATTAGCCCTGTAGTAAAGTATCTGTTATTTAATTTCCACACACACGAAACATGTTACACGGGGCAGCAAAAATGACGGCCCGCTACGATGTCACGTGTTAAACAACCCGAATCTCCCTTTGAGCTTTAATGTTAATGTGACATAATATTTTTAAATGGCAGTTTATTTTGACAATAAAAGTCATATAAATTAGTTAGATAGGGGTGAATAAAATAATTTAAAATTAAGAAGTGACCCTGCATATTCAGACCGAGAACCCGCTGCAGCAGACTCTAATACCATCTTTTAAACAAATTGAAAATCGGACACAGATAGGTTTTTTGGTTTGTTCTTATATTAAAATTTTGCATCGTATTGGTGAGGCGCGTCTCGATCAACCTAGTCGGTTATATTATGGCGCATGTCCAAATATAAAACACCTTTAGGTCTGATAACTTAGACAGATAGGTGTCTGGTACGGGTAAATTTTAAGAATGTTTATTATTCCAGGAACTGTTCTCCCGACGTCCTGTGGTAAGAGTGCATTAGACTTCAGGCTTGACACTCCGTATTACTGTGGCCTGCTGAGTACCCTCCAGGGTTCTCCTTGCAATATTCCGTTTGAGGAATTATAGTGTATGTATTTAAGTTTGGCCAGTCACACACAGTCTCCCTGGCCCGCACCTCAGGTACTCATTAATAAGGCCTAACTTCTTGGCACGATTCACAAATATTTATTAACACATTACTCCATTTGAGTATACTGGTCAAACGACACAAGCAGACTGCCGGTTAGAGACGCTAGCTTGTCCCAAATCGAAACTCACGTCTGCTGTCAATTCAAAGCAGGAGTCAAGACGTCACTTCCTGCAACCACGGGATACCGTGTGTAAACAATGTATATCAGGAAGTGATCGAATACAAAACATGATATGATATTTACTCATATCATTTACTCCCCCCCCCCCCCCTGGATTAAAATAATGAAAAGGAACTTTTCATTATTTTCATAATACAATCTTACAAGGTCACTGGAGAAACCATATGACAATATCCAAATACTCAACTGTCACATCATTATGATAGCACCTAGAGGCGTTTCCATAATCGACACAACAAGGTGTGGTATTTAGTAATAATATAACTAAACCCATTATCGTTAGCAGACGCTCTTTTGACACAAATGTGAGGTAACTACATTAATTAGAAGGCAGTGAAGAAAAGTCAATATGTCAGTCATGGCACTCACACAGCATACCATGTCAACAAACGCCCTAAGTCGTGTCGGTATGTAAGTCTACCTATCTATCAAATGAAATGCATAATAAGCAATCAAAGACAGAATAGAACAAATGAGGCAGACAAGTTAAAATATAAGTGGTGACTGTGACAATATGTCAAAATAATTATTAACATTTGTATGTATGCAATGTCATGTGGTGAATGACAATGTTAATGAGATGTCATATGAAGATATATTACTTAATATCTACACATATGAAAGATAACGGTTATCTAAGTGGAAGCACCACTGTAATTCACTTCATATAATGATACACTAATGAACCAATGTAATATTCCGAGTGTTATTAAAACTGGTCATGTTAGACCATACACAGTTCTTCCTGTAGAGGTATTTAAACGAATTAAAGTTTCAGTGAGTCAATAGTTCGCACAACATTGTTATTGATCCTTAGTTAAGTATATATGGCGGAAAGAAAATGTTCATTGAAGAAAATCCATTTTCCATCTATTTTGGTTGTTGATGTTTGTCTTCCATGGAATAGCATATACAGCACGGATACTATTGTTCATTCTGTACTTGAGAATTTCATACGTATATGATGAAATGTAATTTCTTGGTTATGTCCCTTTTTGAACTTTGTAGTCAGTAATTTTAGTTATTTCCCTTTTTACACAACGTTTGAGACAGTTAATTAGTGCAAAAAGTTTTGGAAAATGTAGCAAAGTATCTGAATTGCACCGACTTGGATTGTTATACTGCCAAAAGTCATTGTACAACGTGCATGAAGTAACGAAGCATTGTTCTTGAGCAATTGCATTAGACATCATATGACGAACGCTTGAATATATATCTTGATTTTGGATGAACAGTAATTCATCATCATCATGTTGCTTGGCATAGTGTCTATAGTTTTTCAACCGGTTTAAGTGCATGACGAAGCAATGTGGTTGTAATATCTGAAGTATGCACTATATGAGTTAAAAGAAGGCATGTGCCTTAGTTCATGATGCTACCTTTTTTCGAAATAGTTCCTGACTTGTCCCAAAGGAAGTAGTGTTATTATTGAGCATCAAAGTTGGATTGAAGCAGCATTTGCGGAGACAACTGGCGATAGCGGATGCTTCATGCATCTGGATAGCACATCGGCCATCACGTTCAACTTTCCTGCGATGGGTTTAATCTGGTAATTATAGGGTTGAAGGGCCAGTGAGGCACGCGCTGCTTTAGCATTCTTGAATCTCGCTGTTTTCAGGTAAGACAGTGCCCTCTGGTCTGTCTCGAGTGTGAAACTTGCACCAAGCAGGTAACGTTGCAGTTTAGAGAAGCAGAACACAAGAGCCAGTAGCTCTCTCTCAATGACCGAGTAACGTTGCTCCGTCGGCGTTAGCTTCCTGCTAACATAAAGTGTTGGATGTAAACAGCCCTTCCATTCTTGCAAAAGCGAACCTCCAATGGACGTTTTGGAAGCGTCTACTGTAAGAGTAAAATGTTTAGAAGGATCAGGCAATCTCAATATAGGCAACTTGGAAAACAGACATTTTAATCTATTTAAAGTCACATGAACATCCTGACTATAAATACACCTATTTGGTGACTCCTTCTTCACCAGTGATGACAACACAGACGTATACTCTGCAAAATTAGGGATAAACTTACGATAAAAGTTTAGGAGCCCTAGAATACTTCTAACCTGTTTTTTGGTCTTAGGTATATCAAGGTTTAGAATCCTAGAGATAGTAGTATCATCTGTTTTCAAAAAACCTCCTCCTACTTTATAACCCAAAAATGAAATCTCCTGAAATCCAATCTTAGTCTTAGATGGACGTGCAGATAAATTATGACGACGTAGAGTGGTAAGTAAGGATTGAATACCCTTCAAATGTTCATCCCATGATTGATGAAACAGACAAATGTCGTCGATGTAAGTAATAAGGTCGTCTCTGTCAGAGAAGAGTCGTCTCATCATGCGAACGAAGGTCGCAGGTGCGTTAACTAAACCAAAAGACATATAGTTAAACTGAAAGAGTCCTAATGGGGTTGCGAACGCAGTATAAGGCTTGGATCGTTCCGTTAATGGTACTTGGAAATAGCCTTTAGATAGATCAAATTTAGAAAAAAATGTAGCTGTAGCTAGTCTATCTAATAAAGATTCCAACACGGGTAGTGGTTCCGCGTCGTGGATGGTGACCGAATTTAGACGTCTAAAATCTATGCATATACGTATAGATTTGTCTTTTTTCCTGATCAAAACCATCGGAAAACTATAAGGGGAATGAGATGGAGAAATGACATTTAATTTCACCATCTGTTCTAGTTCCTCTTTAACCTGACATTGTAAATGTATAGGAATAGGGTAAGGTTTCAACTTAATGGGTTGAAAGTCTGTCAGAATGATATCATGTTCGATGATATCAGTGTGTCCTGGGACATCAGTAAGGACATCAGTAAAAGAACGTAAGATAGAAGTAACCTGTTCTTTCTGGAAAGAAGATAGAGTTGGTGATATGTCAACATCTTTCCAACTTTCAGTAGACAAGTAGTGAAGACTAGGTAATACTAATAATGAGTCATTACCATCAGTCAAATCCGAATTTTCTTCCTGTATGACAGCCAAAGAAGAATGACGACAGACAGATTGATCAAGAGCCTCAAAGACTGGTCTTAGATATGGTGGACGTGTATGAAACTGCTGTAACATATTGATATGAAAAGTTTTTTCTTTTCCCTCTACTGAGACAATATAATCAACATCAGACAGTTTCTCCACAATCCTGTAAGGTCCTCTCCATGAGACTAATAATTTGTTATCTTTCCTGGGTAATAATACGTAAGCTTCATCACCAGGCCAAAGTTGGCGTAATTTGCGGTTTTGGTTAATGAATAACCTCGCCCTAAGCTTTGCCTTTTCAGATGAACCTACTGCTATCTGGCATGCGTCTATTATTTTTTTTCTCAAATTGACTACATACTGATATGAGGTCTGAACCTCCTTGTTCATCTCAGCACCAATTAAAAGTTGTTTTAATATAGACATTGGGCCGCGTGGTCTGGCGCCAAAAACCAATTCAAATGGACTAAAGCCTGTATGTTCATTTTTTATCTCTCGATAAGCAAATAAAATAGCTGGCAGGACTCTGTCCCAATTTTGAGGATATTTAATTGTAACCTTATGTAGCATTTGTTTTAAGGATCTGTTGAGGACTTCTATTTTCCCATTAGACTGAGGATGGTATATTGAACTAAGGGATCTTTGAATCCCAAACATATCCATAACCTGTTTCATAGCATCTGAAACTAACTGAGTTCCTCTATCAGACAGGATGTTTTCAGGAAAACCTATTCTACTGAAAATCAAAAATAATGCATCAGCAATATCTACCGTGGTGATGGTTTTTAAAGGAATAGCTTCTGGCCAGCGTGTGCACATATCTATGCAGGTCAACACATATTGATGACCTCTGGCTGATGTTACCTTTAAAGGGCCAATAATGTCAATGGCCATCTTTGCGAAGGGACGCAAAGAAATATCAGATGCTTGAATGGGCGCATCATGTTTTGGTTTTCTGGTTGCTACACTTTGGCAGATGGTACATGTACGACAAAATAATTTGACGTCTTTCGTAATTCCTGGCCAAAAAAAATATGACAAAACTCTTTGTTTTGTTCTAGCAACACCTAAGTGTCCTGCACATTCAATGTCATGTGCATGTCGTAAAATGAATGGTCGAAAACAAGCTGGTACCATAATCTGTTTCTTTAAGGAATTAGCAAATTGATAGTTTCTTACTAAAATCCCATTTTTGATAGTATACCAGTGTTTTGCACAGTTATCTATCATTACATCATTCAAATGAGCAATATGAAAATATTTTTTTAAGGAAGTATCATCTTTCTGTCTTTGTATAAAGGTTTCCTTATCAATGAGCTCCATCTGAAATAAATTGTCATCATCATTATTCACATCATTGATTACCTTAATATCATCATTATTTTCCTGTTGATAATGACTTATATCATCATCATTATTTTCCTTTTCTTCTTCATCTTCTGAAGTGATATCTTCAGTTATATCTTCAGGTAACACATCAATGACTGGTTTGTGATGATCATTGTCCATGCGAGACTGAGCTCTGGTAGTCACAGCATTTGAACATAATAAGTGTTGTCTTTCCCATATTTCAATATCTTCCTGTGTACATTCATGCAATTTAGGTATGTTTCCCATAATAATTCCAGCAATTGGATTGTCCAAGAGGCATACCAGTGTTCGTCCTGTAAAATAAGGTGTGTCCAAAAATACCTCTGCTGTGGGGTAATATTCCACAGTTCCACCAAAAGTTATGCATTTCACTTGTTTTCCTGTATAATCCACCTTATCAACCAAGGCCTTGCGCACACCAACAGTGGTTGCACCCGTGTCTCTGAGTAAAGATGCTAACTTATTATTGACAAAACCTCTGTTCAAGATCAATGAACCAGTACTTTCAAAAGATGACATGACTGGGAGAGGGTGTCCGCATAAAATGACTTGACTTGGCACCGCCTTGAGGCTGAAATAAAGAATTGCAATTAGTGCAGTTATCACTATTTGCTAAGTCTACACTGCATGAATTTGCATGTGCTACAATATCATTATGGTTCTGATTATTATCATGAACAATGGCATTGGTACTTTCAGTGTTTCTTGATTGTCTGGAAGTATTGTTATGATAAGATCTTTTATTTGCATTTTGATCATTTCCTCTATAAAATGATTTCTGACCTCTATTTGATTTTGAGTTATATTCTCCTCTATTTTGCCAGTTATTGGACTTAAATGAGGTTTGTGGATAAAAGTTATCCTCCTGATATGAATTCCAATGTCTTTGAGGTTGGTATTTATTAAAATTGTATCTACCTCTATTTTGACTGTAATTATGTGATGGTTTAAATCTTTGATTCCTATCTATGCTGTTTGATCTATACCTAGGTGCATTGTCTTGGAATGATCTGGCCGATGCAGCTGGTAATGAGTCCCTTACATTGTTTTTGCTCAATACTCTATTAGGATGTGCAACTTGATATTGACGTCCTAAGGTTTGTAATTTAGTTAGGTTCTCTGGCTTTCTTTCCTGTAGGAACGCAAGAAAATCAGAACTAATCGATGACAAAACCTTGTCTCTTAGAATCAAATCTGACAAACCCTCAAAAGTTTTTTCAGTTTTGGATAGTTCAATCCATCTAGAAAAATTCAGTTTAACAGCTGAAATAAATTCAGTGAAATCTTTTCCAGAATCAGGGTACAAAGATCGAAATTTCTGACGATAGCCCTCATCATCCAATTGATACCTCTGCAATAAAATGACCTTAACAGCTTCATAATCCTTTCTAGTCTGGTCATCCAAAGTGGAGACTACAGTTAATTGTTCACCAACCAATAAATTCATAAGTCTACATGTCCATGTAGATTTGTCAATCTTATATTCTTCACAATAAGTTTCGAACCTATTTAGGAAGCATGAAATGTCATCTATGGATGCGTTAAATTTTGGCAAATTAATCCTTATGGCAGTAGTATGATCTTTATTTTTATCTTCACCTACCCCAGGATGCAACAGTGGTTGTTGTAATTTTCATTTTTCCAGTTCAATCTCAGCTAATCTTATAGCTTGTTGAGATTTACTCTCTTCTTGAGATCTGGCATAGGCTAATTTTTCTCTTTCAAGAGCCAACTCTTCTGATCTCCTTTTTTCCTCCAATTCTTTTTCTTGTTTGTGCAGTTCCTCTTGTCTTCTTTTTTCTGCCAATTCAATTTCTTTTTCTTGTTTGTGTAGTTCCTCTTGTCTCCTTTTTTCTTCTTTATGGAGTTCTTCTTGTCTCCTTTTTTCAGCCAATTCCTCTTTGCGAAGTTCTTCTTGTCTGTTTACTTCTTTATCAATATAAGCTTGCAAAGCTGGACCTTCCAAATTAAGTTCCTTTCCAATCTTCAATAAATCCTTTAATGAAGTCATGGTTGCTTATTCTTGTGTTTATCAATAATACACAATATTTTAACTTTTATGTATATGAATATGTCAGCTATATTCAATATTCACTCCACCAATCTCAGATCAAATTATAATTGCAATAGTAGATGTATTCAGATAAACAATATGGAGTAATGAAAAAAATAGAACCACAACAAGTAAGAACAGCAAGACAGGGTTAGAGCAACTAAAGGAAATTCAAATTGGAAAACAAAGGAATAACTATAAAATATACATGAATTAATTTAAACTAATGCTCTATTACAAATAGACAAGACAAGACGCATATCACAACAATTATGACATCTAAGAAATGAATGATAGTGAGATGAGGCTAGACAATATTACAGACAATAATGCAACGAACTAAATAAAATATAACAAGGACAGTACTTATGAGAACAAACAATAGATAAACATGACTACACAGCTAACAAAAATGGATCTGCTAAATTCAATAGAGGCAAACTTTTATACAACCAGCAGAGTATGCTGGGTCCTCTATCTGAATCACACAGATACTGCCCTATAGAACGCTTGATTTGCTCATTCGACCTAGCTTTCGCGGTATTGAATGATCACAAACCAAGTCCCTCCATCCAGCCCGCTAGTTACAAAACTAAAAACACGTAATGAAAACACATATGGCGAAGTCAGATATCAGGCAAACAGATTATATTCACAGCCAAGCTGTATGTAACAATAAATAAACTTATCTGTTGCCAAGAAAACAATCCTTCTTGAGACTTCGACAAGGAAAGGATGTAGTGATGATAATAGCCTAGTATCTGGTTAGGCTTAGAATTGCTTCATGCTGACATCGAAGGACATCGATATGGTCCACGATTTTTGATAAAATACTTGCTTCTTGAATGAAGATAGTCAGTTCCTATGACTTCTGTGTAATAATAGGCCACTTTTATAACTTAGTGACAACTTGAGGCATATTCATGATGATGGAAATCCCTTCCATTCATAAAAACTTTTGGCAGACGATGCGTGCCGCCATTTTGAAAAAATAGTCCTAGATTCGTTAGGCGCTCTTAGGCTTGTAAGGCATCCAATGGCTTTGGCCCCCAGAAACTGGTACGGGTAAATTTTAAGAATGTTTATTATTCCAGGAACTGTCCTCCCGACGTCCTGTGGTAAGAGTGCATTAGGCTTCAGGCTTGACACTCCGTATTACTGTGGCCTGCTGAGTACCCTCCAGGGTTCTCCTTGCAATATTCTGTTTGAGGAATTATAGTGTATGTATTTAAGTTTGGCCAGTCACACACAGTCTCCCTGGCCCGCACCTCAGGTACTCATTAATAAGGCCTAACTTCTTGTCACGATTCACAAATATTTATTAACACATTACTCCATTTGAGTATGATATGACATCGTAGCTTTTACTAGCACATGTCTCTACTGTCCTTGACTCTGATACTCTCCATTTTAATGGTACAGTCAACTTACGTGCCCAAGAATTCCATACACACTGCTAAGACTAATCTGACATTATACTGTTAGATGAAAGCATAAGGCAGTGATGGTAATCGATCTTGCAGGTGAAATATAAAGATGCCCAAAGGCAATTAACATATTTTAAAAGCAGGTCCTACTGGACACATTCCTTGCATACTGGTCAAACGACACAAGCAGACTGCCGGTTAGAGACGCTAGCTTGTCCCAAATCGAAACTCACGTCTGCTGTCAATTCAAAGCAGGAGTCAAGACGTCACTTCCTGCAACCACGGGATACCGTGTGTAAACAATGTATATCAGGAAGTGATCGAATACAAAACATGATATGATATTTACTCATATCAGTGTCTATGTGAGGAAGACAAGTGTCACGGCCTGGTGACGTGGTTTAAGTTTACTACTTCTCCGTTTATCTTCCAAGTTCAAGTTAATATTGTCACTGGTCAACTCCGCCAGAGGTGGTAATTCTTGGATGATACTACTATCCTTTTAATATCCCAGGTTCGTTCAGTTCCTTCTTTGATGTTATTGTAGTGACTTCTCATATAGTGGTAGTGTGTACAATAATGGCATAAGTTCAGCAACATGTAAGGACCAAATCAAATTCATGCTGGGACCCAAAGATGCAGCAATAGTGAATGCAGTCAGCGACCCATAGCTTGACTGCTTGCATCAGGACCAGCGAACCAGAGCTGGTCAATACCGTACTCCACCTCCACGTGGTGGTCCTGGAAACAGTCTGCAGCAGTGCAGTCTGGCTGAGTGAGTGTGGATCGAAATGGGAAGGCAAACCCGGTCCCTAAAAAATGCCGTGCTGAAGTCGGATGTGTCGACCGAAAGGTGCAGATATCACAGCTACGGCGTAAACAGACACAACGCAACCACCGTCCTTTTCAGGGCGAACGAGGAAGAAGAAGAAGAAGAAATTCATGCTGATCCATTAAAACTTTTAATAACACAATACTTTTAACAAGCATGACAAGGTAATTCAAATAATGGAGCTCGCATATAGTCATAAATTGGATCCTTGGACATTACGGGTACTTCTTACGTGAGCTCTATATCTTGTAGACTTTCATATTCCTCTTTAACATATTATCTCCTTTAGACATTCTTAGTCTTCCAAATCTGCTACTATATACTTATGGTACTTATGCTCCTCATTAGCATTCAGTTTCCTTTTATATATTTATAGAATGTTCTTGCCGAACTGGTAAATCATGCCTCTATAAACGTTCCTAAAAACAAGAATCAGTCTTATGCATAATATATACTCACAGTCAAATACTTACTAGAGAGAGAGCAATATTGCGGTTCCCATGTGGAAATAAACACTCACTGTTTCTTAGAAGTAATATCTATCTCTTGATAGATCAACCTTTACTTAGAGTCTTGGTAGATCAACCTTTACTCAGAGTTGCTCCTCCATAACATTCAGTTTCCTTTAAATATTTTTAGCCTTCCGTTTCCTTTAAATATTCATAGTGTTCTCTTGGCCAACTGGCTAATCATGTCTCTGCAAACGTTCTCTAGCACATAAATCAATCTTAAGGCATAAAATATACCTACAATCATATACTCACAAGAGAGAACTTAATCTCTGTTCTCCTATCGAAATATACACCTCCTGTACACTACAGAAATAATATCTATCTTTTGATAGATTAACACTTGCTTGAAGTAGCTGGACATATGTATATACTCGTGAGAGGCAGTCTGTACAACCACAGACATACAACCTGTCCGCACAGCTGCTCGAATCTCCTAAGCACTAATGACCTCTGGTCATCTCAGCGTGGTGTGTTCCCTTGCCACTCTCTGATTCGTTAACCAAATACTTTTGGATTAAATTCATTGGTCAAGCTTCGCTGTTCTCAAACATTCTATTTACGTCTCTAGATGATCACCCACTTTTAGTAAACGTGAGCTGTTACCTTGAACTGTTGTCAGTAGCAATTATTATTATTTTCATTCATTATTTTTTCCTTTGTGAGCTGTCCTAACTGTTTATCTCATTCTAACAATAGCACAACTAATGCTAGCGTAGGTCTCTCGGCGACACAAGCAAACAATAGAACATTGTCTTCCAAGATTGTCTGTTCCACATGGGGAGCAGGTTGACAGCGTAGCCTTCATCAATTCCATTGAAGGAAAAAATATTTTACGGAGTTGTGAGAAGCCGAAGACAGACTGCCAATTTTTGTTAGACAAGTAGTTATGTGAGAGCTATGTAGTTCCAAGGGGTATCAGATGAGATAAAGATAGAATATACCTGCTGCTCCATCAGACACGTCGTAAAAGTCGAGTAATGTGAGGCTGCACATAAGGATAACTAAATAACACACATAAAGGTATGTTTCAGGCACTCGTGAGACATAAAGAAGTAGAAATGTATGTGAATTATTTATTTACAGGCTTCAGGTTTCTCCTCTTTATTTACTTAAATGCGCATAAGGAAGTCAATATCATCGGGTTTTTTGGGGTTTTTTTTTATCATACGCCCGCTATTACTCGAGGCGAAATCTCCGGTTAATATGTCTAACCTGAGACTGATTTTACGTGAGTATTCCTTTTTTTGTCCTGTACAATGACAGGTATCCTCTCGCCATTTAGGCAGATACTCACCAATTTCGGAGGTACACATTAGAGCTGGGTCGGCTCAGGAGCCGTTCAGGTTATTCCAGTCCCTGGTCGACGATACTTCTTCAAATAATCTCGCCAGGGCTCGAACCTGGATCACCCAATCGCCAGCGCAGTGTGGTAACCATTACACTAGCGCGGCTCCTAATATCATCATTTAAAACAAATTGCTACAGACACCACAGGAGCATGTGCTTTGATGAAGGCTTCCAGCAAGGCCCGAGCTGCGGTAGTGGTTAAATGTATCATAAAAGGTAAAGGTTCTCCCATAGCAAATACAACCATAGGGGAGTGAAGTGTTAGAGACTTCAACATACTAGGTCCAGTGTCGACAGTTGATGTGACCAGTTCCCCTCATCGCTGCCTTTCCCTTCCCTAACTCAAATTCAAAGTCAGGTACCCATTTACAGCTGGTTAGACTGAAGCGTGTCGATAACGTAAACCGAACCCTTACCTTAGCCGCGAGAGACTAGCGCTCAAACCACTCTCTCAATCCGACGCTCGCATTGTATCATAAAGAGCGTAACAGGTGATTTATGAATACGAGGAAAAAATAATGTAGAGGTTTATTATGTCTTTGTGCCATAGACAATTGCTGGTATGTTTACAGTAATGTTTTCCGCATCTGTATTCGATATGAAATTCTATTTCTTTGTGTAATGTAGTTATGTTCTATGTTTCTGCTTAAAACAGACGTATTACACTTTACATCTCAGTTAATTATGAGTTCTTGCACTTCACATCTCAGCTAATATTGAATTATTACACTTACATCTCAGCTAATTATGAGCTATTACACTTTACATCTCAGCTAATTTTGAGGTATTACACTTACATCTCAGATAATTACGAGCTATTACACTTTACATCTCAGCTAATTTTGAGCTATTACACTTACATCTCAGATATTTATGAGCTATTACACTTCATTTCTCAGCTAATTTTGAGGTATTACACTTATATCTCAGCTAATTTTGAGCTATTACACTTACATCTCAGGAGCCGCGGTAGCGTAGTGGTTAGTGCACTGGCTTCCTAGCTCGGTGGTCCATTGTTCGATCCCAAGTTGAGGTGGGCATTTTCTTTAGACTGCAAACGGTTCCGGGGTCGACCCAGCCTCATGAATTGGGTACCAGAGCAACTCTGGGAAGGTGAAGGCGGCCGGCTTGATGCTGGCCACATTAACCTGAGAGTGTCGATGGTCAAGAAAATATGGGCCTAACACCATATTCCCAATATGCCTCAGCGGGCATGTAACGGGATCCTTCCTACACTTACATCTCAGCTAATTTTGAGGTATTACACTTACATCTCAGATAATTATGAACTATTACACTTTATATCTCAGCTTATTTTGAGGTATTACACTTACATCTCAGCTAATTATGAGCTATTTCACTTTACATCTCAGCGAATTTTGAGGTATTACACTTACATCTCAGCTAATTTTGAGCTATTATACTTTACATCTCAGCTAATTTTGAGGTATTACACTTACATCTCAGCTAATTATGAGCTATTACACTTTATATCTCAGCTAATTTTAGGTATTACACTTACATCTCATCTAATTATGCGCTATAACACTTTACATCTCAGCTAATTTTGAGGTATTACACTAACATCTCAGATATTTATGAGCTATTACACTTCATTTCTCAGCTAATTTTGAGGTATTACACTTATATCTCAGCTAATTTTGAGGTATTACACTTACATCTCAGCTAATTTTGAGGTTTTACTCTTTAAATCTCAGCTAATTTTGAGCTATCACACTTTACATCTCAGCTAATTTTGAGCTATTACCAGGGCTGGATTAACCATTAAGCAAAATAAGCACGTGCTTAGGGCACCAAGGGAAGAGGGCACCACATAATTTTCCTTCTAGCTATCATGCCCTTAACTCTCATCTCTTTCACTGACATAGTCGTCTTTAGTCGAATTTTTTGTAATTTTCAATATCTGCCGTGTTCGACTTTAATCCGAATTGTTAAAAAAAAAAAACAACGCTTTCTTTGTTATGGTGAGTGACTGAAAGTGTTAGACATAGCCTAGAGTTCAGTTTGTTTGCCTGTCTTACCAACGTTTTTCTGCATGAATTTCAGTGGAGTCTGGCCAGGAAGAAAATTGAAATTTCAGTCTCTTCAGCAATTTTTGAGTCTTAATGTCTTGTCAGTTGAGCAATGGAAGCGCCGGGGGAAAGGGGGGGGGGGGAGAGTTCCACCATTGGGGGGCTGTGCTTAGGGCATCAGTTGGCCCTAATCCGACCCTGGCTATTACAATTTACATCTCAGCTAATTTTGAAGTATTATATTTACATCTAAGCTAATTATGAGCTATTAGTATAACACTTTACATCTCAGATAATTTTGAGGTATTACACTTACATCTCAGCTAATTTTGAGGTATTACACTTTACATCTCAGCTAATTTTGAGCTATTACACTTTACATCTCAGCTAATTTTGAGGTATTACACTTTACATCTCAGCTAATTTTGAGCTATTACAGTTACATGTCAGCTAAGTTTTGTGGTATTACACTTTACATCTCAGCTAATTTTGAGCTATTACACTGTATACATCTAAGCTATTTTTGAGGTATTACACTTTACATCTCAGCTAATTTTGAGGTATTACACTAACGTCTCAGCAAATTTTGAAGTATTACACTTACGTCTCAGCTAATTTTGAGGTATTACACTTTACATCTCAGCTAATTTTGAGCTATTACAGTTACATGTCAGCTAAGTTGTGAGGTATTACACTTTACATCTCAGCTAATTTTGAGCTATTACATTTCACATCTCAGCTAATTTTGAGGTATTACACTTTACATCTCAGCTAATTTTGAGGTATTACACTAACGTCTCAGCTAATTTTAAAGTATTACACTTACGTCTCAGCTAATTTTGAGGTATTACACTAACGTCTTAGCTAATTTTGAAGTATTACACTTAAGTCTCAGCTAATTTTGAGGTATTACACTTACGTCTCAGCTAATTTTGAGGTATTACACTTTACATCTCAGCTAATTTTGAGGTATTACACTAACGTCTCAGCTAATTTTGAAGTATTACACTTACGTCTCAGCTAATTTTGAGGTATTACACTTACGTCTCAGCTAATTTTGAGGTATTACACTTTACATCTCAGCTAATTTTGAGATATTACACTAACGTCTCAGCTAATTTTGAAGTATTACACTTTACGTCTCATCTAATTTTGAAGTATTACACTTTACGTCTCAGCTAATTTTGAAGTATTACACTTTACATCTCAGCTAATTTTGAAGTATTACGCTAACGTCTCAGCTAATTTTGAAGTATTACACTTTACGTCTCAGCTAATTTTCACGTATTACACTTTACATCTCAGCTAATTTTGAGGTATTACACTAACGTCTCAGCTAATTTTGAACTATTACACTAACGTCTCAGCTAATTTTGAAGTATTACACTTTACATCTAAGCTAATTTTGAGGTATTACACTAACGTCTCAGCTAATTTTGAACTATTACACTAACGTCTCAGCTAATTTTGAAGTATTACACTTTACATCTCAGCTAATTTTGAGGTATTACACTTTACATCTCAGCTAATTTTGAGGTATTACACTAACGTCTCAGCTAAATTTGAGGTATTACACTTTACATCTCAGCTAATTTTGAAGTATTACACTAACGTCTCTGCTAATTTTGAAGTATTACACTATCGTATCATATAATTTTGAAGTATTACACTATCGTCTCATCTAATTTTGAAGTATTACACTATCGTCTCATTAATTCTGAAGTATTACACTATCGTCTCATCTAATTTTGAAGTATTACACTAACGTCTCAGCTAATTTTGAAGTATTACACTTTACATCTCAGCTAATTTTGAACTATTACACTAACGTCTCAGCTAATTTTGAAGTATTACACTTTACATCTCAGCTAATTTTGAAGTAATACACTTTACATCTCAGCTAATTTTGAGGTATTACACTTTACATCTCAGCTAATTTTGAGGTATTACACTAATGTCTCAGCTAATTTTGAAGTATTACACTAACGTCTCAGCTAATTTTGAAGTATTACACTAACGTCTCAGCTAATTTTGAAGTATTACACTAACGTCTCAGCTAATTTTGAAGTATTACACTAACGTCTCAGCTATTTTTGAAGTATTACACTAACGTCTCAGCTAATTTTGAAATATTACACTAACGTCTCAGCTAATTTTGAAGTATTACACTAACGTCTCAGCTAATTTTGAAGTATTACAGTAACGTCTCAGCTAATTTTGAAGTATTACACTAACGTCTCAGCTAATTTTGAAGTATTACACTAACGTCTCAGCTAATGTCAAGGTCTCAATAACGTTTTAACTAAAACTTTATCGCTGTAGGAAGAGAACTGGTCACCCCCCACCTCTCGAAGCCGGACCTAGTGCAAAGAAGTCTCTACCGCTTCACTCCCCTACGGGGAGTGCTAAGGAATCTACTATGGAACTACCTGTTTTGTTTTGTGTTTTTGTAATCGCCTTTAGGTAATCCTCTTTAAAACTGATGCCGTCCGTGTCTGCAAATAATTATTACAGTGGTTGTGTCATGTCTGCGCAGACGAGTTTTTTTTTTTTTCAAAATTAAAAAAAATGGTTTATACAGATTATGATGCTATTATTATTGTGCTCTTAAGTTATTAACTAAAATCTCCAACGTAACAAGATTATATCCTGGTACTTTACTGTTTTCTCGGCATTCGTCGTGTTCATTATTACCGGTTCCACATTTAGGGCCGCTTATTTGCCGACTAACCTTACTTCTTCCAACTGTTTTACAGGTCACGCAAGTCTCTATTTACATACAAGTTATTTTTTGTTTCCTGTAATTTCCGTAGAGTTGGGGGGGAAGGGCGGGAGTTTGCGTTCATGAGCCAAGTGTTTGGCTCTTATAGCTTGTATTATCAGGAAGAATCTGAAGTTTGCGTTCATAAGCCAAGTGTTTGGCTCTTATAGCTTGTATTATCAAGAAGAATCTGAAGTTTGCGTTCATAAGCCAAGTGTTTGGCTCTTATAGCTTGTATTATCAGGAAGAATCTGAAGTTTGCGTTCATAAGCCAAGTGTTTGGCTCTTATAGCTTGTATTATCAGGAAGAATCTGAAGTTTGCGTTCATGAGCCAAGTGTTTGGCTCTTATAGCTTGTATTATCAGGAAGAATCTGAAGTTTGCGTTCATGAGCCAAGTGTTTGGCTCTTATAGCTTGTATTATCAGGAAGAATCTGAAGTTTGCGTTCATGAGCCAAGTGTTTGGCTCTTATAGCTTGTATTATCAGGTAGAATGTGAAGTTTGCGTTCGTGAGTCAAGTTTTTCACTCTTATAGCTTGTATTATCAGGGAGAATCTGAAGTTTGCGTTCGTGAGCCAAGTGTTTTACTCTTAAAGCTTGTATTATCCGAGAGAATGTGAAGTTTCCGTTTGTTGGCCAAGTGTTTCACTCTTATAGCTTGTATTATCAGGGAGAATGTGAAGTTTGCGTTCGTGATCCAAGTGTTTGGCTCTTATAGCTTGTATTATCCTGGAGAATCTGAAGTTTGCGTTCGCGAGTCAAATGTTTCACTCTTACAGCTTGTATTATGAGGGAGAATCTGAAGTTTGCTTTCGTGAGCCACGTGTTCACTCTTATAGCTTGTATTGTCAGGAGGAATCTGAAGTTTACGTTCGTGAGCCAAGTGTTTCACTCTTATAGCTTGTATTATCAGGGATAATCTGAAGTTTGCGTTCGTGAGCCAAGTGTATCACTCTTATAGCTTGTATTATCAGGGAGAATCTGAAGTTTGAGTTCGTGAGCCAAGTGTTTAACTCTTATAGCTTGTATTATCCGGGAGAATCTGAAGGGATGAATAAAGAGTAAGATTACTGCTCCCTGAGGTTTGTCGCAGGAGACAAATAAAATGAAGTTACGCGTGGGGTTGGCAACCTCGTCATGTAACCAGATTCTCGTAGGTTAAATAAAGAAGGTAAAGGATCCCGTTACACGCCCATTCAGGCATATTGGTAATACGGTGTTAGGCCCATTTTTTCTTGACCTTCGGCACACTAGGGGTGATGTTGTCAGCATCACGCCGGCGGCCTTAACCTTCCCAGAAGTGGCTCTGGTACCCAATTGGGGCTGGGTCGACCCAGGAGCCGTTTGTGGCCTTTTTGTCCACTTAATTTAAAATTTTTTTCCACAGTAGTAGAAGTAGATTTATAGTTTTTAGCCTGATTTGCCATCTCTATGGTTTAAGTCGTCTGCGTTAGGAGCCTTTTTGCCAGTTAACAGCAGCGACAGATTAGACAAGTGATTAACTGGGAGAAGGAAACACAGTAAAAACATTTTTTTTAAATTCACTTAATTGGATAGGGAGCAGTGTATCCTTTTCTTCTTTCTTTCTCGGGTAATTCAGTCAGTTATTTGCTATGGCTGAGCGTGCAAAACTTAAAACAATGCTAAGAGAGGAAGCAAAAGAAACAGGATTACAAGGAGACGAGTTGCCAGCTTTTGTGAACGACTAACTAGACAAATATGAGGCGGAGAAAAAGGAAGCAGAAGCTAGAGAGAAAGAAAAAGAAGCGGAAGCTAGGGAGATGGAGAAAGCAAGAGAAGAACGGCATTGGGGGCAGAGGAAAATTGAAGTAGAAATTCAGGTTCGTAGAGACATGGAACGAGAGAAAGAGAGACAACATGAGGAAAGAGTTAATAATAAACGGTGTCAACACAAATTCGCGCTTAAGACTTTAGAGGTCCAAAGTCGTGGCGCAGCGTCTAGCTCCAGCAACCGAGAGTCTTCGTCACCTCAGCCACCCTTAGCTGATCACTCCAGTAGCCAGTCTTTCCAATTAGCTGCTATGTCTTTTGCCCTAGAATCTTTCCCAAGCCCCAATGAGAAAATTGATACTTATCTAGAAAAATTTGAGAGAATGGCAACACTGTACGGTTTGGAAAGTTTGCGATGGTGATTGAAGCTCTCGCAGGCCCTAAAAGGCAATGCGTATGTGAAACTGGGAAGCAGCAATCAAGACAATTACGACATGCTTAAGAAAGCTTTACTTGAGTGCTTCGAAATGAACGCTCGCAAATTTTCGCAACTTTTCCGCAACAGCAGGAAAAAGGGAACCGAGACTTACGCTCAGTTATCTTCTCGTCTGAAGGGATATTTGACTATATGTTTGGAGCTTTCAGAACTTACTTGCACTTTTGAAGGGTTAGAAGAGCTTATTCTAACCGAACAGATGAAAAACACTTTGTCAAACGAAACCCGTAGATTTCTTGCTGAACAGGGAGCTGTAAAGCTGGAAGACATCTTGAGTAAGTCCGAGCGTTATGCAAACGCGCTCGCCGAGCTTCCAAGCTCAAAACGCAAACCTACAGATGAGCCTTCTCGCAAAAATAATCTAGAACAGTCTTCCCATTCATTTTTCCACCAAAACCCAAGAGAACCTGTACCCCAAAACACTCTCGAAGAAAAATCGAAATTCTACAAAACCCGGTATCCCACCGAAACCCGTGATTATCCCACGCGACTCCCATGGCAACACAGCCAGAAATGATACGACTGAGGGAAAACCCCTGCCCCAGGGATATCTATCAGGTAAAACAAACCGGCCCGAATCGGATCGGTTGTTTACAAACAGCCTCGCAGCGGAATAGAAAGGTCAGTGATTCTCAACCTGAGGGCGAGAGGCCTTCTACGCGAGAAACTGTTATATTGAACGGGACTTCCACTTATTGTTTGGTTGATACAGGTTTGAGCTTTGATAGTATTGTCGCGAGTCATTTGGTCAAACCAGGTCAAGAAACGGAAGAAACCGTCAAATTATGTGGCGTTTTTGAAGGAGATGCACCCATAACACTTCCAGTCGCACTAGTAGAGATACACTCGGATTTCGTCCATGGTGTTATTAAAGCGGCGATAATGGAGGATCCGATCTACCCAGTCATACTTGGTTGTAGATACGTGTTTATAGAGACCGAAAGAGCCAATTGTGGCAGCAGTAACTACAAGAGGGCAAACCCGAAAGGAACGGGAGCCTGCCCCTAACATGTTACCTAAGGAACTGAAAGAGGAGCAACAAAAGGACCCTACCTTGGAGCCCTGCTTTGAGAAACTGCCCATGGCCAAGGACCCCAGACACAAGTGAGACGTTTTTTCTAAGGATGGAGTGCTGTATCGAAGAACTGGCGACCCTGAATATGGACATAATCAGCTCCTAGTACCGACGCAGTACAGAGAGCAAATCTTAGAAATGGGGTACTCTCTTCCCTTTAGTGGACATATGGGACAAAACGCCACAATACAGCGAATATCTTACTCACTATTGGTGGCCAGGAATGAACACTGATATCATCAGATATGTGAAATCCTGCGCCAAGTGCCAACGTGTGGCACCCAAGCATTGGGCACCACCAGTCCCTATGGGAGAAATACCAATAGTGGGGACTCCACTTGAACGGGTTGTAGTCGACATTTAAGGACCGCTTGAAAGGACTAAAAGAAGGAACAGGTTTATCCTTACCTTAGTCAACACATGCACTATGTGAGCCGAAGCTATACCGCTAACATGCACGGAATTCAAGCATGTCACAGAAGCCCTAGTGCAGATTTTTACACGGTTGGGATTCCATCCACAAGTTTTGACGGATAACGGATCCTAGTGCCGTAGCCTGTTAATGGAGGAGATCTTTAAGATCTTGAGGGACCAGCACATCTACATCAGCCCCTACCATCTGGCCGGAAGTGGGTTAGTAGACTGTGTCAACGGCAGCCTCACCATGATCTTACGTAAGCTGGGATAGGAGAAACCTCAAGATTGGGACCTTTACATTCCTGCAGCCTTATTCGCCTACAGGGAAGTCCCCCAGACCTCTACATGGCTACCATCAGCTACACTTTTATTCGGTAGACCTATTAAGGGCCCGCAGGAAGCCTTACTACGGTCACTGACAGACCAGAAAGCTGATGAGACAGTCGTCTCAGCATTCAAGTACGTATCTAAACTAAAGAAACGGTTACAATGAGTCGAAATTGGAGCAATAAGGAGAATGATGCAATTGAGGATAGCAATCACTCGGTAGCTACGGACTACAGTAGCTCTATTTCCATAAATGAGATATGAATGGGTTTCACATTTTCAAGCCCAGAGTACTGTGACGTATAATGGAAAGAGAGCCTACAGTAATCTGACAGTCTTTTGTAATCTCGTAGCTTTCTATGATATGCTAGCAAAACCATGCATTTTTTCTACCTGCGTTTATTTACACAAGAGTACTTTTCGTCCCACCTCTTTTTCTGTGAACACGAGCTAACGCAAGGTTTACAAACTTTCGTGACCTGCCAGTCATAACATGTAGCGAATCAGGTTTGTTTACCTAAGTCTTCTCACGCGACCTTATCTGTCAATCATAGGATACCTGACAGACCGCACGGGAAAAACAAAAGACCCTTTGAATTTCGTATTCAGGGGAGTCAGGAAAACCCCTGGGCTCTTTGATCTCAGAAGCGGGCAATCGTACAGAGAATATCTTAGAGAACACCGTTACCCGTATAAGTCTTTTGATGACGATCGAAAGCGCTCGACGAAAGACGGGCGTAAGCCTTTATCTGTGAACTTTGTTCTGATTCTCCGTTACTCACACAATAGTGCGAAAAGTAACAACATCTATAGATCAGATAAATTTAGTGATATATAAACTGTGTTTTCTTAAACCTGCTATCAGTTGTCACTCAGAATTTGTGGATAGTCTAAGCACGTAGTTCTAGAACCATTGTGGAAAATGTGTTAATAGCATTCGTAGGGATCTTTCATTCTGATTTTCTGGTAATAGAAATTAGCGTTTACGTGTTTAAATCTGCCATTAATGGTACCTACACCTTGTAGCGGTATGGCGGCTTGTGTACCCTGACAATCCCCAGAGCTTTGCCAGTGGGAGTTTTACTCCTGGTAGGTTCAAACAAGCTGGACTGGTCTGCGTTGGTAGAGGTCAGACAAAAGATTGTAACCTGGTCCTCCAGGCTGCGGGTTTTAGCATAGGGCTGACACCCCTGTCTATGCAAAAAACAATGAAGTTACGGAAACAACAACAAATAAACAAACTTTGCTGCGGGATGGACATCCGGAGTCTAAGGCTCGTATGACTGTCAGTGGTGAAAGCCGAAAGGAATCCACTGACATGAAAACGAATGTCCTGACCGCAAAACATGATTCAAGAATAGGATTTTGGAATGTCATAACAATGAACGAGACGGGTAAACTAAAACAGGTCACGGCAGAAATGAGAAACATAGGTTACACATTCTAGGTAGAAGCGAGAGCAGATGGACAGGGGCAGGAAAAGTTAAAACAGCAACAGGGAAAACAGTACTTTACTCTGGAAGAGAGGATGGACAGCACAATGAAGGTGTAGCCATTATTCTACAGAAAGGAATAGAAAGGATATTACTGGATTGGAAACCCATCAACAACAGACTGATAAGATTAAGACTGAGAGGGAGATTCACCAATACTACAATAATACAATACTACGCAACAACGAATGATAGCGATGACGAGGTCAATGATGAATTCTATCAACAACTGCAGAAAGAAATGGAAGACACACCAAGATATGATCTTATAATAGTAATGGGAGACCTAAATGCGAAAGTTGGTACACACAATGCATATAATGAAAGAGTAATGGGGAAATGCGGCAGCGGAAAAGCAAACGAAAATGGGGATAAAATAATAAGTTTATGTGGCATTAACAACCTGGTCATTGGAGGAACACTTTTTCCACATAAAGAAATTCACAAATTAACATGGGAATCACCAAATGATCCGGACAGAAACCAGATAGACCACATCATGATTAACGGTAGATAGAGACATGCATTACAAGATGTGAAGGTAAGAAGAGGTGCAGATGTGGAAACTGATCACCATTTAGTAGTAGCAAAACTGAAAGTGAAACTAAGAAGGGCTGGACCAACTGTAATTACACAGAAAAGTTTTGACATCAGCAAATTGAAGGACCCCCTTACAAGAAAAGCTTTTGCGGCTGAAATAAAGAAGCGATATTAATTTGCCAAAACTCAGGAAAAGACATACACTAATGATATAGACCAGAAATTCAACACAATTTCAACAACATGTAAGAAAAGCAGCAAATCATGCTTGGGATTCCAGGAAAGGAAGAAGCAAGACTGGATAACACCAGAAACATTAAACACCATAACGATGAGAAAGGAAATGAAAAGGAAGAAAACAGAAGCGAAGTCCCCCAGGTTAAAGCAACTATATAGCGAACAGTACAGTCAGCTGGACAAGGAAGTTAAACGCCAAACCCGAGCCAACAAAAGGAATTTCCTAGACGATCTTGCAAGACAGGCAGAAGAGGCAGCACTGAGAAATGAACAAAGCACAGTATACAAAATAACTAAATTCATCAGCGGAAAACGAGATGCAATCAATATTACATTAGTAAGAGATAAGCTGGAAAATCTCATCACGACAGCAGAGGAACAGGAAACAAGATGGGCAGAGCATTTCAGAGAAACTCTGAACAAGGAACCACCAGAGACACAATTGAATGTTCCTGAGGCTGAAAACTATCTAGATATTAATACAGACATTCCACGAAAAGAAGAAATCATCATAGCGATCAAAAGGTTAAAGAATGGAAAAGCTCCTGGCCGTGATAACTTAAATGCAGAGCTATTTAAGACAGACCCTGAGCTAGAAGCAGAACTATTAGAACCGCTATTTGCACAAGTCTGGAAAACAGGGACAACACCAACAGAGTGGAACAAAGGAATAATTGTCAAATTGCCCAAAAAGTGAGATCTTGCAGACTGCAATAATTGGAGAGGAATCACTCTTCTCTCAGTTCCCAGCAAAATACTAGGCAGGATAATTATACAGAGAATTTCAAAAGCAGTAGACCCCAAACTGAGGAAAGAACAAGCAGGATTTAGAAAGAACAGAAGATGTGTAGATCGTATATTTACTCTCAGGAACATTATAGAGCAGTGCTCAGAATGGCAAAGACAGCTGTACATTAATTTCGTTGATTTCGAAAAGGCTTTTGACAGAATACATAGGGACAGTTTATGGAAAATACTGAGGGCTTATGGAATTCCAAGCTGCTTAGTGTCAATCATAAAAAGCCTCTATGCCAACTTTACGTGTACTGTTGGGCAGAGCAACCTAACCTTTGAGGTGAAGACAGGAGTACGACACTCTATTTTTAACAGTCATGGACTAGATGATGCGCCAGACAACAGAGGGCAGTCCAAGAGGAATAAGATGGACTACATTTTCTACATTGGAAGATCTGGAATATGCAGATGACATTGCACAGCTAACACATTCACATCAACACATCCAGGAAAAAACAGATAGACTTAATATGTACAGCCAGCAGGTGGGCTTAAACATCAATTTAAAGAAGTCAGAGGTCATGACGCTCAATGTGAGCAACCCTGAGCCCATATCAGTAAGGAAACAACAACTGGAACAGACAGACACCTTCACATACCTAGGATGCATAGTAACACCAGACGGCGGGACAATCAAAGACATCAACAACAGAATGAACAAAGCAAGAACAGCCTTTTTTAGACTAAACAACATCTGGAAGTGCTCTCAATACAGCACAAGCACAAAATTAAGATTATATCAGAGCTGTGTGCTTTCTGTGCTTCTCTATGGTGCAGAAAGCTGGAGAGTTACAGAGAAGGAAACGTCGAAATTGTCCTCTTTTCACACAACATGTCTAAGAAAAATTCACCGAATCTTTTGGCCGAATACCATCACCAACCAAGATCTGCTTACTCGGAGCAAGCAAGAGGACATGCACACCATCATAGCTGGCAGACGCTGGAGCTGGGTTGGCCATGTCCTCAGAAGAGACCCCGATGCCATCACAAGAACAGCTATGCTATGGACCCCTGAAGGAAAACGTAACAGAAGCCGACCAAAAACAACTTGGCGGAGGACTGTGGGGGCTGAGATGCAAAGAATGAACTAGAGTTGGGGCACTGTACGAAGGATGGCCACCGACCGAGCAAGTGGAATCAATTTGTTGTTGCCCTACAAGACGCCTCTAGGCGTGATGGCCACTGACTGCCTTGACGGTCGGCGGCTAAGGATCAAAGAAAGAAGTGTTTAAAAGGGTTACCTTTTACCAATTAAAAGTGTTAAGCTTTTACCCTTATTGTCAGAACAACAATCTATTGTTGTTGTTGCTGGACCAAGCCCTATTTGTACTGTGGATTTAACACATGACAATCTATTTCTTCTGGCTCGTTTGACCACAGCACACAATAGCTGACATAAGTAATACAAGAACGCCTAGAACAGTAATATCCCTTTAATAAATGAGGTACACACAGATGAGCCACACACGGCTATCAATACGCATGAAAATGCAATACACAATGCAATGAAGAATGCCAAATAACTTGCTAAACACTGTAGCTCAGTATAATAGCAAAAATAGTTACCGACATAATCTAACCAGTAACTACACACTGACTATCGCTCACAGGCGGAGTCCAGTACCAAAGTAAAGCAATACATAATTGCACGATTCTACGTAAATAATATCCAGGAAAGAACTACTAGGAAAAATCACATCACCAATCTAGTAATCTATCAATAATCCTGAACACCTGAAACAATCTGCAAGCAATGAGCAAAAATGGCATTCATATAATCCCCATTTCGGCGAGTTTCTATGTTGTGACATCCCCCCCCCCCCCCCCCCCCCCCCCCCCCCCCCCACCCCCCCCCCCCACCCCCCACCCGCCCCCCCCCCCCGCCCCCCACGACCCTCCCCCCCCCCCCCCCCCCCACCCCCTCCCCCCCACACCACCCCCCCCCCACCACACCCCCCCCCCCCCCCCCACCCCCCCTCCCCCCCCCCCCCCCCCCCCCCCCCCCCCACCTTAAGAAAGAAAACGAAGTTTTCTTCCACCTGAGGAGACACGCCCAACCCCCTTCGGAGTATGGACGAACACAATGCCGAGATGGCACCTCCTCATGTAGATAGAGAATGCCAGAGTTGACCAATACCATTGTCACACATGCCTTCTCACTCACTAGACTAAATAGAAGAAAACATGTACCAATCCACACCAGGTACTGGCAGCCGTGAAAAATAACAACGACTGACTAATCCTGGAGTAGTCTAAACACAAAGCATGTTACACCAAATCTATATAACTAATTGTCACCAATCACAGCAAGTCATCGTAACAACGATCATCTCCTACAATATAACTGTAGGTATAAGGTAACATAATATATCCACATTGATTACAACTTCATAGATATTGCCTTTATGGCAGCATAATACATACATTGTATACCATAATACATCATCATGAAATACCAATTTAAATAGTCATAATACATTTCTTACATAGATTCTAATAAGTACTCTTTTCAGAAGTACCTGTCTCACAGACTATAACTGTCCCACAATCTTCACAACCTGGACAAGACATCTGCTACCACATTATATACACCCTGAATTGGTAAAATAGTAAAGTTAAATTGCTGTAGCAATAATGCCCAGCGTGTCAATTTAGCACTGGTGGATTTAGCCGAATGCAAAAATAGCAGTGGTTTGTGATCTGTTTGGAGGAAAAAATGTGCCCCCAACAGATATCGTGCCAATTTAGACACTGCCCAGATAATCGCAAGGCACTCCCTCTCGATCGTGGGGTATCTGGTTTCTGCTAACACAACTTTCGATAGACATATATGGTAAAACATGACATATAAACTACAGAACAAGGCATAGTAAAGTATCAACATCAGCCTTAAATATTACAAGACCATCATATTCCATAGGTCTCTGATAAATGCACGCCAGGCCTGCCTACAGTGCACCTGCCTACAGTATGCCTGCCTTTAGTGTACCTGCCTACAGTGTGCTTGCCCACAGCGCACCTGCCTACAGCGCACCTGCCTACAGCATGCCTGCCCACAGCGCACCTGCCTTCAGCGTGCCTGTCTACAGCGCACCTGCCTACAGCATACCTGCCCACAGTGCACCTGCCTACAGCGTGTCTGCCTGGCATCATGTCACATTAATACAAAACACGACATGTCCTAATACAATATAACTATGCATTGTACAGCATTTCATACCCTGTACAAGTTTACAAAATACAAATATTCATAACAATATCGAACTGGAGGCGTGGGTCAGAGTAACTCAGGTTCGGTTCGTATTAACCGAAATATTTCACTGAACGCGAACCCAAAATCTACCCCTACTACTGCTGGACTATCAGCAGATGGTTCTGAAGCAAGGACATATGCTTCTGCCTGAATGCCTTACGCGCACCCCAACTATTCGCAAAAGTCACCCGTGCCATTTTGGTGTTGTCACGCAACGATACTACCTCCACAAATCTAACCTGCGCGACTTCATCAAATACTCTCCTAAGAGTGCGGCAACTAGTATTCTGGGGAACGTTACGCACCCAAACTGTGCGATTATTATCGTTCGGGCCCTCGTATAAGTACCTACTGCTTCTACTCTGTTCCTTTGGCACTTGCCGCGAATCGCGTATACGATGTACCTTTTGGTCCTCCTCCTTAGGAGTTTGGTGATGCTGAGCCTCTGCTTCAGCCGCACCCTTGGCTTTATGAACTCCCCGTACATTGCCGACGATTAAATCGGCAATCGGATCCTCGAGAAAGAACGCGTTCACTCTACCTGTTATAAATGGAGTGTCCACATTGATACATGCTTGGGGGTAAGATTCCACTTTGCCCCCGAACATGGTGCACTTTATCGTTTTGCCTGTAAGGCAGGTGTCGTCGATACACGACCGACGCACCCCAATTGTCGTGCACCCCGTGTCCCTCAACACGGAGACTCGTTTCCTCTCCACCATGCCTTTGTGGAGATCCACCTTGCCAGTCTCATGGACTGCTGACAGACATGGTGCCGCATGCCCGCATTGAAGCACCAACCTCTCGTTCGTATGGAATAGAGGGCGACACCCTGCACAGTCCTCGCTGTTGATCGTATCTAACACAAACGCGGAGTTCGCGTGTTCCATTGGGGTAGTGCATACGTCAGCACAATGACCCTTGCCATCACAATTGGTACACAGGCACTCTTTCTTCTTTTCCTTGCGTGTACTTTTGCTGGAGCCCTTCGATGACGAAGACCCCGTATCAGAGTCAGAAGAACGACTCTCTGAGGAAGCACTCCTCTGCTTATGATGTTTGGTTTTATACCAAAATCGGTCTTCGTCACGCGAGTCCTCGAAGCGTACCTGCTTTCGCGCTTTACGATCCCCTCCGTCGCTATAACTATGGTATCGTCGGTTCTGCCACCTCGGCCGACTATTCCTATGAGAACGAAAGTTTCCATAGCTACCTCTACATGGTTGATAAGAACTTGAGGGCTTTTCATACTTCTGCTCTTAGCCCCTGTCTACATTGCCTGACTGGTTTCGCCAAGGATGGCGCTGAATGTTGCCGACACTGGCAACTAAGTCTTCTGACAGACCTGACTTCTGAATAGGTTTGCCCGGATGAGCCAGGACATAATGGTGCCTTAATTGGGCCATGGACTCAATATCCTTTGGCTGACGTTCCTGAAAGAACGCAACCAACTCACTAGAACACGAGGACAACACTTTGTCTCGTAGTACTAAGTCCAACAAGCCATTATAATCCTTAGGAATTCCCTCCATTTCGATCCATCTATTCAGCAGAAGGTTTATCTTCGAGATAAAATCCTCGAAGTCCTGGTCTGCACTTGGCATCGCGTTTTTAAAACGCGTCCGGTAGCCGTCAGCAGTCAGACGGAACTTCCAGAGCAATCTCTCCTTCACTTTGTCATAATCGGCCCTTTCCCTTACAGGGAGGCTATAAAAAGTCTCCATCGCAGGCCCCACTAGCAGTGTGGATAAAAGAGATAGCCACTGATCTCTGTCAGCCTTATAGGCCACACAAGCGGCCTCAAATCTTTCCAAGAAGAAATCTAAACTGTCTATTTTATCATTGAAATTTGGTAGACGCAGCCTAAAAGGACGATGAGCCCCACCAGGAGTCGAGTTCTGACCACTCGCACCCACTTCTAACTTCTTCAATTGTATCTCCTTATCCATCATTTTTTCTTCCAGAGCTATCCTCATTCTCTCCTTCTCCAACTCTGACTCTATCGTCTTTTCTTGCAATTCTCTCTCTTCTCTCATCCTCTTTTCTTGCAATTCTCTCTCTTCTCTCATCTTCTTTTCTTGCAATTCGAACTCTCTATCTTCTCTCATCTTCTTTTCTTGCAGTTCTCGCTCTGTCTTCTTTTCTTGCAACTCTAACTCCCTCTGTTTCCACTCATTTTCTTCTTTCATCTTCTTTTCTTGTAACTCTTTATCTTCATTCATCTTCCTTTCTTGTAATTCAAATTCTTTTCTTTTTTGCTCTAGCTCTTCAGCTCGAGCATCTCTTAGAGCATTCTGTTTCTCAATTTTTTCTTTTTCTTCCTTTGCTTCCTTCTCTTTCATTTCCTTCTCCAGAGCTTTCTGATTCTCCACTGAATGGAATTCTGCCTTGGCAAACTCCAATAATTCTTTTCCTGTGTACCCGGCCTCCTTGCCTATCCGCATGAAAGTATCAATGTTCATGATGTACACTCGTAGTTTTCCTAATATAAAATATCAATATCTCTTGCTATAGATTTACAATGCAATTACTCAATCGTATGTACTGTAAACTCTTCACCTATATCGGTAGATAACTCTCTGGTTACAATGATTTAGTAATGATAATAAATATAGATATCACTTCTTCCTATATATATATATATATATATATATATATATATATATATATATATATATATATATATATATATATATATATATATGCACGTATATAACACCTCCCCTCTCACTGAATACACATCATCAACCTTTATCTCTTGTAGTATATCGTTTTACTTTGCCACTTGGCTACTGTCTCATTACTGTGAAAACTTGGTCTCCCTGACCACTTAGTCTCTGAGATATACTCACACAAACTTACAATAGTCGACAGTTGTATAATAACAACTGATGAAACTTTATGGTGCTATGACACCACTATATCAACCTAGTCACAATTCAGATTTTCCTTCAAAGACTTTTACTGGCACCCACACTGGTGCTATATTCAAATAACACTACACTTACTTCTAAACTCAATAATCTCTCTTATGCAAGTACTACCTATGGCAAAATGAACACTATACAGATGAAAGAAACACTCACATCACATTATGAAAACAATATACCAGTCACGAGGAACAAGATGAAAGACCAAGAAAAGAAGAGGTAGATTAATATCTACACTACGTGACTGAGGACGAACAAAAACAAGGGATACCTGTAAACGTATTTACAAGATAGTAAGATGAGACAAGAGAAAACACCACTTAAACACCACAAAAGAATTACTAAATGTACACGACACTATAAATACACACACCACGAATCCAGCTAACACCAACAGGGCTTGGAATGTTAAGCAGGGCAGTCACAGGAAATCCGTCTGCCAGACTCCACCACAAAACAAACACAGCCGCACCCTAAAAGAATCGGTCTAATCCACTCTTTTTCCCCTAGAGGCGAAAAATGGATTAAACTCACAACCCTTCCTCCCTTGAACACACCAAAACAATATAACACCAAAGACTCCACGAAAACCACACTCAGCAATGCCACCACCAAGCACTATCTTCACTCCAGTGAAAATAAACTAAGTAAACTAACAGTAAAATTATACTATAATGTAACAAAATATATATATATATAATCCAAATATTACCAAACTACTAAGGTAACAAAGCAAGATCAGATTTAACTAACAATCACATACATACATACTAAGTCATACTGGTACAATAAGGAAAAGACAAAACATAAGGAAAGCAAACAACAACAAACCAAGAAGCAAATACAGAAACGGCACTAAACTACTCAACAAGTCAAAGTATATGATAGCTAGAATCAGTAAGGAAGACAGACAAGAAAATTAAATTCTCAGAAAAACACAAAAATATCAATATAATACATAATACATGAGCATACAAACAATAACTTATCTGAAGCTCCAACGACGCTTGAGTACGAAGAATCTTCAGCACTGACAATAAATGATGAAACAGTACAAACTAGACTCCACAATACGTGTAATCCAACAGAGTATAGTCCAGGAATAACTTCACTGTCAAATCTGAGTGTCACGGTATAATACCTTCCTCGATGTATATCCCCAGATGAATATACTGTTCACTACGGTGCTCACACAGCACTGTTCATAATATACACTGCAACGTCTACTTCAACAAAGTTCAGCTGCACAGCTACTAACAGCAGTCTACCCGTCGGATATACGTATACGTTCTTGGTAATATCACATGTGAACCACACGACCAGTCTATAAGAGAGTTAGTTACTCCAAAGATCACAGCAGTCTGTAAGGCAAAATCCACTGGGCCCCGGCAAGTCGGCAGGACCCACTGCACAAAAGAATTCGCCCCTGGTCTGGCACTTCAGCGTTGTACGGCAACGTCACTGGCGTCGGCTTAGGAAGGTCACCTCAGAGACTTTCACCCCTGGGTGGGCACATCTTAGTAGTAAGGACCTTCACCCTTGGTTGGGCACGTCTGAGTAGCAAGGACAGGACCAGAAGCTCAACTCGATGACTTGAGGTACCAATCACTCTATCAACCTCCTATCAACTATACAATCCTAACAATCATCTCCTTCCACCCTAATACCAGGGTTGACCAATCTATCTCCCATCTGACATCTGCACATGCCGTCTGGGCCCTATCTAAATGGTACTAGCACCCCAAGCTCCGCTGCTTCTCCTGGATCCCTGTCAACAACCATCAAAAAAGACTCAGAGATACACCAAACTGACCATCCTGACGCATGCTGTAACACTAGCTTATCACTTTAATAATCGTACATAGACTAGCAAACATACCAGAGCAAACAACTTGAAACTCAACTAAACGTTATTTCACCGGCGATAGACTGCAAACATACAGAAAAAATAGCCATTACCACTGTGATGCTGAAATTAGGTCAGCGCCCGTAATCGAGGTCAGGGCAACCGACCGTACACAATACCGTGACAGACTGACACACGCACTAGCCTTACCCTGGACAGACGACAACAACTCACTCCCGCGAGTTGACGATAATTAGGAGTGCGCCAACACGGCTGCCCACTCCTATCGCTCTGTGTGTGCAATACTTAATGGCCCAATAACAGCCAACACAGAATCTAAGGCCTTATTATCAAATAGTATAGAATAAATACTGTCATCTAGCTGGGAATAAATATTATCATAATACGAGCCTCACGGCCCAAAGAACGGACGAGCCCACAGCTGTCAGAACATATTATATAGAAAAAATATCGGCCCCACGGCCCAAGGAACGGACGAGCCCGCAGCTGTCAGAACAACAATCTATTGTTGTTGTTGCTGGACCAAGCCCTATTCGTACTGTGGATTTAACACATGACAATCTATTTCTTCTGGCTCGTTTGACCACAGCACACAATAGCTGACATAAGTAATACAAGAACGCCTAGAACAGTAATATCCCTTTAATAAATGAGGTACACACAGATGAGCCACACACGGCTATCAATACGCATGAAAATGCAATACACAATGCAATGAAGAATGCCAAATAACTTGCTAAACACTGTAGCTCAGTATAATAGCAAAAATAGTTACCGACATAATCTAACCAGTAACTACACACTGACTATCGCTCACAGGCGGAGTCCAGTATCAAAGTAAAGCAATACATAATTGCAAGATTCTACGTAAATAATATCCAGGAAAGAACTACTAGGAAAAATCACATCACCAATCTAGTAATCTATCAGTAAATCCTGAACACCTGAAACAATCGGCAAGCAATGAGCAAAAATGGCATTCATATAATCCCCAGCAAAAACTGCTGACAAAAGCAACAAACGTCCGGACAGGACGGCAGACATCTCGTAGAATGATTTGCGTCAAAAGTTTGGTATCGTCTTCCGCTTTGGCCCGACTCGCCAAACGGGTTTTTTATATTCTAACAGCGTAGCCACTTTCCAATGTGACCAACGCAAAATTTCGGCGAATGTCTATGCTGTGACACTTATAATTCACTTAGAGTTCTAGCTGTTAAAACCAGTGCAATAAAATAACGCGTAGCTATTTTATACCAGATGTTCTGTTATAATGTTAATTTTCACCACCCGCTTTCTCACACAAGAGGAGACGGTTTTAGCTGACTGATATATGCTAGGCGCGACTGATAGTGACAGAAAAGAATTCACGTTATATTTCATTTTGTGTATTTATTATAAGTGCCTATTATTTAATACCATGCGATGAGAAACAGACACCGACAATTTAATAGCTATTAACGACAGGCGATATTTATGTAAGTGCGCGTATGGATAATTGAATAATAATTAACATTGTACGCTTACTGCCGGTGCGAGAGGGGGGCGGGAGAGTTGCATAACTCCATCTCACCTAATCTCAGCGCTAGCGAAAGCTGGCCGTATAGGAGTAAGGGAAAACACCTGTGCCGTTTAACTTTAATCAGGACTGACGGAGTGGATAAGAGATCGTCTTGTCCCCAACTATGTACATATATATATATATATATATATATATATATATATATATATATATATATATATATATATATATATATATATATATATATATATATATATATAGCTATGTATAGAATAGTAGCATTTTTCCATAAATGATTTTTTTTCCTAGCAGACCTGATGATAAGAGCGTCCAGCGGTCTTTTCTTTTGCTTGCTTTTTGGTCTGTGAAATTTTACTTTGTTAGACATGTGCCTCAAATTGGTTTGAGCGGTACCAATCTTCATTATAAGCTTGTACTCGACCAAGATACGTGAGAACAGTTCTGACACTAAAAGTAATTTAACTGGCTTTCGAAAGTCAGCAATATGTTTCCAATTTTATCAGCCCACTTGGTTGTGGATAAAATAACCTTTATCCCCGACTTCTGACAGTCGTATTCAAGTGTAGCATCCAGAATTTACGCTGTTTCAGAATCGGCACTCTTCCATAGAGCCAGCCGATAGGATTATCATCATTTATCAATTGTAACAGTTTTTAGCAACCAGATGTTTCCCAATACTGGAAGTATTTTCCTACTTTTACTGTGAACCCCAAGATCACGTTTCTATATCAACTACTGGCGGTGACATTTGTTCATTCAGGAAAAACCCACACCAGATTCGGCGTTCACCTCGCTAGTCTTTATTTGTTAGAGGATGGACTGGGGTCAATTAGGGAAATAAAACCTGACATTTTATATAGTCAGGAAAAATTGTAATTCCAAAGGATATCACAAAGAGTAGGTAAGCGTGATTTAGTGGCCACTGTATGAAAGAGAGAGTGAATAATTTTTCTTTGTTACAGGGACTTTACCTAAATTGGATTTGCTTAAACTTGTTAACTTTACTGGGTAGCCTATAGTAGAAACGTGTTTCTTTACTGTCTATTCTGTAACATAGTGCTAACCTTTGACCTTTGGGTTATTAACTTTTTGGGTTCTTTTCTCCATAGGGGGAGGGCACATTTATTCTGCTATTTCATATGTATGTAAATCTAATTTTATTTGATCTTTCTTTAGATATTTGATGTTGTCAAATTTAAATGATAATAAACAACATAAGAAACTTAACTTTGTGTGTTGGTCAGACCCATACCCAATTAACCGTAGTTTTTCACGTTTCTGTGTCTTGTTATCACATAGCTGTGTGTGTGTGTAGTTAAACATATATTTATATGTATGAGGATGGCAAGGTTGTTTTGTACTAAATTATAGTCGTATAGATAGGCTGGACTAGAGAAACTTACTCATTCCATAGACATATCTTCTCCTTAAGCTAATCACCCTTGAAAATCTATTTCTCACTCCTTTTTTTCTCACGTACTTATCACCATCCACTCTACTCAGACGGGACAAAAATAACTCACAACATATCTGTGCGACAATATGACTTCTGGAGAGAAGAGAGACATAATTATATATCTGATGTCTTCTTCCCAGCCACACTCGAGACGATATTTAAGATGTCATACCCTCATCCGTCCTCTCTTGCTGAATAGGTTAATCTATTACAGTAAGAATATATAATTATATTTATTACGTAAATATCCACAAAGAAAATAATATAAAATAATCTCAATAGCGCTATTAGGCCATTGATTTTGTATCACACTCAAGAACAAAGGCAAACCACTACTACACGTAAAACTATACACACACACAAAACCAGGACAATCTAACTAACAGGGGAAGCCCCCAGTTCTCTTGACGAAAACGACCGATCATATGTTGTTAATAATCCAGGAAGAAATGGCTCCTCAGCTAGGAAATACTACATGTTCCCCACTAATTGGGTGTTCTAAGGCGATGGAGCTCGGCTCTCACTGCAATCGATGTGGTATTTTATAATCCAGGAAGCAGCTTTAAATGCTGAAAACAAGATATTTACTGGACACTGCAGTATAACCTTGAGGCTGCAGTATAAACTGGAAACTGCAGTATAACTGGGACTGCAGGATAACTGGAAGCAGGGTATAGGATGACCAATGATATCGATTAACAATATATTCATAAACCCAATACAACTGGGATACGCACTTAGCACTGATCCACTTTGTAAGGTAGCAAAAATTCCGTCTGAAGAGAGTGCTAAGGAGTGTTAGGGACGCCTAGCATAAATAGTAAGATAAAGTCTGTAGGTGCTCTCGAGTGGGGTCGCACGTGCATTGAGAGCGGTGTAATAAGACGTAAGGACCTCCGGAGCTGTCTCCCTTGCGTCCTTTGATAAAAGAAAGAGACGTAATCTATAACGACTCTTAGGCCGTAATTCGAACGATGCGTTCGGACAGAACAAAGGTTAAGGTCGATTCCCTGTGTCCCCGGGTTCTCTGTGAATCAGGGAACTTGCCGTCATCTACAAGAAAGGCCGAATAAAAGGACCTTTAGCTAGATGCCGATGCACACGTGAAAAGGGGTGGAACTTAGCCTGTCCAACGTAAGAGTGACGTGACTAATGCAGAGAAATAGAGCTTGTAGGAGCTATTATACAGAAAAGTGGAAGGAGACTACAATAGAAAATAAGACAGGCAAACCACTCAGCTGAAAGTACCAGCGATTCGCATTCAAATTACGACAGAGTGTGAAAGAATTGTTTATGTTTACAGGTTCAATAGTTGGTAAAATATTGTGGTGTATAGTTTTCAGATATGCTCAAGTTTTAAAGGATATAGAGAATTTTTTTTTCCTATCGGGAGAAAAGAATATGAGTGAGAAATATTATCCAAATTTTCAGTGAACCAGTTTCATTAAAGTCATGTATTTCTAATATTTTTATGTAATACTTACATATCTGTAGCTTCTGTTGCTCTTTACAGAAATTACTACACCTGTCATGTCTCTTACCATTTCACATTTGTGTGTTACACGAATAATCTCAGGTTTTATATGACGCACTGTGGTATCACACATTCACACACATGTAGAGCCGGCCCATGGGATTGTTCAAAGTGGTACGAGGTTCCGTAATGCAGCCCCTTCCTCCCCCCTTTTTTCCCCCGCGATCAGTATGTTCTCTTACAGAACACAGCTTCGTGCCATTGATTTGGATCACACATAATTTCCGCTTGTCATGTTCACTGCAGCATTTAAAAAAAAAAAAAAAAAAAATACACCCCTTTTAAAAATCTTAATGTATGTTTTTTTTTTTCTTATTCATCTTGAATTTACGTTTTTTTTTTAAATTGCAATTTATTTTTGTTAAACACGTTTCGGCACCTGCCCCAAGTCAACGGTCGATGCCGCCGCATCGCCCAAGAGCCGACTCTGAATACACACTCAAGTACATGGAGAGATTATATAAAGCTTGGAATGAAATATTCTATGATAGCAGACAATATGCCTTTACAATGAGACATGCATCCTAATATAACCGACTTGCCTTATTTCTATGTTGAACGTGGCGTACCTCGCCAAAACGAGAGAAAACTCCAATTATAAAAAATTTTCAAATAAATAACAGAACCTGAAGACTGGCAGTGAGCTGTTGTTTCACCTGTATAAAAGAAAAAATGTAACGTACAGGAATGTTACACCTTTAGAGACATTTCTTTTCTTAATGACGCTAAATGATGCTGTGAAAATTCTAGAAAACAGTACAAGACTAGCAGCAGATCGTGGGGGTGCAAGGATGCAGTAGTCGCGGTATGAACGGTTGATTTATAAACATAAGAATAACGACAACAACTGAATGTCGCAAGAGAGAAAGCTTTTGACAGCGTGAACACAGACCAACTGTTTAATTTGCTAGAAGGGTGTAGCATCAACAGACAGCCTCTGGCAATGTTCAGAAACACTGTATAAATAATGCAAATGTGCTTAAGAGCATAGCGTGTCGTTCTAGGCGTTTAGCTGTAACACCTTGGAGGAAAACAAGAAACTGCACTGTTATTTTCTATATGGACAGTGGTGTCAAGTCAGTCCTATTGTTCGACTGTGAATTATGAAAAAACAACAAATAAAACAATAAACCACTTACTTTAACAAATGGATGCTTGCGTAGAATAGAAGGAATTAATTGTTATGCTAATATCATCAATGTGTACCCGTTGACAAGAACAGCTCGTCAAGCAGCAAACAGGGGCACATATTCATTCTTTAATTGTATCGCTCCGGTAAGATTTTTCTTTAGTGAACGTTTGAAGGTTGTGTTTGAAAGGGAAGAAGCATTCGCACAAACTTTTCGGTAAAATACAACAAGGGCATGCATACTACTGTGCTGTAAGTGCAATCTATCTTACACACCCATTAAAAGAAAACGCATGCCTTTCAATCTTTTTATGGTCTGGTCAGTGTATAAAAAACATTCGCATCATCTTTTCGGGAAAACTGCTGGATTATTTGCCATTCATATTACACTGTTTGGCTTGCAAAATGCATTGTCGTCAGGAACGAATGCATATCTCTATCATACACTTGTAAACAGGGTTCATGAACACTTGTAATCAAAAGGATCTGTATAATACAATTTACATGGCTGTACGTAAGAAATTATCACAATTAACAGTTATAAGAGGTGTAAATGAAATTGAGGGGGACATGTATTCAATTTCCGCCCAACTATTTACCGATCCATCTACCGATTTAGTCGATACGTTCTTAAATAATGATTAGGAGATGGAGAAATGCATGGTTAATTTGGAATTGAGTTATTTTGTTTAAACTTACCTTGCTGGTGTTTATTTTGTTTCGTTTTTTTTAACCGTTCGGCCTCAGTGTTTTTCGCACTTTATTTTTTTTTTATGTTTAAAAACCGTTAAGGTTAAGACAGGGCCGGATTAAGCCAAGAAGGGCCTCTAACCGTTTCGGTGTTTGGGCCCACCTTCAACTAATAAGCAATAATTTTAATATGTTTTCAAGCCCCTTAACATAATTGTTTTAACTTATGCACGGGCCCCAAGAGCTCGGGGCCCCTTGGCTTCAACCTACTTAGCCTAATGGATAATCTGGCCCTGGGTTAAGATTAGCGTTACCGATTAGTTTTCTCTCTCTGAATTCTAAGCCTAACCGTTAGATCCTATCGCTGAACCGGTAACCGTAATGTAAGATATATATATATATATAAACAATCGCTGAAAAACAGGAGACAATTCCTTCTATATAAATATATTCAAACAAATAATAAATATTAAAACAGTAACACTTCCTCACATTCATTCTTTCCCGCCTCTTTTATTTTACGGGTGACGTGCTAGTTTGTAACTATTTGTTTGAAAATGATCTTTTCGGTAACACAGCTGTTAGCATCCTCGCCTGCCACGCTGGAGACCTGTTTTCGTTTACCCCGCCTAGAGGCCTACTGCGACAAATCTTACAAGCTGGCCACGTATACTTCTAATGTTAAATAAAATGGAGTTAATCTCCACATCACGCTAAAGAGAACGCTGTTAAAAGACTTTTTTTTTTTGAAAGAGAACGATTTATCCCTATATTGCTTATTCTTTTTTTCTGCTTTTTTATAGCGCATTGTATACCCTGTTCAACCAGACCCAAAATGGGCTGAGACGTAGATTCGTGTTTGCTTCTGGTTTGCCCAGCATGTGTGTACCTCTGGTGTCGTTTTCCTTAGCTCCAGCTGCCTTACGGTTCTGTCGATTATAGCTGGGACAAGGATATTGCTTATTCGAGGATTAGCTATCTGTTACATAGTGTCCAAGTGGTACGCGCGATTACAGCGCTTACCTCTCGCGGCACAGCGACAAGGGTTCCGCGGTCGAAAATAGGTAACGTCACGCTCGAGTCTACCCAGCTGCAAGTGAGTACCTGACTCTACTTTTGATTTAGGGAAGGCAAAGGTAGCGAGGAGATGAACTGGCCACCCCACCAAAGCTGGACCTTGTAAGGAGTAGTCTCTAACACTTTTTTCCTCTACGGTAGTTTCTGATATGGGAATACCTTTTACCTTTTTTAAATTATTTGTATGAAGCTGGAGTATCTATATATTATTTATGTCAAAACGAGTTATGCCTGTAATACTTATATCGGCATGGCTTTTTTGTGTGTGTTTTTTTTGCTAATATTATTCGTTGGTTAAATTCACTAGTCAACAACCAAAATGTACCAGAAATGAAAATAGCTGATCTTAACTAATTTTGGTGTGCTGAAAACGAAAATGACATTAAAAAATGTTGATTGGCTCTAGTTTTCAAGATATATGCTACTAGTTTATTTAATTACGGTCAATTTATATATATGACGCAACTGTTGTGGGCGATTGCATAATTTTTTTCTAATTACCAATAAAAATGTAACTAGAAGTTGATGATGCAATCCTACCTATGATTACATCACCTTTGTGTATAAATATCTTAACTCTGATAAAAATTTTGCCATTAGTTAGTGCATTTGTCCTTATCAAAAGTATCGTAGTTAGAAATGCTTAGGACATGTGTGAACAGTGCTAATAATTTCTGTTATATATGTGGTGAGGTGACATTTCAATCACAAAAACGAAATATAACTAAAGTGATTAAGAAGGCGTACAGTTTGTATTTTGGCTGCAGAATAGGAGATCAAGATAAGAGCTGGGCGCCACACATATGCTACAATACATGTGCAGTACATCTTAAACTGTGGTTGACTGGCAAAAGGCAAGCTATGCCTTTTGAAGTCCCAATGATTTCGAGAGAGCTCACTGATCATCTCAATAACTGTTACTTTTGCATGGTCCCTCCAGTTGGGAAAGGCATATCAAAGAAGAAAAAATGGACTCTGGAATATCCAAACATCCCGTCTGCAATACGTCCGGTACCACATGGCGATGACCTACCAGTTCCCAAAGTGCCAGAATCATTTTCAGCTACTTCCACTGATGAAGAAGAGGACATTGGTAGTCCTGAACCATCAACCTCAAGCGACCCAGATTTTGAGCAAACTACATCCACTAAACCACACTTAATAACCCAAGGTGAACTGAATGATCTTGTAAGAGATCTGAATTTACCGAAGAACAAGGCGGAACATTTGGGTTCCAGATTGCAACAGTGGAACCTCCTGGCAGAAGATGTTACAATTTATGTGTATAGGAACCGCCAGAAGCCGTTTATTACATTCTTTTTCAAAGAGGTTGACCTTTCTGCGTGCCACAACATTTCTGGTTTAATGGCAGCCCTCAAAATCAATTACATACCGGAAGAGTGGAGGCTTTTCATTGATTCATTCAAGACGAGTCTTAAAACTGTTTTGTTGAATAATGGTAATGTGTTACCGTCAATTCCAGTTGGTCACGAAGTTCATATAAAAGAAACTTATGAAAACATTAAGCAGCTTTTGAAGTGTATAAACTACGATCATCATCATTGGTCAATTTGCGGTGACTTAAAAGTGGTCGCTCTTTTGCTTGGACTACAGGGTTTATACACCAAGTACTGTTGCTTTCTCTGTGAGTGGGATAGCCGTGAACGAAGTGACCATTACATCAGAAGACATTGGCCAATCAGGCAGTCATTGCAGCCTGGCAGTAAGAACGTTGAGAACCCAGCACTTGTCGACACCAGCAAGATTTTGTTGGCACCCTTGCATATTAAGCTGGGTCTCATGAAAAACTTTGTCAAGGCAATGGAGAAAACAGATGAGGCTTTCAAATACCTCATCAGAAAATTTCCAAGACTGAGTAAAGCTAAAATAAGAGAGGGAGTATTTGTTGGTCCGCAAATTCGAAAACTTCTTCATGATGACGAGTTTCCTTGCGTGTTGCATGGCAAGGAAAAAGCAGCATGGCTAGCATTTAAGTCAGTGGTGGACAATTTTCTTGGAAACAACAGATCTGATAATTACAATGAAATTGTAGAAAATCTTCTATAAGAGCCTTGGCTGCAACATGGCTTTGAAAATTCATTTTCTGGATTCTCATCTGGATTTCTTTACGTCAAACTGTGGAGCGGTCAGTGATGAGCATGGTGAACGATTTCACCAGGACATTGCTGCTATGGAGACAATGTATCAAGGCAATTGGAGCCCTTCAATGCTTGCTGATTACTGTTGGACTGTGACAAGAGACACCTCAACGATTGACTACAAGAAGCAAGCAAAGAGAACTCGAACAGCGACTGAATAATGACGGAATGGATTCAAATGTGCCTTTTTAAAACATGATATGTGAACTTTAAATAATGTTTTTATTTTTTCTATCATTTTATGTTGAAATATCAATTAATTGAGTATGTAACCACAATTTTTATAATGCTAAAGTAGAAAGACTAGCTGTTCACCCCCAGAGAATTAAACAAGCATACATTATTTGTATTAATGTAATGTAAATTCATCATTTAAAAAAAAAAGAGCCAATTGGTGAATTTCATTATGATATTTGAAATCAGCATGTCAAAATCAATAAGAAATGGTATATTTAATTTCTGGTACAAATAACTTTTGAAAATTTGTTGACTAGTGTTATCTGCACATGACAACAGGAGGCTGACACTTGGGAGTCATGACCCAAGTGCCCGCCACAGCCCGCCACCCGCCCGCGCCCCCCCCCCCCCCCCCCCCCCCCCCCCCCCCCCCCCCCCCCCCCCCCCCCCCGCCCCCACCCCCCCCCCCACCCCCCCCCCCCGTTTAGAGTATATAGTAGATTAAGGGACCGAAACACTTGATCGCATGGGGGAAACCTTCTGATGATCAGATTGCCTCATGTTGTATCGCTCTGTATAGAGTTTCCTTTCGTCATGGGAATTATTTTTGCATTATTTGTGAGAAAAATAACTATTTCTGTTTCATTTCTTTGGATGTAAGTTATTCCCATATTATTTATGTCACGATGAATTATCAATATGTTATATGAAGGTGTTATACCCAACAGTGATGTTACCCTAATGTTATAATAAATATATCACATTACGCTTCACATGTCATAATCATCATTATCATCATCATCATCACAATCATCATTATTATCATCATCATCATCATCATAATCATCATCAATGCCCTTCAGCTCCCTAAGGAGAATACGCCTTCAACAAATGCACACCAAGTTCTCTTGTCCTTTGCCATCCACTTAAGGTTTTCCTAGCCTTCCTGATCCCTTTCAATTCTGCCTCCAGTTCTCTTGTTCATGTAGTTTTCAGTCTGCCTCAACCCTTATTACCCTGGGGATTCTAGAACAAGGACTGCCTTGTACCGCAATCAGCAGGCTGCCTTAAAGTTTGTCCTATCCATCGTCAGCGACTTGTTTTCATGTTAGAGTGCCTTAAAATTGTCCGTTGAAGAACGTAAATTACAAAACAGATGCCAGGTACACGACCAAATGGATGTCACGAAAACGATGGCGTAAAACTGGATCGATAGGATTTGGCAACGGGAAAAAGGTGAAAATTTGAAGAAGAAAAAAAAATGAAACTATGCATTTGACAACGAACCTCAGGGAATCGAAGCCTTACAGGCCCTTTAAAAAAGTAAAGCGAAGGAGACAGAAGAAAAGAAAGAAGGAAGGGAGAGAAGAAAAATGAAGAAGATTGGAAGAAAGAGGCCAAAGTAAGGACAACAAAAGCGAGCGAATAACAGGATGAAGGAGACTAAGAAAGAAAAAAAAAATAGCAAAGGAAGAAAATAAAAGTAGATCACATCAGTGCTAACAGAGAAGATACACAGCAATTATTAACAGTAAAGCCTGTCGGATCTTGAGACACAGTTTAGAGCAGGGTTCCGCAACCGGTCAATAGCGTTCCACCGGTAGATCATATATGATCATATGGTAGATCTTTACGTGACAAACAGGGGGGAAAAGAAAATAACTTTCTACTTGCTCTCTCCCGTCGGCATTTATAGGCGCGGTCTTCCCAGGATGAAAGATATTTGTTTCTGTGTTTCCAGTGAATACTTTTTCTGTTTTTCCAGTGAATACTTGTCCTGTGTTTCCAGTGAATACTTTTTCTGTGTTTCCAGTGAATACTTTTCCTGTGTTTCCAGTGAATACTTTTTCTGTGTTTCCAGTGCATATTTTTTCTGTGTTTCATGAGAATAATTTTTCTGTGTTTCCAGTGAAAACTCTTTTTGTGTTTCCAGTGCATACTTTTTCCGTATTTCCAGTGATACTTTTTTCGTGTTTCCAGTGAATACTTTTTCTGTGTTTCTGTCACGAGTGGGTTATATGAGAGTCTGTCTGTGACCAGAGCCAAGGTCTGGGTAATGTCAGAGACAAGACAAAAGAGTCTGAGAGAGATCTGAGTTGATAGATAAGAGATTCTGTTGATGGTGGATGATGTGACTTATAGTTATTGAGGGTGAGAACATAACCTGACTCTCCCCTCGCCACTCGGTGACCTTTTGTTCAACTACTGTCACACCACCTCCTACTCAATTAAGTGGTAAGGGTTTTATGCACTAAGGTGTATCCACCCACAACAATACAGTACAAATGAATAGTACAGATCCAGTGAGGAAAGTAAAAGAAATCTGATCCGGGAAAATATATATATATATATATATATATATATATATATATATATATATATATATATATATATATATATATATATATATATATATATATATATATATATATATATTATTAACACCTCGGATACGAAGCTGCTTGAAAAGAATAACATAAATATCAATCACGGCATAAAATACAGATGGAATAAAATTACAATGCAGGTCTCTGAGAACGAGACACCAAAATTATAAACACTTCAGAGACCGGTAGTATACAAAAATATGGACTACCGCAGGAAAAATCCAAACAAAGGTTACCAGCTCCCACAAGTATGGGGTTTTACTTTAAATCTAATAATCCGGGGTTGGAAAAGAATCTTGAATACACACCAGTCCCAGTTATGCCTACACACTAAGCCTGCTGACTTGTCCTGTCAGCGACTTTGCTCACGAATTACACTAACCAGACTAGTACACATTTTCAGAAAAATCTACCCTAATTTAGAGTGCACTTTTTTCCCTCTTCGTTGGCACGCGTGTTTTACTCCACAGGGATCACTGCTGGCCACTGAAGATATGGTGCCCTCTCTTCTCCAGTGTAATGGTAACAAACCCTTGGAATCAATGCACCCAGATGTAAATCCGGGCAGTTGCGAGTTAAATGCTGAAAACTAATCCTCATCTAGGTTGGGGCCACTGCTTTGTTGCAGCCCTCACAAGAACGAACGAGGTGGCTTTATGAACACTGAAGCCACATGAGCAGGGCGCTCAGCTTGCTAATTGATTTTCCGAAGAAATGGTATTTCCCACTCACGAGAACAACACCGATGTCCCGTAATAGGGTGATGAACTGGGCACGTCTATATTTATGTGCAACCCAGCTGTAAATTGGTCGTTGACTACAGTGACCTTCCCCTGAAGGCAAAATCTCCACAGAAGGCGAAGTCCGGCCTACGGCTCAGTTCAATGCCGGAGAAGGCACACGTATGCTGTAATGAAAATATAAACAAACCTCCTAACATTTTGCTATTTAAGAATCGTCAACCATTTCAACGGAGCACAACAATAAACAAAGACAATTAAATACAGGTAATCATACTGCCCTGAGATGCAAAGAATGAACCAGTGTTGGGGCACTGTACAACGGATGGCCACCGATCGAGCAAAGTGGAATCAATTTGTTGTTGCCCTACAAGACGCCACTAGGCGGGATAGCCACTGACTTCTTTGACGGTCGGCGGCTAAGGATCAAAAAAGAAGAAGAATCATACTGCCCTTCCCCTCCCGCTGGTGGTCAAGACATACCTTGGCTGCAGTTCATCTTACTCTCCCCTCCCTACTGTCAGCCCATACACGCTTAATGCTGGTTTGCATAATAACACGCAATCCCGCGTCTTAACGCTTGGGATAGTTCGGATTGTTTATAAAACTGCTCGTCCCTCCCCTTTGCTCTATCTGCGAGACGTGACCTTAAAATCAGTCAGGTCAGCTAGCTACATAATTTGCAAGGCCATCTACCTTGTCGCATAGGCGTTCGAAAATTTAATAATTACATACCACATATAACAACCATAGAAATATTATATATGAATTTTAAACAATCAATTAATGTCCCGATGCTTACAAATTATCATATTACATAGTATGGAAAAGAACTATATTTACACGTCCGAAACTGCGGTCAAAAAATTACATTTATTTAGGTTAATCTGATTGTGGGTTAAAAATTTCCTAACCGCGTTATCCATAGATCAGGGGACTCTGTTTATACTTTTCGTGCCCTACATCAGGCATAATGTAACATAACCATGAGGCTCTTATCATATAAATAGTAGCACCCTCCCCAAATCAACTGGCTATAGCTTAGGTGGCGCGTTAAAAGATTGCATTAATTACCACACTAGTAAAAATCCTTTACGAAGAAATACTCTGTCCATTATAAAGCCCTAGCAAAAATTACTTATAATATTAGCGTTTACAAATTCGCTTACGAAGGTCAGAATATCCCACTAAACTCACAAGCGTGCAAACTGTCTTATGTTGCTATTTCCCCGGCAAGAATTTCCAAGACTGACGCAATTTACAGACAGACAAGGACCTCTTTCATACTATCAACTACAGTTGCAGATGTTCAACCAGACGTGAACACGTGCACAGAGCAGCAGACAAAGACACGTAATACTGGACCAGAACTTTCTCTGAAAGACGCAACTACCAAAAGATTTTGCGTAACGGGTTGACGGCCGTCTCTGCTAAAATCAAAAACAACACCACCTGCGCACCACGTGCCTCTAGAACCATCGTAAGACTAACATAATAGGAGCTCTATGAGACATGGAAACGATGACCGTCTCCGTTTGTCAAAGACCCAAACACGAATGACCGCCCACGTTTCTACGTAACGTGATATCATTCGACAGGACTACCGAGACAAGTCTTCTGGAAGAAACTGCACTCAAAAGACCAAGCCGCCCTTACAGAAATGCAAGCGGGGTACTCAAGTGGACAGTAAATTGGTGTTTCAAACGAAAGCAGAAAAGGATTACCGCTCGTGTTCAACCATGTTTACGAGCGGCGAAGAATCCCTCCCGTTGTCCGATGCCAGATGCTCTTACGCATCCTTACGTCAATTGTTGTTGGCCCAATGAACACGAAATCAAAGAACAAAACCACTCTGCAGGGTGGGTGTCTGACCTAGTAATAATGAGGGTTACTGCCCCGTAGAACCACATGAAAAGAACGAAATACAGAGAGCCAGTGACTCTAGAAAACACTACGAAAAAATTCTAAGATGGCGGGTTGGAAAATAAGGAGTAACAGCCGTTTCGCCACATTTTCCAGTGCATATTTTTTATGTGTTTCCAGTGAATACTTATTCTTTATTTCCTATGAATACGTTTCCGTGTTTCTAGTGAATAATTTTTCTGTTTGATCCAGTGAATACTTTTTCTGAGTTTCCATTGAATACTTTTTCTGTGTTTCCAGTGCATACGTGTTCTGTGTTTCCAGTGAATACTTTTTCTGTGTTTCCAGTGAATACTTTTCTGTGTTTCCAGTGAATACTTTTTCTTTGTTTCCAGTGAATACTTTTTCTGTGTTTTCCAGTGAATAATTTTTCTATGTTTCCAGTTAATACATTTTCTGTGCTTCCAGTGAATACTTTTTCTATGTTTCCAGTGAATACCTATTTCTGTTTCCAGTGAAAACTCAAAAGTTAACTTTTTAGAAATCACTTTAAACGTGAAGTACATGAGATATTAATGTGATCTTTTATTTGTAGGAAAGTTCACATTCGATAAGCAGTAGAGTTAAATGATTGACATTTAGAGAGCTTGAATAAAGGGTGGGATGTCATGAATGGCGCACGCAGAGGCAACAATTAGGCAGGAGACCATATTTTAAAATATATTAACAGGGAAAGAGTACAGTTCGTTAGGTGAGAGCTGGACGAACTACCAGCAAGTTATCATCAGCCTTGGCAGAGAGTACAGAGCTTGGGGTAATGGGGAAAGTACAGCTGGAAATTAATCAACTAATAAATGATGATGACATTTTGTACACTGATGGGTACGTATACCGTGGTGGGAAACCAGGATGGAGCTACTCTGCCAGAGTATGGGGCAGAATCGTCGCTGAATATAGCTGAATATAGCTTACATGACAACAACTTCTAGCATGAGAATGGAGGCAGGGGCAGCTCCTGCAGCTCTAAGATGACTGTCTGAAACTTCATTAACAAGGTCAGTTATTGTGTCAGACTCTCAGTTCATACTTCAGAATGTCCAGAGTGGATGGCTCCGGCATAAATGAAAAACTTCCACAGCAGCCTCGAATCTTCAGGAACTGGTGTGGATCTTCTGTTCTGGTGATGCAGGGGTATGCGGCAATGAAAGAGCTGACAGACTAGCTTAAAGAACACCCATAGAGGGATGCATTGGATGTGGATAAGGGAGAGATACTGAGAACAATTAATGATCGTCTATTAGAAAATGAGACTGCAATTGATGAATCATCAAAGATAAGAATGCTGAAATTTGGCATAAAACGTAAGACTAGCATGGAATGAAGTATGAGAGGATGCATCTGGCGTGTATACAACCAGCGCGCAACTGGAACAATGAGCATTCATTCCCTTCGACATTTGCTGAGGGAGACTGAGCACCTATGGGTTTGCCTGGAGTGCAATTATATCGATTATGATAAAAAAATAACATTTGATAAAATATAATTTAGTTTGAAAATTCGACCGCTCTGTTGTTGAAATTGTAGGAAGCAGATCTTCTGGCAGAATCAAAAGCCACATATGGTTTGCTCTTGTTCCAAATTCTCTGATTCCTGAAAAAAAGACATAATTTTATCAAGGTAGATCTTCAGAGAGTTTGGTGTTTGTCGCGAGAGGTTCAGATGTTAAAGAAAATAAGAAGATATCCTGGACATAAAGGTGTATCAGATGATACCAGGATAGTGCCAGCTAAGAGTCTGGGCTTATCAGAAATACCCCTTCTCTGAAGATAGTAAGGGTGTATAGACAACAAAGGTAGGGTCAAGCTGTGTAAGTTACCAGAGATGATGGTAAAGTATAGTCTGATTCCCTACTTGCTACCTCTCCTGATCCACCTCTGTGATTATGGTAGACAATATTGTTTCTGACTCTGCTAGGGGTAATTATTTAACTAAATTCACCAACAAGATCTGTAACTTAAAGAATTTAAGTAAGTCTGCTGGTAAATCTTTACAATTTATTTATACATTTTACTCTTTTCTGTTTGAAAAGTTTTAAAATCAAATATTTTACAAAAGTAAATAAATAAGAACAGTTCAACAAAAAAACTTGCATTTGTGTTAAGATGTCGAACACTTTTTATACAGTCTGGCTTGCTTGATTTTTCACTGAAGAATTACTAGTGTTATTATTATACTCTAATTGGAACTCTATACTGTTCTGTTCATCACGAACTGGATGCGTTTACTTTTGGTGATCACGGATAGGCTATACAGTTGCCTTGAGAGCAACTTAATAACTGAGTCACTGCAGATGGCTCCCTCTGATGCTGGAGAGAATCTTCAGATGAAAATCTTCCAACTGTTACACACGATATGGCTGGCCCACTACTATAGACTGGCACTGCATTCGTTGCACTTTCAATAAGAGAAGCCTCTTCTTATTTGTTGTAGGCTATGGCAGATTATGATAATTGATTTCATATATCTATTTTCTTTATCTTCATTTTTCTTTTTACCTAGCTTCACCTACGCCTGTTGGGTTAACATAAAACCTCCTATTACTCAGAAATATGTCCCTCTTTTCTCATTTAGCACGCATTGTAATGCGGTTCGCTAAATTCTTTAATGAGAGTCTACCAGAGACCTATTAGCTAACGTGAGCGGTAATTCTAACACCAGCGCCAGAGGTCAAATCGTTGTAGAGATCAGACAGCGACCAGATTTGAATAAATTTGAGTAGATATTGGGAACCTAATTGAGAAATCTTTATTACCTTTCCCTGAATCCGTTCGTTAGATAAGTAATTAAACACGACGAATCGGGAGATCTAAAGACATTGCTCGCTTGAATACGAGCAGGTAGACGAAGGAAACTCACACTGATTAGCGCATTGCCGATGTCTGATCTAAGCGAGAACGAAGATCCTGGGTTTTCGGCTTTGAATTACGCATAAGCCGAAAACTGAACGTAGAATTTCCCGTAGGTGAGAACATCTGGTAGGGTCTGGTTTTTCGGGGGAATAATTAATAATCTCCTTTCATCTTTAATATATATATACCACAGAAATATAACTCAATTTATCCAGTACCTCACAGATTTCTCTAGACAGACAGCTTCGATTCTAGAACAACTGTATTAAGTGAATTGCTTAATAGTCGTTGGAGAAAAGTCTTAGTAGTTCGGTGTTGAGGTAAATACTATACTAGTAGTTTGAGTGATTTAATCTTTTTAAATCGTCAATTATATTTTACTAGATATTTTCTGTGCAGAGTGATTTACTAGTTAGGTCCGTTATATTATTTCTCTAGAGTTTTACTGTGTTACAGTGGATAGCAGAACAAATAAATATTTCTAGCTAAACTCTTCAAGCTATAATAAAAATTTAATTAACTGCTAGTAACCAGTCAGAGAATATTTTAACCAACTAAGTAAATGCACTGATTCATCATGAATATTGACGAAATATGTATTTATTTCTAATTCATGATGATTGATTCTTTTTAAATGACTAGAATTTATTTCACGGAAGTTTTTTTAAACGATGAGACTAGCTCTAAGCTTATAGTTTCTAATTTAAGTTAAATAACCGAAGTGGATAATATATCCTATGTTACGCGGGGTAAGGATAGGATTGTGAATTATGCTATATTCTGTTAAGTATTTGTATTTTCTCCCTATACAGTATTTGGGTCAAACCCTAAACCTTACCAGCGGCTTCCATTCCATATGAAACTGCAAATAAACTTTATCAAAAGAACATTCTGATATAATATCGGGTTTTTCAAGGTGACTTGTCTGGTCTCGTGGTACACCCAGAAAGAGACAGAGTACCAACCCAAATAATATTAAGAATAAATGATAACTGGACTTATAGAATATCCAGATTTCTTTTCCCAATTTCATAAACATTCAGTCTGTTGTGGCTACCAAATCAAACACTGACATTACCTGTATAACGACCACGTGTTGTGAAGAAGATTGATCCTAAACCGATTTGTTTACCTGACATTTGATGTAATGATTGAAGATTCCAAGCTAATGTACACTGTGACATTTAGATCTCTTAATTATTTTACTACCTGGACAAAAATGTAAGTGACCTTGATCAGCATCCTACTTACAAGAGTGAATCGAGCGTTTCCCAACATTTGATTAATTATTCCTTGGAGAAACTGGGGCTTGATTTGCCAAACAACCAACCGTGGATGGGCTGTGGATGCCATTAACAATTGTTCCAGATGTGGTGAAAGCACATTTCAAGTTAAGAGAGACTGAATTTGTGATCACAGGTTTGACAGAGCGAGAGAAAGCGTGTGAAGAATAATTCTATTTGGATATAACCCATGTACTTATTTTGTATTTTCTTATGCAAGTTTTTTTCTAAAGCTGCTCCTTTATTTCACTTCATAATAGATTAACTTATAACTCTGTTCTTTACTGTAGAGGGAATTTTAGACCATAGCGTAAAAACCTTTGACTCTTTCGGGGGTTAATAACTTTGCTCTAACGGGAACTTGTTTCAACAGAGGGAGGGAGGGTTAAACCTATGAGTCTAACTCTGTAATTAACTCATTAACCTATGTTCATTGTATTTGATTTTGATATTCAAAGATATTGTTGTGTTGTAGATTTTTTATGATAAATAAAATTTACATAAACTTTATTTACGTGTGTCGGTCAGCTTGTCCCAAAAGATCCCAATTCCATAGATTTAGGTTTCACGTATGTGCGTCTTATTGTCGTCACGTATCTGTGTGTGTATAGAAGTGAGTGGTTGAATATATATCTATATACCTTGTATTTATAGGGAAACTGTCTGATCTACAAATCTCAGTCGTAATCGATAGGCTGGATTGATTATCTCCCAAATCCAGGGACAGATTTTGCCTTTCACCATTTCACTTGTGAAAAATCTATTTCTTTACCTGATCTCTCACTGAGCTATCACCTGTTCTAGTCCTATTCAGGCTGGGCCAAAATTGATCTTAATTACCCTATCGAAAATAAACGACATAGGCTTTAAGCTAAACGTTTAAACCTGAAACGAAGTCAAACGCAATCCCTGTATTTGCCTATCAATATCCCTTTATGACACAGATGGGGACGATAGACAGTTTCAGACTAGCGTGCTAGCAGATGCCCAAGGTATAGTATAGTAGCAACAATCAATTTAATTCAATGTGATCATAATTTTCTTCTACCTTCTTAATTATCATTCGTTTCCCGTGATTCGCCTCCATACAATAATTTGGTTGCGAATAAAACTACTAAGTAATAGGTCAAATTATACAGTACTTCCATCCCTTTCATCCTTCCTTATGTTCCTGGTAGGTGTCTCATTCCATTCAAGAAATACGTCTTTAAATACAGTTCTAAACTCATAGACACACTTGGCCATCATTCTCAATATTTTAAATATTTCCGAAGGCAGGCTTTGCCTCTAGAATTACCCATGAGCCTGTAAGTTTCACCAGGACACACTGATAAATATATTCATACATATATATTTATATATTCGTTCTTACCCTCAAGCACACAGACGAGCCCTTAATGGTTGATTAAGGTCTGCTAACAGGTACAGAAGGCAAACACTTGCATTAACATATGCTCCTTTTTTGCCGCTCTCTCTGTATTCATATAATAGTGACTGACCCGAGTTTGTTAGGCAAGTCTATTTATAGTGTGACCTCGGACGTACGAGATGGGAACCCCGAGGAATGTAATCACGATCAGAAAATATGGGTACCTTTTTGCCTATAGTTCAATGTAGGAAAACTACTTTTTAAATTATCTCCGTTATTCCTGATGCGATTTTATTCATTCAAAGCTTAAATTATACCCGGAATTAGGCTTTTTATATCTATGTAATAATCTTTTAGTTTCCAAATTGCATTTTCTGTTATGCATAGTTTAAACTGCTAAATTTAGGACTACCTGAAGCTTCGAATGCATTCAACCCAAGATTTCTCCCGCCCTATATTAGTATTAGTAAAAGTATTATTACTTACGAGTAGAGTAACATCCCTAATATGGTTTTGGTACCCTCTTTCAAGTGGTACTTCTTCCAAAATGCTGTAGTAAAATTCCGAAGTTAATCAGGTTACACAGATTGGGCCTTGCCATCTTTATTTTCCCAGCGGTAGTAAACACAAGACCAAAAAAAGCGTTTTCATTGGTTAGTGTATCATATCTTTCTACAATGTATGGCGCTCGGTATGGTCAGAATTATTTAGAATTCGTGATGTGAGACAGACGTCATTTCACGACAGTGTTTCTAAAATGGATCCTGACAGCTCCTGGGCTATCTAACATTGGTCTAGAGTTGTCCACAAATCAGGTGACTATAGCACTAATATATTTTCATGACCTGAGTTGCTTTTATACATTATAAGGTAACAAGGACCGTACGATTGGCAGAGTGGTTCGAGCACTGATCCCTCGCGGCAAAGGTACCTGGTTCGATTAAGCACGCTCCAGTCTACCCAGCTGTAAATGTGTACATGACTTTGCGTTAGGGAAGGAAAAGGCAGTGAGGAAGGGAACTGGTCACCCTATCTCTTGATGCTGGACCTAGTACAGTGAAGTCTCTAACACTTTACTACTCTACGGTAGTATCTACTATCGGACTACCTTTACCTATTAATGTAACATTCGATTTTTTTTTCTTTTCTTCGAATTGTCCCGAGTTTGCAACTGGACGTCTATTGTCCCGTATTTTTTCTGTTAATTGGTTTTGTTATGGAAACTGTGAATCCTTAAAATTGTGTCTTCTAATATTACGTAAATTAAAAATTAAGGTCTTAAAATAAATAGCACTAAGACAGAAGTAATGGTCATTACAGAATAGCTAAACTCTTGTGAATCGGGAATCATAGGAAGCAAGACACTACATTACAAAAAAGTCCGTAGATTAAATCCCCTTGGATTTTACCAACTCAGAAGTAAAGCACTGAATAGCCTAAGCAAAAGCGTACAGAATATACAAAGCAGGTTATGACCAGGGTTGTGGGGTCGGCCCAAAAAAATTTCCGACTCCGACTTTACAGCCCTGGTTATGACATTACAGGTAAGGGTGTTTTACAGGTACACTGTCCTAGTCATATTACGCAATTAATGGACTCTCAAACACACACATACACACACAGATATATATATATGTCCCCTATATCCTTTTCCTTCAATCTTTTTTTGTGATCAGAATGCATTCCAGCTTGTTTTTTCTCCTAGCAGGCAGAGCATAAGTGTATTGCTTCTTTGTAATTTCAGGAATAAACTTCCTTTCTTCACTTGCAAAAATGTTGTTTTGACCTTGACCTCTTTCATGACCTCTTTCAGGAATAAACTTCCTTTCTTCACTTGCAAAGGAACCTCATGGACAGCTAATGATTGCTAATGATGATGTCCTGAAACAGGCAAACTATGCAAATGGAGCTTTTTCCGGATATTAGAAAGAAGCAATCCATATTTATTAGGCACCTTATAACAAAACAACAGTTTGACACAAAATAACATATATAAACTTAACGGAAGACGGGATAAACAGTGACAAGGGACAATGATATTGGACAGTTTAATAACATAGCATCCATGACAGTCATAAAAATGGAAGCTGTCAACAACGACTGGAACAGGAAGCTGCAGAGTGAAACAATTGCTACATCGGTGGGCAAGGCACTTGTTCGAGAAGATTTTGATGAGAATACACCGGTTGTTTTAGTTTCTTCGTGGCAAAAGTGTCCCTTTTTTGTGTTTTAAGACAACCATGTCGTTCTAATTTAAGACATATTTTCTTGACCTCTTTATATCCACAGCTTCAGGATGTTCGAGTTGGGGTGTTGCCGGGCTCTGCCGTGCACGAGGTTCTCAAGAATGGAGGAAGTAAGCTGGCTTCTGTGGCAGAACGGTATGCAGTGCCTAAAACAGACGTGGGCATAGAATGGGTCATGTGAGTACACCGGTGGGAGATTGTGCAATAGGACAGTACGTTATATCTTCGATATTCTGTGACCAAAATAAAGTCAAATGTTGATGGCATGTGAACCCAAAATCCGTCTCCATATCGAAGATTGGCTATAGAAGATCTGTTTTAAAAAAAAAAAAGAATTAGATCACATCAGTGCCAACAGAGCAGATACACAGCGAGCATTAACAGTTAAACGTCTCGAATCTTGAGAAACAGTTTAGAGCAGGGGTCCGCAACCGGTCTATAGCAATCTACCGGTAGATCATATGTTCCTGTCCCTAGGATTATGTTACGCTGACTATTTTCTGACTCCACTGTGATAACCTCCATTCTGCCTATCTCATGATGTTTTTATAACACTTGCAGCTTTCGAAGTCTTGTCTGTTTGCGTCCACCCTCTAGTTTATCAATGATTTTAAGTAATCTCTTACGTTGCATGTTTGCCTAATAATCTTATTTAATAAGTTTTGATGTCATTATTCCATTATTCCTCTTTTTTCATGCTACGTTTCTTCCCAAGAAATACATGCATGTTTGCACCAGTTTCTATTAAATGCGACCCATTTGTTCGTATGTCTTTATTTTATCTTGAATGTTCCAGAACAAGGATTACATAGTGATGCTAGCTTATGAGTCCACGTGCGTGCGTTAGTTTCTTTGTATTTTACTTGTTCTTTAACTCAAGTCCGTGTTAAAGTTGCCTCATCTTAGACCCTCGAGAAAAACATTGGGCCTCAGTATATAACTGTGCTTAAAATCGATCTGTTTACGAGTACTGTAGGGTCATTGAAAAATGGACTAAATCTTCAAAAGAAGTGTGTGTTACGTCACATAAATCTGAATTCGTGTCATTTTCCTACTGAGGCTGATGAACAGGTCCAAAGTTTTTTTTCTGAAAAACGCGAATAGTTTCTAGATCTCCACGGGGACTTGAATATTTAAAGTAAACTAATACTGTCGGTGACGTGTAAACTAACACTGTCGGTGACCTGTAAACTAACACTGTCGGTGACCTGTAAACTAATACTGTCGGTGACCTGTAAACTAACAGATGAGAAATCTGTAAACATTATGCGAGTTACTCCCCTGACGGTGAAGGAAATCATGGCATACTGGCGCCAATGATGTAAATCGACCATACCTCAAGGGTGTATCAAGCCCAGCTAACGCATTAATATTTTCATTGTTTGAGAGTGGGAAGGAGTTGATTCTGACAATACCGCATATTTGATAAGTTGAATCTTAAATCTAAATGATTGGAAAACAGTCAGTAATTTGTCAGAAGCTGTATCTAAGATTTTTGTCTCTTCCTTTTTTAAAAATATATTTATTTTTAAGAATTAAATGTGTCACTTAATTTGTTATCTTTTTTCTTCTTTGATCCTTAGCCGCCGACCGTCAAAGCAGTCAGTGGCCATTACGCCTGGTGGCGTCTTGTAGGACAACAACAAATTGATTCCACTTTGCTCGGTCGGCGGCCTCCTTCGTACAGTGCCCCAACTCTGGTTCATTCTTTGCATCTCAGCCCCCACAGTCCTCCGCTAAGTTGTTTTTGGTCGGCCTATCTTTCGTTTTCCTTCAGGGGTCCATAGCATAGCTGTTCTTGTGATGGCATCGGGGTCTCTTCTGAGGACATGGCCAACCCATAATTTGTTATACCACTATCTTTTTTTTCACTCGTACAGGTGAGCGATTCATGTGTTTTATTTAACAGCGAAACCTAGACTCTTTTCTTGAAATGGACCTGTAGTGAGTGATCTATCTTAAATTTCCTCTTCAGGTCATACGCTCAATGTGAAAGAATTAGGCGCTAAGGGTTTTTTATGTTTGGACATGCGCCCTAATATAACCGACTAGGTTGAACGGGACGCGCTTCGCCAAAACGATGCAAAACTTTATTTTGTTTAGAAATGTGAAAGAAACAAATATCTACAGAGCCACAGAGGTGAAACTAGTACATCTATCAGTCTTTTCCAATTTTCTTGCAAAGATCAATATTTGCGTTTACCAGCATGGTGCCAAAATATCCATTTAAACTAAAAAATTCTTCTTTTCGCTCCCTACAGAGCATGCAGACACTAATACATTTGGCACTCTTGCAGGAAGCCCGTACCAAAAAATGCATGTGCTCTTGTAGCAGTGATGTCTGTAGTAATTTCTTTTACGTGATGATGATGACTGTCCCTCGCACAACTTCATATTTGTCGAATCCTACGCCATGCCCGAGTGAGTAGTAGACGTTTTCTTTCTGTATATCGCAAACCTCGAGTGAATTTGGAAGTTAAAACCAAAGTGGAGTGAGTTCAAATCTGAGCACAGGCGGAAAAAAAACAACAGCAGGAGACTGACAGTTGAGAGTCAAGACCCAAGTGGGCCCACCACCTTTCCAGTGTAAAGGAGATAAAAAGTTCTGAATAACGTGTCTGACATGCGGGGGTCGGGGGAGCTACTTCTGTTGATCAGAGTGCCTGTGACAAGACTTGGCGCCCCCTATCGATCTATGTTTTACTCCGGCAGTATCGGTACATTTGTTGTACTAATTTTTATTATGTGCTCTCAATTATCGCACTTTTCTTTCTTTCTTTCTTCGTTATTTTTCTGCTAAGTAGCAGATATTTGAGCATTGTCGAATTGCTTGACACTCCCTGTAGGTGATAATAATCACATTTGCTTGACTCTACCCAGATTTGCTGTGATAATTACTCGCAGTCGCAAGGGAGCGGCACAGCTTGGCTAAGATTAGCACAAGATCTCGTGTACCGGCGGAAACTTATGACATAAGCGTTTCCTGACTTACTTGTTATGACAAGAGTACTTTCTGATAAAGTAATAATGATTTGTACACAAGGGCATCGGACATCTTATTACCATATATGGGAGAGTTGACCTCAACCTTACGTTCAAAATGATCCTATGTCGGAATATTTTGAAAGTACCCCATAACCCGCCTGTTTGAATATGATTGGAGTTTTTTTATAGCTCATAACAAACGAAGGCGTGGGAAGGCAGGGAATATAATCTGACCTTTTTCTCAAGCTATTTTACTTGAGAAATCGCTCGCCAAGACACCAGACTGCTATTGTGAAGAATTAGAATTCAGAATTCCTTCTTAAAATATTGGACACCTTTCATTGGAGTATTCATCAGGACTTACAATATAGCCCAGGAAATCTCTAACATTTTAAATAAGGAAACCGGGAGTGAGGAAACTGAAGGACCATACACGAAGTCAGAGAGGGAACAAGAAGGGAAAAGTGGCCTAAGCTTTAAGACAAAGGACCCACGTGGTAGACTCTCCTTGACATTTCTGGGAAACGAGCTACCCCCAACAACCTTGATCAGAGACGAGCGTGAGCAGAGTGAAAATAACCAACCCATAAGAAGGAGCAGAACCGTCATTGGCAGCTAAGTTCAAACCTATTCTGCCACTTAAGTTTCTTGTAACATCTCACATTCCATAAAGACTGTGATGATAACTTTTCTTGATCCATAACTATTCCAATTATTTTCCAACTGTTAAAACCTAAAGTGATTGTTAAATTTTGTTATTTGTACTGTTACAAATTTAACTTCGATTTAATCATTTTAAAGTTACTGCATGTTTGTCTGATTCAAATTACTACACACATTCTAAACAGAGCTATGCTAGAATAATAGAATTCCACTGAGTAAATCAGGGGTGGGGGCTTAAACGAGCTGAACTTAAGAAGTGCTTAAATCCTTCACAAAAGTGTCGGCAGTGTTACAGAGTTAACATACTCAACCAAAGCAGTATTGTTCTCGCTTATTCTGAATATCTTGTGAAATTTCCCTGGAGATAGAAGCGTTTTGATTCTTCTATGTACATATCTACCAAGAGTAATTTTGTGCGAAGGTAGACACCTTTGAAGCCCATATTAGATACTCTTGAGTTTTGTCCACTGTTGGACCACTACTGCAAAACAGGGGAGGCAATACCGTCACAGTGCCTCCTTTCACGACGCTGTGTGTAATGCTTGCTACCATTATCTTTTTTTTCAAGTTCAAGTCTTGAAGTAAACGAATAAACGAAACGATCAATACCCTGTAGCTCCCTCAGGAGCAAAGGGCTTCAACAAACTCATGCCAAGTCCTCCAGTCGCATTCCATCAGCTCAAGTTTTTTTCATATTTTCCTTACTGTTACGGTATATGATATTAACGCCGTCTGCTAAAGGTTATCAGACGTGCAATTGTAAAGGTTAAGACATTTAATATATTGCGATAGATGTTTCAATTATTGAACGCTCCATACACGATCGATTATGACGTGTCTAGCGTTGTTTAGGACACAGTCGGTAACTAGGAGACGCCACCCTTTGTTACTTGACCGCCAAGCTGAATAGCTGCGTTTTTTCTAACCTTCCAATTCAATGGCATGATATAGCCATTTATATATGCATTTTTTGATGGACCAGGGTCAGTCCTAGAACTCTATATGAGAGGGAAATTTATGGAGGTTAGTATTTAACTAGAATTCTCAGAAGGAGAAGAATAATCGTAAAATTCGTATGAAATATTCAGACTCGCAGTCTCACTGTCGGCAGGTAGCCATGTCTAGCTGCTCGTGCATATAGCTGTGATGTTCTGACGACAATACTGCATTGTATCCTTAAACGGACATTGACACATAAACCAGCAGTCTACGTTATTGATTAATTTATGCATGACTTATATGGACTTATGCTCTGCTCCTATTTGAAATGATCATCCTGTGTGTACAACTGTGAATTAAATGTATGGACTCAATGAAATGACTTATCAAATCAATCGTATTCCAAGGTTCAAGTATTGTTCGGAATCTTCCACCCCCGCATTCGCTTAATCTTCCATCGAAGGCACGATGCACTATCACTGAATGAAAAAAACTAACATATCAAAGAAAAAACAATGGCCAGAAATGTATAATTGTTTTATTCATATCACATGGAACATTGTTCAGAGCAAACCACCTTGCAACAGTGGTGGCCAGTGTGGGGACGAAAAACAACCAAAAACCAAAAATTTTTTCATGACTTTCGAATGAATTATTTACTTTCGATAAACAATCACGTGATTTCATAAATATGACGTGGCACGCGTAACTACGAAGGTCAACCTGACGTCACAACATCGTGCGTACATGCTAACGCTCAAGGGACAAAGTCAGCGCATTCCAGTTTTGATGAAAAATACAAGATCACAATAGACCAAAACGATGGAAAAGTCGTTATCTGCCAACGAGGAGCAAGCAGTTCTAGACACTGGTCTAGTCCGTTGGTGAAGATCGCATCGGGCGACGCGTTAAAAGATAAGTCTAAATTTGTGACTGTTGTCATTGAGATAACACAGTACTAAGTCCATTTCGTCTGTACAGGCATGTCTATTCTATTTTTCATGTATCTATGTTATATCTGTTTTCACCATTTGTGTTGTTCCTGCTTCGTGGGATGGTTGGGAGGAGAATTGAAACCAATTTTCATGGCTCCCTGGATGTCCAAATTGGTTTTAATCGCACTATAGGGCCGTCAGTTAATGGCACTTAACGAAGGATCCATCGACGACTTTCCGATGATTTCATCCGTTCGTATCTGCTATTAATTAACCTTGCATGTTAGATGTCTAGTCTAGTAATAACCAGTGTATTATAGTGTATTCAGTTCCAATTTTTATTCATTTCTGTAATTTGTTCGTAACTATTGCGTATTTTCTCCATCTTGCTATAATTTATTTGAATTGTTAATATATGTCCGTTCATGAGTCCTATGACGTCATTACTTTTTGCAGTCAATTTTTTTTTCTTGTGTTTCTGTCATAGATTGAGTTCAATCTCGCCTCAGGTCAATCCGTGACCTTCCTTCTTGCTTACGGTACTTCCGCTTGTTCTACTTAGTTTGTAAATTCATTTTTAATTGTGAAAATGTCTTGTTTGCGTCTTAACATTGTTTGTACCCTTTAGTTGCATCATTGTTTTGTTTGTCCTCATGATATATATTAAATACTACATTAATAATATGATATTATATGCAATAATACACTTGTAATTTAATTTAATTAATTTTTTCTGATATTTAAGGTTAATATGGGACATTGCATAATTATGCAGTGATAGTCCAAGAAAGTAGCACTACAATTTATAAGAGATGCCTAGGGCATAATAATATAATATATATATTGACCAAATAAAATAATCTTATAGTCTACCTTTGAGGTAATAGACCCATTGTATATCATTTAATATACTTTTCTGGTACTAAGAGAGTGACTTAGTACATTGAACAATATAATTACTAAGAATCATACCCAACATTATTGGATATTAAGATTAATTGTGTGAAGTAATTACATAATAGTTAACAGATATCATAATTATTTATGATATAGTATTATTTAGATACAATATTGTTACAAAATATTGTCTATTAGTTGAACTTAGACATTAAGTTCAGTACTATTGTGATTATTTATATTGAATATTTCTAAGTTGAGTAAGTATAATAATTACTCTGAAGCTACTATTGACTATTTTAATCAGTAATTATCAATAATTACTTACAGATAAAAGTCAAAATGCTTACTATAGACCATTTCGTTAAAATTGGTAGGGAATATGGTTATAAATCTCAAGAACTTCGTCAGTTTGCTGAGGCAGAACTGGAAAAACATGAAAGAAAAGAAGCAGAGAAAAAAGCTGCATTAAAGAAAGAGGAAGAGGAACAAAAAGCTGCATTAAAGAAAGAGGAAGAGGAACAAAAGGCTGCATTAAAGAAAGAGGAAGCAGAACGTGAGATGAAGCAAATTGACAAGGAAAATAGATTGAGAGAGATTGCTCAACGTGAAAGAGAAGAGCAGAGAGCAATCGCCAGACAGGAAGAAGAGAATAAATTGAAACGAGAGGAAATTATTTTACAACAAGAAATGGAATTGGCGCGTATCAAATTGGAGACAGCAAAATTACAAGCACAAAGTGCTGATGCAAACCAGAATAATAACGCACAAAATGGATCGTCATCCAGCCAAACTAAACATTTCTACAACTTTAAATTACCCACTCTCAACTTAAACGTGGACGACCTTTCATCGTTCCTGTCACGTTTTGAACAGACTTGCATAACAAATCATTTGCCTGAAGAGTCATGGGTACTCAAGTTAAATGAATTCTTGGTTGGAGAACCACTGACGGCTTCTCAAAATGCTGACCCATCAATAGCAAATAACTACGGTGCTATTAAGTCCTTGCTTTTACGAAGGTTTCACCTGGACGAGGAACACTGTAGGTTGAAATTTAAGGGAATTTTACCTGAATCTCCAAAAGATTTTGCAGGATTCATTGCGAACATACGCAATACATTTAATAGATGGGTTGAACTGGCAGAAGTCAACAAATCATACGACAAATTAGTTGATTTACTACTACGGGATAAAGTATTATCTTCGGTTAGCCAGCCATTTTTTGCATATCTGCAGGAGCGTAAACCAGGTACTATGGACGAGTTAGAAAAAATTTCTTTAAACTACTGTTCGGCACATCCGAATGCAACCATTTCTAACTCCACATTAAGAGAACCTCTACCTGTGGCGTCTAATATGGCCTACAATCATAATAACAAACAAAGACATCACAGTGTAGACAGAAGCAGGTTCCAAAGAAATCACAATGTTAACTTTCAGAAGGGACATAATAATGATTTCAACAATAAAAATGAGTTCAACAGAGGTAGATCACGAGATAGAAATTATTCACCTCAAACAAACTACCACAATGGTCAACATAACACTAATTATAATCGATCACATACTCCCAATAATAATAGTAACTGGAATGGTAATAATCATGGCTCGAGACATCGAGATAATAGTTACTATAGAGGACGACGAGATAATTCTAACAATTATACTCGGAATCGATCTCATTCTCGGGGATCATCTCATTACAACCATAATACAGGGGCGGCAGTTACAAATAATACTACCCCTATAGCTCAGGTCCCACTTGACAATAATACAACACAGTCTTCTGCTGCATGTTTTGCTATTAATTATAATGTGGCAAATAGTTGCCAACAATGCAATCTTATTTTTCAGAAGGCGAAAGAAACAGTGCTTAACTGCGGACATATTACACCAGAGGTAGGTCTTGCAGTCAACTATGGAACAGGCCTACTAATTTTTAACAGGGGATTAGTTAATGGATCCGTCGTCTCAGTGCTGAGGGATTCAGGATCCACAACGATTGGTGTACGACAGTCGCTGGTACATCCTAGCTGTGCAACGGGGGAATATGTCCGTTGCATGACTTTTGGGGGAACTATTGAGTTTTACCCCACAGCTCTTGTCCATGTTAATACACCTTTCTTTTCAGGACAAGTTAAGGTATGCATGCTTCAGAATCCAATTGCAGATCTGATGTTGGGACGCATCCATGGTAGTAAGGATTGTTCCCCACAGGAAATTGATGAATGGGAATTAAAGAATGTGCAATCTTATTGCAATGCTAACGCTGTCATTGCAACAGCTACATTACGGGCCAACAAAATAAATACATGTGGCACAGTTTTCTCCAATTTCAGTCTCAGTACCATTCTGGAAATCGATAAGGAGAAGGATAAGACTCTCCTACAGGATAAAAAGTATACTAAGCTACCAGTCCATCCTAGGAAGATTAGAAAATCATTTCGAGGCAGATATACCTTTTCTCAAGAGAATACTGCCAAGTCAGAAAATAAATGTTGGCGACAAGATCGTATTAACAGTGATCTGAATGAATTGTTGAAAATGGGCAAAGAGAAAATATCCCAGACAAAGGTAATGATGGTGAAGTTCTTATGAACTTAACTAATAAAATTAGGACAAATAAATATGTCAATCATTATGAGACATCATCTCATAAGACTACCATATCCAAAAGATTAAATAGAAGAACTATTTATCACGTTAGTGACACTGATCCCACTTACATTGGGAAGGGTGCATATTCTCGCACCGTGTTAGTGCGCAATCTGCCACAAGGTACCAGATGGCAGGCACTTAGCAATTTCTTTAATGACACGGCAGACGTTATGTTTGTACGGTTGTTGTCACCTACCAATGACAGGTATGGTGAAGCTATAGTTACATTTCGTAACAATAGAGATGCTCGAATGGTCATCGAGCATGATAATGGTGCTTACTTTAACCATCATTGTCTACGGTTACAATTAGTACCTAATGCTGCGTCACGCAGATAACATGCTATGGTAATACAATTGTCTCATATCATTGATGACTCATAATAGTCATTCATCATTTCTTTTCTTTACTAGTCCTTACAAAGTCATTGATAAAATTTCCGACGTTGATTACGTCTTAGATATCAAGGGACACAAAAAGATATTTCATATTAACATGCTCAAGCAATTTCATACACGTCCTGAACACTTACAGTCAATTTTTCATGAACTAGATGACAACACAGTATCTTCTTGTTATTATTCTAACTTATCTGTCATCCAGGAAGAAGAATCTTCTTTTCCTGAGGTACAGTTACCGTTACCGGTACCAGTAGTTCAACCTACTGAATCTTGGCGGGATGTAACCATCTCTTCAACGGTTACACCGCAACAGCGTCTACAGATTGCTAATCTATTACAATCTTATCCAGATGTATTGACCGACGTCCCGGGTCGCACATCGGCTATCAGTCATGACATTACTCTCAATGATGATACACCTATTCGTGTACATCCCTATTCGGTTCCTTTACATTTCCTTGCTAAAACTACTAAGGAACTTGAACAGATGTTGTCTCTGGGAATCATTGAGACTAGTAATTCGCCATTCTCTTCTCCATTAGTGATTGTCCGGAAGAAGGACAATAACATCAGACTATGTGTTGATTATAGAAAATTAAATGCTAAGACTATAGTTGACAGCGAACCACATCCACTTATCGACGACTTACTGCCACGTCTATCCAACGCAACTATATTTAGTAAGATAGACTTAACTAAAGGTTATTGGCAGATACCACTGACCGAAAAGGCTAAGTACTACACCGCATTTTCCACTCCACAAGGTCTATACCAGTGGAATGTGATGCCTTTTGGGCTTGTTAATGCGCCAGCTACCTTCATTCGCCTGATGCGACAAATTTTATCAGGTAGACCAGACGTTATTACATATATTGACGACATATGCTTGTTTAGTTCGTCGTTTGAGGAACATGTTTCGGGACTTAGATATGTTTTCGACACTCTAAGGAATTATCATCTAACTGCTAAACCTACAAAGGTGCAAATCGCGTGTAATGAGATAACCTTTTTGGGACATATCATTGGATCGGGATATATCCGAACGTTACCTAGTACAGTCTCCAAAATTCTAAACATAGCAGTTCCTCAGACGAAGAAACAGGTCAGGAGTTTGTTAGGACTTGTTCAATATTACAGTAGATTCATACTAAACTTGTCATCCATCACGGCTGTATTGTCTTCATTGTTAAAAAAAGACATGCCGGTGAAGGTGACATGGACTGGTACATGCAATGAAACTTTCAACAAAATTATAAATTTGTTCTCGCATGAACCAATTTTAAGACTTCCCGATGCTTCCAAAAGATTTTTCTTACGAACAGATGCTAGTAACTACGGCATTGGTGCATGCCTGCTCCAGAACCATGATGGCATTCTACATCCTACCTTATACATTTCAAGAAAGCTAAAACCTGCAGAAACAAAGTATTCAACAGTTGACAAGGAACTGTTATCCGTTATATGGGCAATAACTAAACTTGAAAAGTTCTTACTTGGTGCTCCCTTCACCATACAGACGGACCAACGTGCTGTAGCATCGTTGCGTCGATCTAACCATAAGAGCCAAAAACTCGCCAGATATGCAATCATCCTACAGCCATTTGAATTCTCCATTGAACATATTCCTGGCACTGAAAACATTGTGGCGGATGCGTTGTCACGTAATCCTATTGACGACGAATAATCAACATTAACATTCCTAAAACATATCAACTATAAAGGAACTAACCTTGCCTTCAATTTAAACTTTATAAACACTATATGCATCACAGAATTGAACTAAAAGACAATCAAGGTATACATATTGACATTGGAACTTCGTCTAACGTCCATACACGATATAGGAATATTAGTTGAACAATCATGGAACAATATCTGACGACAAGTCGAACTTATTATCCTATGTGCACTTAATTCTTAGATGCTGGGATAAATGACATTTCTTTCCAACGTAAACGTTTGAACATTTTTGCCTAAAAGAATTCATCAGGATCAAGACTACGGATGGATCATCATATCCTATACTAATTAATTGGTTAACTTAACTTCTTAATTGAATTATTATCAATAAAATGAAATGTGAGAAAAAAAATGAAATGAAAGAACAAAAAAAGAAAACGAAATATAAAAAGAAGAAATTATGAAAAGAGAAAATAAATCTCACACAAGTATTAAATTAATATTTTTTTTAATGTACCTATACATTATTTAGTTAGTTAAATTAGATAGTTATTATTCACTAACACTTAACACACACAATTAAGTTAAACTTATATTCGAATTTCTTTCTATTTCTTCTCACTTATTTTGTCTTTTCTTCTCTCATAACATCGCGTTACATTAGAATCTTAATAATTTATCTCTTAATTTAATTAATTAATTTAATTTTAATTAGTCAAATTAATTCCTATATGACATACTAATACGACAGACCTTACTTTAATTTAATTCTATCATTCACTGTTAACATTGGACATTTTATTTAGTTAATATAATAATATGTATAATATTGATATATAATGTGATTAATGTTAGATGACTATGACAAATAGTTAGTTGACATGACCGCAACACGGTTCTACTCAGAACATCGTCGGCCATATGTCACAATTGTGTTAAATTTTTTTGAAAAATTGTTAAGTCGGATAGATCTTGAAAAAAAATCTATCGATTTTTTTTTTCCCGGTGTACAGGGAATTGTTACGGTATATGATATTAACGCCGTCTGCTAAAGGTTATCAGACGTGCAATTGTAAAGGTTAAGACATTTAATATATTGCGATAGATGTTTCAATTATTGAACGCTCCATACACGATCGATTATGACGTGTCTAGCGTTGTTTAGGACACAGTCGGTAACTAGGAGACGCCACCCTTTGTTACTTGACCGCCAAGCTGAATAGCTGCGTTTTTTCTAACCTTCCAATTCAATGGCATGATATAGCCATTTATATATGCATTTTTTGATGGACCAGGGTCAGTCCTAGAACTCTATATGAGAGGGAAATTTATGGAGGTTAGTATTTAACTAGAATTCTCAGAAGGAGAAGAATAATCGTAAAATTCGTATGAAATATTCAGACTCGCAGTCTCACTGTCGGCAGGTAGCCATGTCTAGCTGCTCGTGCATATAGCTGTGATGTTCTGACGACAATACTGCATTGTATCCTTAAACGGACATTGACACATAAACCAGCAGTCTACGTTATTGATTAATTTATGCATGACTTATATGGACTTATGCTCTACTCCTATTTGAAATGATCATCCTGTGTGTACAACTGTGAATTAAATGTATGGACTCAATGAAATGACTTATCAAATCAATAGTATTCCAAGGTTCAAGTATTGTTCGGAATCTTCCACCCCCGCATTCGCTTAATCTTCCATCGAAGGCACGATGCACTATCACTGAATGAAAAAAATTAACATATCAAAGAAAAAACAATGGCCAGAAATTTATAATTGTTTTATTCATATCACATGGAACATTGTTCAGAGCAAACCACCTTGCAACACTTACCATTTTCATTTCCGTCTCTAGTTGTCTGCTCCATGGGTTTAAACAAAGTATGCGGTAAATATCTCCTTTAAAAATATTATTTCTTCAAACTGCTAACATTTTCAAACCAGCAGAGGCTCACGGCAAACAGTCTAACCATACTCCTAGTAATATAACTTCCTGAATAGAATAGAACTCGGATGTGTCGGCCGAAAGGCGCAAATATCGCAGCTGCGCTGTAAACGGACACAACGCAACCAACGTCCTTTTCAGGACTAACGAGGTAGAAAAAGAATAGAATTTACAGCCACATTTACCGCGTGCAGATCTTATAACATGACAACATGCCATGACGAAGGCACGCAAACAATAACATTAATTCTGAAAAAAAAAAGACAGAGAATACAAACAAATCACAGAGACCGTCGCAACAGTAAAGCTAATAAAACACGCTAGCACCAAATGTTAAAAAGAGAAACAAATAAAACAATAGTAAATTACAGTGCGTGCGTTATTTTACACGATCTTAGTTTACACGAATTCGAGATAATGCGTGGTGGAGATCGTTACAGCTGAGGTGATATAGTTGGTGCCACTGTCCAAATATCACGTTTTTATTTAATTTTTCTTATGTGTTATGTTTGTTTTCTTATTCGTGTTATGAAACTTCTATTAATTTTATTTTAATATATGTTGCAGAGGCAACACTTTATTGTAAGTTGCTGAATTTTTATGGAGAAAATAGTCTCATCTTTACGCGAATCTCAAATTACGCTCGCCACCTCTGTAAATGAACCCTCGGGTAAACCGTTATTGAACTCTCCGGTACACCGAGATCAGGCGACTAAAATGAGGTTGTGCATGGGGCGCGCAACCTTAGCAAGTAAAATAAATGTCCACAGACACCTCCACTGCAATAACATGTGGCTGCTTTGTGCAAGCTTCTTGCAAGGGACCAGCTGCATAGGTGGTCTCATGCCTTGTAAGCAGTGCAAAGAAATATGATAATGATAATGATGATGGTTATGATGAGATCGAGATGGCACTGTTTTTGAAGCACTACTACAAACAAATAAAAAACCAGCAAACGGTATAAACTAAGTTCTTTAACAACATACCTTGTAAATGCTAGAACATTAGGAAGGATCCTCACAGGTTCGTAAAACTCCAAATAAAGAATGTTTATACAATAACCAAACCTACCCTCTGTTCTGTACTGTTATCATTGTTCTATCATTTATTAGAAACGGTATTAAGGTCTTTGTCTTGTTTAACATGACCTATACTGTATAATAGGGGGACAACATAGATGACTGAGTCATTATTTAGGCTGGATCGTCCTTGGTACATATCCGGTGTTCAGTGTTGCGAATCGCGTTAATGACCCTTGTCTACGAAGCACGTAAAACTCCAGCTCATTATTCTTCACAATATGTTTGAGTAACTGATCTTCTTCCCTTTTTTCAGAAAAGGCAAGCTGGACGCACTTTTAGGGGACTACTCCATCTTAGACTATGCACGGGCACATTTAGCGCCTTCGTGTGAGCTCAAACTCATTTCTAAATTATTTGGTGAAGATCGATATGGCTTAGGACTACCTAAAGATTCCCCACTCAAGGTAAGATGAATGAAATTTCTGAATAGTTAGACAGTAATGGTTGAAATATTGATTAAAAAATTATTCCATGTGCTTCAAAGTATGACGAGCAGACAAACAAACAAAAAGACTACGGGAGAACCCAATAGACAAAGCAGTTATTATATTATATGCACTACTTACATAGACAGACGTACAAACAGAGAGACACACACACACTTAAACAAACATGTTGTCAGACAGGACTGATTATGGAGTGGAGACAGGAGTAAAAGAAAAAGTTTTCCGAAGATAACCCTTCGCTCAAAATTACTCTTGGCAGATATGTAAATAGCGGAAGTCTCACAGAGATTTTACAATGGCAAGTACAACAACTGCGTCGTCTAAGTTGATTGTAAACTTTATATTCTCCGCCCATTTATGTGATCAAAATATTTTTAACTAGTATTTATTCAGCTCCCAGCTGAAGGTAATTAAGCAAAGTATTAATTGTATTATTTAGCTCTGTGTGTAAGTATTTTTAATAAGTCTTTTGGGTGCAGACTCAACTAAGTTATAAACTTCAACTATGGATTTATATTCACATAGATAACAAAAGATTTATTTATGAATTGATTTGTCAGAAGAAGGTCAAGGAATGTGTACCTTCCTCGGAAAATATTACTGCACTGTGGAGTTTAAAAAAAAATTGTCAATTCGCTGAGGCCGGTAAATTTGGACTTAGCTTTGCAGATGGCTGCAGTGAGTTGTCTCTGGGTGCTAGTTCTCAGTGAAGTGTTGACTGTTCCTTCACAAGTCAGGAGGCGAAGGAGCACGTTCGCTGCTGTGCACAAGTAACTTCAAAAAAGGATGCCGCTTCGATTGTGCTCTAGAATCGTCTATTATGGTTGGTGTCTAGCGTTGACTACTGGTAACAAGTTCCAGAAACTAAGAGGAAAGAGAAAATCGTATCTCCTTTACGTTTCATGTCACCTGATGTAATCATCAGGCGACATCCGCTTTCCTCCACCATTTCATCTTCCTCTGAATTTTACCAGATGCCCATGAGCATCAAATCTCATACCCTTGATTCGGATAAAAGTGGGCTCGGATAGTGGAAGAAGACAAATGCATCATTTTCATATATATTTATATATATGGATGTATAATGTCCGGCATTTCCGCAGAACCTCTGCTCTCGAGGCGTCTGCATCCCTTATATAGTCACAAATGACCAAATTCAAAGATGGATTGGAGGGCAATTTCCGTATCCTACTAGTGACAGGCGGTTGCTACTGGTGTCAGACTGTAGCGGCCCGACCGTTCCTCTGACGTCCAGACCGGGTCTTGCTGCATGGGCAACAGCTCGATCTACAATTGCCTAACTTCGTGCCACCGAAAGTTATTTCGGGAGGTACGCTCCTATGGTCAGTTATGACTGAAGGGGCTATTATTATTATTATTATTATATATATATATATATATATATATATATATATATATATATATATATATATATATATATATATATATATATGTGTGTATGTGTGTATATGTGTTTGTGTGTATGTGTGTATGTATGTATGTATTTATGTATGTATGTATGTGTATGTGTGTATATGTGTTTATGTGTGTATGTATGTATGTATGTATATATACTTTCATATATACCATGATGTCAACATTATCATCTTTCTGCTTCTTATGGAGCCTAGGGCTACATCTGCTATTGGTTCCTTGTGAAGAAACCCGTACAAAGCAGTCACCAGCTCTTGCAGTGGTGGTATACGTGACATGTTATTCTATATGATGATGTTGCCAGCCCCATACTTTACAGAAATAAGCATTTCAAACATATTAAATGCATATACACAATAACAAAATGTTCATTTTGCAACTTATTTCAATGGGTTAAATTTCCAGACTTTGATGCTTAGAATGGTCGTAGTATGTCCTGCAACTGTTTCCGACGTTGTCTTTCCCAAGCTAGTTAAGGTTACTTGTTAATTTACTCTCTTAACTTCTAACACTTGATGACGGTTTCCTACGATTATAGCTGTAAGTTTGATAACATAAGTTTTACACTTTTAATTGTATACGTTACTTCTAATCACTTTGGCCTGTCCTATAATGGAATCCTTATTACTAACTTCTATTCTGGCTGTCCGGGATCTCCTTGACGAAGATGGAAAATGCAGTGGGGAAACTTTTAAGCTTTCTAGGTATTAAAGTTCAAATTTTCGCCCACGCAATACGTAACCTCGCGAGATTTTCATGGTAAAACACAATCCCAATTTAGTTTAGTTTATTTTCTAATTTTAAGCCAACCACAAGAAGGTCATTCTTGTTTTAGTAAATTTTTTCCTCTACCTATGATTACGAAAATTATTGCCATTACCATATAAGGTATTGCAACTAATTATTATATGACATGCCCAAAATCATTATGTCCTATGCCTTGTCCTATTTCCACTATCCTGTTATCCCTTCTTCCCATCTCTGTTTATTACGTCAAGACATCTTGCCGGAATTGATTAAGTCATATCTCCTCGTGTCCTAATACTTCAAGATTGTTATAAAGATATGCTGTATTTATGCAAGTCATACCTGCCGAATTAGACACGTATTATCCTACAACTACCCTCTTCCAATGCTGACCGGAAATAATTACGCAATCTAAATGGGGTGATAGATTAAGGGAGCTTCAGTTATAACAAATAAGTCTATTGTCCATTTTATAATCTCAGCTTTATCCTCATTATAATATCAATCTATTCCACAGTATTATATATCAGTACCAGTAATATAAAATTAGTATGAGTCATTTTAGTGCAAAGTCTTGCACTTTATATAAATACAGGTAAAGAGCGAACGCTTGTAAGACAAGACAGAATTTAAACACTAGAGAACACGTAAGTAACAGAAGTAGTAGGCTCATAGGGGAATCTAGCCATGACTGTCTGATTGGCGCCATCGCCTTGCTACAAGAGTCAGTCATGAAAGGACATACGGTCAACTAAGCACCCCCCACCACCACCACCACCACACCAAAAGAATAAAAAGGCACTAATTGGCGCGATGGTCATTCTCACGCCACTTTACGTAACAATGGACAATATGACTATGAAACGACCGACCTTATTGGACTCAATCATTTATAAAAAAGGTAAAGGTTGTCCCATAGCCTTTGCTGCCGTAGTGAAGTGAAGTGTTAGAGGCTTGATCTTACTAGGTCCAACTTTTTTATGAGGTGGGGAGAGCAGTTCCCTTTCTTACTGCCTTTTGCCTTCTCAGAGTCAAGAGCAGAATCAGGTACCCGTTTACAGGTGGGTAGACTAGAGTTTGACGCTACCAGGTTTAGATCCAGGAACCCGGTCACTTCGCCGCGAGAGGACAGCGCTCTAACCGCTTACCTAACAGGACTACACGCCATGTTTTGTATAACGTTCCAATTTGAAAGGATCAACCATATAACGCACAAAGGTAAAAATGTGCGTGTCATGTACGTGGTAGAGAAGATGTACATGGTAGAGAAGATGTATGTGGTAGAGAAGATGTACGTGGTAGAGAAGATGTACATGGTAGAGAAGATGTACGTGGTAGAGAAAGATGAACAACCAAGGCGGGCTTTGGAATTCAGGACAGTAATTTATATACAACGAAAGGGTTGTCTAAAGCTGGCAGCATGGATAAAACCAGGACTGAAGTTAAAAGTCGCAACGCTATTCCCAGCTCAGGCGGAAAAAGACAACAGGAGGCTTACACTTGGAAGTCATAACCCGAGCGCTTCTTTCCTCTCCCTTTCTCCTTTTTCGAATGTAAATGAAATGTTTAAAAGACTTGTTCGACCACTTCTGATGATCAGAATACCTCCTTTTGGAAGGCTTAGTATAGGGTTTTCTATCATACTGAACCGACACGATCAGTCTTAAGTTATGATGTAGTGTGACACTTTATAGCCCTGCCAGTAATTTGCGTTATTGCCAACTACCAGTGTATCCGTGTTCAGTTTACTAAAATTATGTAAATAAACATTGAACGCATTAGGAAGGGATACAGTACAAATAGTTTAAACAGTGTTTGATAGTTATCTCTTCGGTCTGACTTTTTCTTTTTCTCTTTCTGTTGTCCAGGCAGCACTGTCAACGAAAATCTCCGACTACCATCTGACGGGTTACATAGATGACCTCATTGATGTCCACTTCGCTGACGCCCACTGTATCAAAAAGAGAATATCCGAAGAAGATTCTCAGCTAGAGGTGACTCATCACGCAGGTAAGTCGTTTATGTCGGCAACCATTTATGACGCTGCCCAGGAGTTCGTCTGCATATTTATCATCATCATCATCATCTCCTTTTTCACTCCTTATGGAGCTTGCGTCTGAGGAAACCTACACCAAAACTCAAACTCTCGCAACGATGGTTTCTGAAGCAATTTGTTTGATAGAATGAGGTTCTTAGCCTCAAGCACAACCTCATTAGTCGTCTGTTGCGCTAAACTTGTCGCAACTTATTCTGACTATATATTCTGACCATGCATTCTGACTATAGTTAATTTTTAATGCATGGGAAGTAACTCATGGAATTGTAGTCACTTCTTATTTCTACTAGTTGTCTAATCGTGTGACGATAGTCTGATAGTATAGTTGCCGATAGTTTGTGTGAACGATTTTGAGTCATGTCCATATACGGAGCGCTCAGCTGGCCAGTTCTTAGAAAACAGTTGGCAATCGCAATGTTTCAAGATTCATTTCCTTTTAAGGTTCGAATCTTTAGTCGAACATCGTAGAACATTCTTTGTTTCGTAAGTTAGCTGAGTTGTATTCGATTCGCGTGTTCTGCGCATGTCTTTGTTTGTGGCAGTGTTTGAATGATTTCCGCCCAGGGTAGTCTGAGCAGAAAGGCTGGTAAGGCGAGACGTAGCGGTGTGCTAGCGTCTTCGCTTATATTATTCAGGAAGGAGTCCTCATCATTGTTGTTCCTTCTTTTTTGAGATGATATATCTCTATGTTATTTCAAATGCCTGGAGGCATATGTGATTTATGTGATTTAATTCCTGATGAACAGGTAACTGAATATTTTTGCTGAGTAACTTTATCGCCATTTTGTGATGTTGACTTTTGCCTAGCCTGCCTCATTATAGAGTCTATGATATGACAAGTTTGCTCAGCTCACGATCCACTTATATTGTCACGCATCGATTGATGCCTGTCCTTAGGACCATTTGCTTCCTGAACTTTATTGATGGATCTAGGTTTGATACCTTTGCTGTTTAAGGAACATAGAGGACGATAATATGACGCTCAAAAGACATGCTTGTCTTGTTGAGGTCGAATATAGGAGACTAGATTTAATCTCCCATTTGATATCTACTAGCTCTTATGGAAAGGGGAAGTTTACTACCTGACTACATGTACAGCTGATTACGATATCCTAAAAGGCATATGATTTACATTATTTTGATGCTGTCTGCTGTTCCTGTTGAATTGACTACGTCGATGATACAATGACTGTTGTACTATACCTGTGATGTTTCTGCATAACGATGTCCATGCATCTTGTTATTGTGGTGTACACAATATATATTGCCAAAAAACATCACTGCTGTTAAAAGCTTTATTGACTTTCTACGTTGTATGGTCTGATGTGACGTCCATGTATGATACTGTAGCTATCTGACTCTATCCTTACGTCACACACTTAAACCAGACTAAAGACACCATGTTACTCTGCCTCATCATCCCTGGTGTCTGAGGGTGGTACACTACTCTGCAAGTGCCAGTATTATCATACCTTTGGAAAGCAGATGAAATACAACACCCTCAACATTGTGTGGCAAATGTGAAATCATCCACGGAACATTTACACACAACACATTTTGCTACGCAACATCGTCTTTTACGACATGCCTGAGAGATCAATAGTCTTATTCTGTCTCTGTCTCACCAGAGACCCCTGAGAACTACACGGGGGCCCTTACGGGGCATACTGACTCGTAAAATAATAATTATGTTCTAATCTATACGTCGGCAAGTCCTTGTTCTAAAAGCCCCAAGGTAATTAATTACATTATAATCTATACGTCGGCAGGTCCTGGTTCTGGAACCCCCATGTTGAATAATTACGTTATAATATATACGTCGGCAGGTCCTGGTTCTGCCCCATGGTGAATAATTACGTTATAATCTATACGTCGGCAGGTCCTGGTTCTGGAACCCCCATGGTGAATAATTACGTTATAATCTATACGTCGGCAGATACTGGTTCTGGAACCCCCATGGTGAATAATTACATTATAATGTATACGTCGGCAGGTCCTGGTTCTGGAACCCCCATGGTGAATAATTACGTTATAATCTATACGTCGACAGGTCCTGGTTCTGGAACCCCCATGGTGAATAATTACGTTATAATCTATACGTAGTCAGGTACTGGTTCTGGAACCCCCATGGTGAATAATTACGTTATAATCTATACGTCGGCAGGTCCTGGTTCTGGAACCCCCATGGTGAATAATTACGTTATAATCTATACGTCAGCAGGTCCTGGTTCTGGAACCCCCATGGTGAATAATTACGTTATAATCTATACGTAGTCAGGTACTGGTTCTGGAACCCCCATGGTGAATAATTACGTTATAATGCATACGTCGGCAGGTCCTGGTTCTGGAACCCCCATGGTGAATAATTACGTTATAATCTATACGTCGGCAGGTCCTGGTTCTGGAACCCCCATGGTGAATAATTACATTATAATCTATACGTCGGCAGGTCCTGGTTCTGGAACCCCGAGGGTAAGAGAGAGGAAGACCACAGAACACACGGAGAAGAGAACTGGAGACATACATGAAGGGGATAACAGAAACACTTGAAAAGACCTTGAGCTGATGGCACATAATATGAAGACTTGACTACGTTTGTTGAGAGCTTATGCTCCTTTAAGAGTTGAAAAGCGAAAGAGAAATTTATATAGGCTACACTTAAATATCTCTGAGACGGAACTTTGAGGTGAGGTATGATTCATAACAGATGGCCCGAGTCATTGATGAAGCTATCTCAAAACAATATCAAACAATGTAACTGGCCAACTGTGACAACGGCATCAAGTGCATAAGTTCCTCTGTCCACATAGACAATCTATTATGATTCATCACGAACATCAGTATAACTACACACTGAATGATTCCTTATAACAATTGGTATTGATGATCCAATCTTCCACAACTTAGTCTATTTCAGGACGCAAACTATGTATTTCCCTTATTTCTCTATAAGTTCCAATGGGAACATATTCCATACTGAAAAACATACGTGCATACACCTCGAATAAACACAGCGGAATTGCCCTTGTCGCTAGGCCAAAGATAGGCACGTCATATGCGACTTACGCATAGTGACAAAAGATGTGTAAACATACGTGAGCACTACATTCACTTCAAATATAAACCTCACATGTGGCGTGCAAAAGATGCTCGTCACAGTCTCCCACAGCACACCCTGGAGGTAGAAGCATCATTATCCTTCTATCTACAACTCTGCCAAGAGTAATCTTGTGCAAATGTAGACATCTTTGAAGACCCACATCAGTCACTCTTGAGTTTTGGCCACTGTTGGACCACTACTACAGAGCTAAGGGGATGCAACCCGTGACATTTATGGACATAAGTAGGAATGAACGGATATAACAAAGTGTTCATGATTAAGTCATGAAGTTGCAACACTAAAGTTTAAATGATTAAGTCATAAAGTCGCAATAACAAAGTGTACATGATTAAGTCATGAAGTCGCAATAACAAAGTGTACATGCTTATTAAGTCATGAAGTCGCAATAACAAAGTGTACATGATTACGTCATGAAGTCGCAATAACAAAGTGTACACGATTACGTCATGAAGTCGCAATAACAAAGTGTACATGATTAAGTCATGAAGTCGTAATAACAATTTGTACATGATTAAGTCATGAAGTCGCAATAGCAAAATGTATATGAATAAGTCATGACGTCGCAAAGATTTTTAGTATCCTGGTTACTTTTTATTCTGCTCAAACATGTTTCGCTGATCGCTTTTCTCAGATAACTAACTTCACCTGTTGACACTATTTCCTTTTTTTAGCTTTCGTTTTAATTAAGTGCCCTAGCTGTCTCCGGGAAGATAGAGTTGATCTAAAGATAGCATTAATCTTGTGCCGTTCTGCTGTCAGGATTTATTGACAAAATGTCCATCTCATCTGAAATGCTACAAGTGTGAACATCAACATTTTTTCACATAAGATGACGAGGCTTACATTTAAGCTTTCTAGAACTTTCGGTGTGCTAAAACGGACATCCATTAATACAATTAGGTGACTGGCCGTCTCAACTGACTGATCGCAAAAAGTAGTTGTACATTTTCGCTGCAAGAATCGATTTTAGCTGCATGTTCACCTTTTTATTGATGTCAAACTGGACATGATTCCACAAGTAACCGGCACAATAAAAGAACACCTCAATTATAAAATCAACAATATTCACGCCGCATTAAAAAAAAATAAATAAATAAAAACACTTGAATATAAATTACCTCGATAAAACACTAACACCACAATGGCGCAACAACATGGCCTCTCATTCCACAGGATACAGGGTTTTTTTTTTTGCTTTGTTTGTGTAGCCTGAAGAAGAGGAAAAAGTGCCTGTAAAGCTTCCGCTAAAAAATAAATGTAATGTCATATTAAATTGCAGCTGGGCGCTTTTTTAATCGCTTGAAGCTAAAATGTTGCTTTATTTTTCCAGCAATTAAACTTCAAAATCGTTTCTTAATTTAAAACGAAAGTTAAAGAGTATAAAAATCAAAATTATAGAAAGTTCGCACATCTAATTTATATTTATTTTTTAAGAGGTCTGGTTCGCTGTACTGCATTGCCATTTTTATTTTAATGGTACGTTTGCCTGGTTTCCACGTCGCACGCATTATAAACCTTAGACACGTGTCCTTCGGTTATATTGGGACGCCTTTTTGTACAGTGTAAATTTTTTCTAGATTGTGTGTACGTCTATAAGGATTTGTATTTCTCATATAGGAGGTGTTTTCATTATTCCTGCAGGTGTGTGTTTTCATATTTCAGATGGTGTTTTACTGAAGATGGTGTCTGTTTCTGTAGCTCCTATGGTGTTCTAGGTCTCAGTTTTTTGTCTTCACCTTTCAATTCCCCAACGAGCATAAACCTTCAACAAACTTATGCCCAGTCTTCCTGTCCCGTGCCATCAGCTCAAGGTCATTACAAGTCGTCTGCATCCTCTTCATGTCTATCTCCAGTTCTCTTCTTCGTGTGGTTTTCCTCTAGTTCTCTAACGAGTCATAATCCAGTCGTTAATTTTTCTGTGACTGTCTTTCTTCCTTGCACTGTAACATCCCTTCTTCCTTCTCATCCGTTCATTATCTTTTATTTATTCCTGCCCCTATCAAGAACCACTTTTGTCAGTAGTGAAACGTCGAAAGCTTGCCTGGTTTGGGCATGTAACTCGTCACCACTCCCTTTCGAAAACAATCCTCCAGTGAACAGTCGAAGGTAAACGGAGAAAACGAAGGCAAAGAAAATCCTGGGCTGCTAACATCAAGGAATGGACAGGGCACGGTTTTCCCACACTTGTACGCATTGCTGAGGATAGACAGCAGTGGAAGACCCTGTCTGCTGATGCTTCCACCATGGCACCTCTACGACCCATCACGGGTTACGGGTTGAGATGATGATGATCATCGATGTTATCGTCTCCTGGGGTTGACAAACCTCTTAACTCCCATACGTTTTGACATGTTATCCTTTGAATTTGTGATCAGTACTCGAGTAGCCAGATGGATCAATAAGATTAGGTCAACATTTGGTCTGGAGCTTTGTTGTTTATACAGTCAGGCTATCGATAAATGGGCAAGGGATCTTCTTCATCCCATCCGGCAAGGGCGAAAAACAAAATTTGTGTCGGTGATTTAAGATAACAAATGTTTGATTCATGTACATTCCTTGCAGAAAAACTTCCATTGTTGTCTTGGGTTTATCATTCTGGACGCCAGACATACCACGTAATGATTTCCGGTCTGTATAACAATCTTTAGATTTGGGTCACGAGGAAATGATATAATCACTTCCGCAATTGGTCTTGTTGAAGAAACCAAAAATGGGAAGTGAGTGCAACCTTGGAAGAGAATATGGGCAGGTCACGTGCTTTAATGGTTTTGGTAAAAACAACAATTAATGGGATATACCTTATATTGCCATGTAGTAACTTGCAGAATGAATGGTGGAGGTAATATTTACTAAAAATCAAACGCCTTACATGTGGTTAGTTTGAAATTAGAAATTAAACTTAACTAAACTTATGAGTGAGCTTCACCTAACAGACTTTCACAAGGTGACCTTTGTGCGTGGACAGTCATTCAATTTTAAAACCTAGCGTGTTGAAGATTTCCCCACTAAAAAAAGGGAAGGTCACAGGCAGCCAGCATGAGGAGTAATACTAAGTTTTCCGTTATAGGACAAGCCAATAGGACGGAGTAGCTTTTAAAAATTTTTAAAAAAGCATAAACTTCAGTGTGCATACTTAGAGCATCAAGTCCGAGGAACCTTCCTCAAGTTTGAAAAGGTATGTCATGTTTATTAGTAACCTTAACCACATAAGTAACGACTGCATCTTAAACAGTTGCATCACATTATGGCCTTTCTTGCTTCAAATCTGGATATATATCTTAACCCATTTGGGGTGAGTTGTAAAATTTACATTTTCCTATTTGTTATTTTGCATTTGACGTGCAGGAAATACTTATTGATGTACAGTTGAATATGAGGTCGACAACCTCATCATATAGAAGAACGTGCCACATTAAACACCACTGCAAGAGCATTTTATATTTTTTTAAATACAATATGCAAAGCTTAACATACAATTAATAATTATCTGAATCACCTTCAGCTGGGGTCTTATAAAATACACGTAAAAACATATTTTTTCACAGACGTGGACGGAGAATATCAAGTTTATTTCAAACTTAGATGGCTCAGTTGTTATACTTACCATTCCATGAATCCCTGTGAGACTCCTTGAAATAGAAGTACCAACCTTCTATTTATATCTCCTGCAAGAATAATCTTGAGCAAAGGTTCTTCTTCTTTGATCCTTAGCTGCCGACCGTCAAAGCAGTTAGTGGCCATCACGCCTGGTGGCGTCTTGTAGGGCAACAACAAATTGATTCAACTTTGCTCGGTCGGTGGCCATCCTTCGTACAGTGCCCCAACTTTGGTTAATTCTTTGCATCTCAGCCTCCACAGTCCTCCGCCAAGTTGTTTTTGGTCGGCCTCTCTTTCATTTTCCTTCAGCGATCCATAGCATAACTGTTCTTGTGATGGCATCGGGATCTCTTCTGAGGACATGGCCAACTCAGCTCCAGCGTCTGCCAGCTATGATGGTGTGCATGTCCTCTTGCTTGCTCCGAGTAAGCAGATCTTGGTTGGTGATGGTATTCGGCCAAAAGATTCGGTGAATTTTTCTCAGGCATAATGTGTGAAAAGAAGACAATTTCGACATTTCCTTCTCTGTAATTCTCCAGCATTCCGCACCATAGAGAAGCACAGAAAGCACACAGCTCTGATATAATCTTAATTTTGTGCTTGTGCTGTACTTCCAGATGTTGTTTAGACTAAAAAAGGCTGTTCTTGCTTTGTTCATTCTGTTGTTGGTGTCTTTGCTTTCTCCGCTGTCTGGTGTTACTATGCATCCTAGGTATGTGAAGGTGTCTGTCTGTTCCAGTTGCTGATTCCTTACTGATATGGGCTCAGGTTTGCTCACATTGAGCGTCATGACCTCTGTCTTCTTTAGATTGATGTTCAAGCCCACCTGATGGCTATACTTATTAAGTCTATCCGTTTTTTCCTGGATGTGTTGATGTGAATGTGCTAGTAGTGCAATGTCCCCTGCATATTCCAGATCTTCCAATGTAGAAAATGTAGTCCATCTTATTCCTCTTGGACTGCCCTCTGTTGTCTGGCGCATCACCCAGTCTATGACTGTTAAAAATAGAGTGGTTGATAAGGGGCATCCTTGTCGTACTCCTGTCTTCACCTCAAAGGTTAGGTTGCTCTGCCCAACGCTACACGTAAAGTTGGCATAGAGGCTTTTTATGATTGACACTATGCAGCTTGGAATTCCATAAGCCCTCAGTATTTTCCATAAACTGTCCCTATGTATGCTGTCGAAAGCCTTTTAAAAATCAACAAAATTATTGTAAAGCTGTCTTTGCCATTCTGAGCACTGCTCTATAATGTTCCTTAGGGTAAATATATGATCTACACATCTTCTGTTCTTTCTAAATCCTGCTTGTTCTTTCTTCAGTTTGTGGTCTACTGCTTTTGAAATTCTCTGTATAATTATTCTGCCTAGTATTTTGCTAGGAACTGAGAGAAGAGTTATTCCTCTCCAACTATTGCAGTCTGCAAGATCTCCCTTCTTGGGCAATTTGACAATTATTCCTTTGGTCCACTCCGTTGGTGTTGTCCCTGTTTTCCAGACTTGTGCAAATAGTGGTTCTAATAGTTCTGCTGCTGGCTCAGGGTCTGTCTTAAATAGCTCTGCATTTAAGTTATCATGGCCTGTAGCTTTTCCATTCTTTAACCCTTTGATTGTTATGATGATTTCTTCTTTTCGTAGAACGTCTGTATTAACATCTAGATCATTTTCAGCCTCAGGAACATTCAATTGTGTCTCTGATGGTTCCTTGTTCAGAGTTTCTCTAAAATGCTCTGCCCATCTTGTTTCCTATCCCGCTGCTGTCGTGATGAGATTTCCTTGCTTATCTCTTACTAATGTAATATTGTTTGCAACTCGTTTTCAGCTGATGATTTTAGTTTTTTTTTATACTGTGCCTTGTTCATTTCTCAGTGCTGCCTCTTCTGCCTGTCTTGCAAGATCGTCTAGGAAATTCCTTTTGTTGGCTCGGGTTTGGCGTTTAACTTCCTTGTCCAGCTGACTGTACTGTTCACTATATAGTTGCGTTAACCTGGGGAACTTCGCTTCTGTTTTCTTTCTTTTCATTTCCTTTCTCATCGTTATGATGTTTAATGTTTCTGGTGTTATCCAGTCTTGCTTCTTCCTTTCCTGGAATCCCAAACATGATTTGTTGCTTTCCTTATATATTGTAGAAATCGTGTTGAATTTCTGGTCTATATCATCAGTCAATGTCTTTTCCTGACTTTTGGCAAATTGATATCGCTTTATATCAGCCGCAAATGCTTTTCTGGTAAGGGGGTCCCTCAATTTGCTGCTGTCAAACCTTTTCTGTGTAGTTACATTTGGTCTAGCCGTTCTTAGTTTCACTTTCAGTTTTGCTACTACTAAATGGTGATCAATTCCCATATCCGCATCTCTTCTTACCTTCACATCTTTTAATGCATGTCTCCATCTACCGTTAATCATAATGTGGTCTATCTGGTTTCTGTCCCGACCATTTGGTGATTCCCATCTTAATTTGTGAATTTCTTTGTGTGGGAAAAGTCTTCCTCCAATGACCAGGTTGTTAATGCTACAGAAACCTATTAATTTATCCCCATTTTCGTTTGCTGTTCCGCTGCCGCATTTCCCCATTACTCTTTCATTATAAGTATTGTGTTCTCTAACTTTCGCGTTGAGGTCTCCCATTACTACGATACGATCATATCTAGGTGTGTCTTCCATTTCTTTCTGCAGTTGTTGATATAATTCATCCTTGACCTCATCATCGCTGTCATTCGTTGGTGCGTAGCATTGTATTATTGTAGTGTTGGTGAATCTCCCTCTCAATCTTATTCTTATCAGTCTGTTGTTGATGGGTTTCCATTCCAGTAATGTCCTTTCTATTCCTGCCTGTAGAATAATGGCTACACCTTCATTGTGCTGTCCGTCCTCTCTTCCAGAGTAAAGTACTGTTTCTCCTGTTTCTGTTTTAACTTTTCCTGCCCCTGTCCATCTTCTCTCGCTTATCCCTAGAATGTGTAATCTACAGTTTCTCATTTCTGCTGTGACCTGTTTTAGTTTACCCGTCTCGTTCATTGTTCTGACATTTCAAAATCCTATTCTTTTTTCACGTTTTTGCGGTCAGGACGCCCGTTTTCGTGTCAGTGGCTTCCTTTCGGCTTTCACCACTGACAGTCATACGAGCCTCAGACTCCGGATGTCCGTCCCGCAGCAAAGTTTGTTCATTTGTTGTCGTTTCCGTAACTTAATTTCTTTTTACATAGACAGGGGTGTCAGCCCTATGCTAAAACCCCCAACCTGGAGGACCAGGGTGTCTGCTTTCGTCTGACCCCTGCCCGCGCAAACCTGTCCAGCTTGGTAGAACCTTCCAGGAGTAAAACCCCATCTGGCATAGCTCTGGGGGTAATCAGGGAAGTTGAGGGGAACTGCGGTAAGACGTGGAGTACAATGGATGGGTGTGAAAAAAATGGAAAAAAGGTGATTCGTCTTACGAGGATAAAGGAAATAGCCAACGTTACGGTCACAAGGCCTTCGTCAGGGAAAGGAAAGAAATTGAAGGCTAGATAGAACACATAAGAACCTAAATAAACATAAAAATAAAAACTAGGACTTCCCTGAAGGCATCGAAGTGCTAACACTTTTGCTGCCCGCGAACGGACGAGTGTGCCCGGAAAAGGCTACCTTTTCAATGCGATAAGCACTACCTTTGATTTTTATCTTTACATAATAATGACTCAGCAGACTACAGCATACCTGAGACTTCGATGTGCTATAAGCACTACCTTTGATTTTTATCTTTACATAATAATGACTCAGCAGACTACAGCATACCTGTGACTTCGATGTGCTATAAGCACTTCCTTTGATTTTTATCTTTACATAACAATGACTCAGCAGACTACAGCAAACCTGAGACTTCGATGTGCTATAAGCACTTCCTTTGATTTTTATCTTTACAAAACAATGACTCAGCAGACTACAGCATACCTGTGACTTCGATGTGCTATAAGCACTGCCTTTGGTTTTTACCTTTACATAATGATGACTCAGTAGAATGTAGCAAATCCGAGACGTCGATGGCTATAAGCACTGTCAAGGCACTGAGCTATTTTTATGACCAAGATGCCATACAGAGAGGTGCCTGACGCTTCATAAGTAGTTGTGAAATATCTTAATGCTTTTTTACGCAGACATTTTAAACACTGTTAGTAAAAACAGGTAACTGGGTTGTGTCCTATGTCTGTCAGTTAAGTTATTTCATCATCATCATCACTCTTCTTCTCGCTTCCTATAGAACATGGTGTCACGGGATTGCCTCCCCTTGCTTTGCAGTAGTGGTCCACTAATGGTCACAACGCAAGCGTATCTAAAAGTATGTCGTCCAAGGCATCTATCTTCGCGCAAGATTACTCTTGGCAAAGATACAGATAGAAGATGAATGTCGTTTCTACCTCAGGGGAGCCTTCACAAGAAATTCCCAGAAGTCAAAATCAAACGCTGCTTAAGGGCTGAGCAAATTTGTTAACTTATTATCTGGTCCGTCGCCTTTTGTGAAGGGGTTATGCACTGATTCTGGCCAGTCACGCCCCCAGTTGGAGTAATCCAACGAATGCCCTCTTATAAGTAATGGCTCTATATTTATATATATGTATTTATCAAGAAGAACTGGCTCATACGTTTGCTTTCGTACATATAAACTGAATCAACTATTATTGTTTAGTTTAAAACAACATACAACAAATTTAATAGTCAATTAGTCTGTAACATGGGAAAATAAATATGGAAAATTTGGTGAAAGTTATGTTAAATTTTTCCTCATTGAGGTTTTGGTAGGGCGTTAATAATAATGTCCGTATTTTTGCTGTAGCCTGTTATATAACACTTAGCTCCAGATGAGTCCTGCAGCCGTGGTTTCCGTCACTCCTTTTTGGTGATGAGTACACTTCTCTACATAATTCGTCCACTGTAGGAGGTTGGTGGTGATACTCTTCTCTCACACTAGTAGCGTAAGAACTTCAGTACTTAAGTCTGATGTCTTGTAACCACGAACTGTGACAGATTAGAAACAAACCGTCTTGGGACCCCAAGATGCAGCAATAGTGAATGCAGTCAGCGACCCATAGCTTGACTGCTTGCATCAGGACCAGCGAACCAGAGCTGGTCAAGACCGTACTCCACCTCCACGTGGTGGTCCTGGAAACAGTCTGCAGCAGTGCAGTCTGGCTGAGCGAGTACGGATCCAAATGGGAAGGCAAACCCGGTCCCTAAAAAATGCCGTGCTGAAGTCGGATGTGTCGACCAAAAGGTGCAGATATCACAGCTTAGGCGTAAACAGACACAACGCAACCACCGTCCTTTTCAGGGCGAACGAGGAAGAAGAAGAAGAAGAAACAAACAAATGCCTCAGTACATTTGTTCTCCGCAAACTAACAAGCCCATTGTCATGCGCTCCACCTACGAATGTTAACCTCTCAGAAGAATTAAATTCCCGCGCACAATGTAACTCGGGGAATTTGATGAAAATTCACCAATATCCTTCTGGGTGTCAACTAGGAAATTGCATCTGGAGTGCATGGATAATGATTTGCCTGAATTACAATTTAAAAAGGGATATAAATCTCACAACATGATTCTATACACTTTAGGCACATGTGATGTAATTATCACTCATTACTCGTCGCTACTCCCGTCGGGGTCTGGGTAATCTCTGCTGTCGGGTTTCCCCGCACGACTAGTCAGAAACAATCACCAGCTTTTGCAGTAGTCTTCTTCTTCGATCCTTAACCACTGACCGTCAAAGCAGTCAGTGGCCATCACGCCTAGTGGCGTCTTGTAGGGCAACAACAAATTGATTCTACTTTGCACGGTCGGTGGCCATCCTTCGTACAGTGCCCCAACTCTGGTTCATTCTTTGCATCTCAGCCTCCACAGTCCTCCGCCAAGTTGTTTTTGGTCGGCCTCTCTTTCGCTTTCCTTCAGGGGTCCAAAGCATAGCTGTTCTTGTAATGGCATCGGGGTCTCTTCTGAGGACATGACCAACCCAGCTCCAGCGTCTGCCAGCTATGATGGTGTGCATGTCCTCTTGCTTGCTACGAGTAAGCAGATCTTGGTTGGTGATGGTATTCGGCCAAAAGATTCGGTGAATTTTTCTTAGGCATGTTGTGTGAAAAGAGGACAATTTTGACATTTCCTTCTCTGTGACTCTCCAGCATTCCGCACCATAGAGAAGCACAGAAAGCACGCAACTCTAGTATAATCTTAATTTTGTGCTTGTGCTGTATTGAGAGGACTTCCAGATGTTATTTAGGCTAAAGAAGGCTGTTCTTGCCTTATTCATTCTGATGTTGATGTCTTTGCCTGCCCCACCGTCTGGTGTTACTATGCTTCCTAGGTATGTGAAGGTATCTGTCTGTACCAGTTGCTGATTCCTTACTGATATGGGCTCAGGGTTGCTCACATTGAGCGTCATGACCTCAGACTTCTTTAAATTGATGTTCAAGCCCACCTGCTAGCTAAATTTATTAAGTCTATCCGTTTTTTTCCTGGATGTGTTGATGTGAATGTGCCAGCAGTGCAATGTCATCTGCATATTCCAGATCTTCCAATGTAGAAAATGTAGTCCATCTTATTCCTCTTGGACTGCCCTCTGTTGTCTGGCGCATCACCCAGTCTATGACTGTTAAAAATAGAGTGGTTGATAAGGGGCATCCTTGTCGTACTCCTGTCTTCACCTCGAAGGTTAGGTTGCTCTGCCCAACACTACACGTAAAGTTGGCATAGAGGCTTTTTATGATTGACACTATGCAGCTTGGAATTCCATAAGCCCTCAGTATTTTCCATAAACTGTCCCTATGTATGCTGTCAAAAGCCTTTTCAAAATCAACAAAATTAACAAAATTTATGTAAAGCTGTTTGCAGTAGTGGTGTATGCATATACTATTTTATATGTTGAGGTTGCCAGCCTCACATATATATAACCACTTAGCAAGAAACCTGTAAAATTTACATTAAGTAAATAAATTGTTTACACTTACCGCAAAATTGTGGGAATACACACTTCTCCTGGCACAGATTAGAATGGACCCCAGCCCCTCTATTTAGATGCTGTTCTAATCACTTAAGTCTGAGAAATTCCTCTTATGACGGGTGAGACGCTTGGTCTGGAAATCTATAATTCCTCTAATAACGGGTGAGATACGTGGTCTGGAAATCTATAATTCCTCTTATGATGGGTTAAACACTTGGTCTGGAAATCTATAATTGCTCTTATGACGGGTGAAACACTTGGTCTGGAAATCTATAATTCCTCTTATCACGGGTGAAACACTTGGTCTGGAAATCTATAATTCCTCTTATGACGAGTGAGACACTTGGTTTTGAAATCTATAATTCCTCTTATGACTCCTTGTGAAAAAATTCCCAAGTTTCCAATCTTGTAATTTCCAAAGTTGCCCAATACTCGATCTGGTACTTATAGTTGTGGAAGTGTAAGTCCTATCCTCTTTCTTCTGGCTTGTAGGAGGTGTTGAGTTGACGCTGCGATGCAGTCTGTCTGTTCTGTGTGATGTGACTCCGAGTTTGTTAGATTTTATCTCACAATCCTTAATTTCAAATCCCAGCTGTGTTTCCGCCGAAAGTTCCAATCAAATCATAGTAGATTCTGGCGAAACAATCCAATCTATCTAGCACTGTTTGGGTGGGGAAGTTTATCATTACTCATCCCATGCGTATTTGAAAATATTAAATTTAATATACACGCGTGGTCTCTTATACAGTGATGTCATATCGTTACCTAAGACTTCCGGAGCACCTCTGGTTATCACCGTTATCTGCGTGCCTCCGCCAGACAGATGTCTGATCAGACCGCATTGTCTTCTTTCATCGTACCACAATACCGTCTTGTGTCAACATGATCAACAGCTTTCCAGTGGGGTCAAATGTTTGACCGCCCCATTTCTACAGGTGGTCAGACGGATTAGGCGGTAAAATATTATCGCTAGCCGGGTCACCAAACCTGGCGAATCGTAACAACAGTCTGGGAGTGGAGTGTGAAACAATAAGATACGCATTACTCCCGTAGAAAATACTGCCATAGGGGAGTGGCGTGTTTGAGAATTCTAGACAAACATAAAGTAATGTCTTCAGACACTCGTAAGAAATAAAGAAGTAGAAAACTAGACAACAGAAAAACAACAGACGTGAGTGGCTTACCTAGGACTCGAAACCAGGACCTTCCGTGCGACAACTCCGCCTAGCTATGCAAGCAAATCACACTATCCTCCCTGCCATCTAGGCATCACCAAAAAATGATGATTCTATGACAGGTCATTAGTGCGACCCGCAACACATAACACCGGAAATTTAACATGGGCAGTCCAGCCTATTAATGACGCAATCACTTCTGTTGTTCCCCTATTATACAGTATAGATCAGACCATACAAGACAAAGATCTTAATATTGTGTCTAGTAAATGATATAAGACTAAGAACAGTAAGTACAGGCCAGAGGGTAGGTTTTGGTATAGTATAAACATTTATGACACATAAGGAAGGGAAACCCGAGGCATACCTTTATGTTTGTCTAATATTTATTTACTGTTTACAGGACTCGGGTTTCCCTTCCTGTCATAGATTTTTGATAGGGGAATTAAGACTTGGGTGGGTCTTTTCTGAATAGATTAGAATGAGTGATAGCCACATTGAGAGATGATGGTAGAAATAGATTTCCCCGAGTGAGATGGTAGAATGTGATAGAGGCTGTCTCTGAGATCGAGAAATCTTCTCTCTCTCTCTCTCCTATCTTCTACGACAGATTCAGAGTAGTCAGACAGTCTAACACCTATACATACGAGTATATTAATATATATTACCACTCACGTGCACACACCCAATTGACGACAGTGAGACACACAGACGTGGGAAAACTATAACAATGATTATATAGATATTTTGGAACGAGCTGACCCGACACACTGATTACGTTTTAATGGATTTTTAATTATCATCTAAAATTCCATCACAACACATAAAATACATCAAAGCATACACAAATAGTCATAAAGTCAATAAAAATGCTACAAGAGTGATAGACCCACAGTATGATCTTATCCCTCAAGGTATGCCCACAGTCCTGTTAGAAGAAAGTGATAGCCCCAAGGAATCAAGGATACGTTAGCGGTAATCTAATGATTTTCCCCTTTTAAAGGTATGAACAGACTTAGATATTAGTATGATCTATCCTAAGGAAAAGTATCTTGTTTGCAACAAAACTTGCATAAAGAAATTACAAAGTGGGTGAAATTTGGTATACCATTAAAAAAAGTCACTCGTTCCTGCTTTCTCTCGGTTCATTCATCAGGGCCCTGTCTCACACAACTTTACCTACAATCGTGCTGCTGTTCGCCGTCTGGCGCACGTTATGACACAATCTGTTTTATCGTTTGATGAAGTGGATACCCAGCTCTGCAGATCTTGGTTTCATCCAATTTGTCCGGGACGCCTCCTCTTCAGGCAATAATTTTGTTCAGATTTTAAGTTAGTGTCACTTTACCAGTTCAGGTAAGAATTAGTTTAAGCGGGTTCACAGTGTCAGAATCACGAGGTTTCCACTACTTAGGGAAAAATTTCAGGTTTGTAACTTTCGATCAAAGGTAACCTTCTTGGTCACACCACAAGTTGACAAAATTTGCGGAACGTTACTGTCTGTAATAGTTTACTTTCCACAAGGGCTGAACTGTACTTAAGTTTTCTTAGGAAGAATCAAAATCAGGCGCAAAAGGCCCGTTATGTCATTTCACCTTTGAAGGACTTGTAAAGATTTTACACCAAGTCTTTTTAAGGAAAACGTATTAGTTCTTCTCAAATATTACTCATAAGTACTTAACGCTGGCAAAGTTTGGGTTAACCCCAGTATTCACTGAATAAAGGAAAAAACACATATAAAATAATTATACATACTATGTACTCGTTATAACTTACATTTTAAACTGCAAGCGTACAGCTTGACTTATCATTTAAAACTTCCCGTGAAATAAGTTATATTCATAAAATCAATCATCATGAATTAGGAATACATACGTATCCCGTCAATACTCACTGATGTAGCGATGCAGTTATAAGTTTAGTTTTAAAATATATTCTCGTCTGATTATTTAGCAGTTAAATTTAATTCCTTCTAGCTACCTGGTTTTAAGCTATAATTATAATTTATTCTGCTTTCCACTGAAACACGTCAGCTAGAGAATATAACAGACTTATAAATTAAGCACTCTGCACAAAAATCTAACTAGTGAAATAAGCGATTTAACACTTTAGACACTTCACAAAATACTAGATATAATATATTTACCTCAACACAGAACTACTAAGAACTAAAACCACTTCGACCAACTAATGCCCTCTATCATCAACAGAGATACTTAGAAATCGAACATTCAATTCGACCAACTAATTGCTTCTATCACAGAGATTCTTAGGGCTCGAACGAAGGTTGTTCTAGTCTAACTGCGAAGTTACTGAGTGCCTGAAGTCAGGTTTCCAACTCTAGTTATATCTATGAAACGGACAAAGATGTGCGCTATTTCCAAAACCACGCAATAGCCTCCCCTTCTCATTAACACCTACGTACCTTAGACGCTGGACATAACATGCCAAACGCGTCTTAGACACATCACTGCTAGCGAAACTGGCCTCGAGTGCCGTGACAGAGGAAACTACCAGACAAATGTCTCATTCTGTGCCGTGCAGATGTCGGGTTTCACACCTCACCTGAGCACTCAGCCTATGAAACTACGTTGTGACAGGTGAAAATGCAGACGATATGTTTGCCCTATGTCTGAGATAGATGGATATTCACAGTTTTACGTCTACAACGCAATAACCTCCAGAGCCTGACATCTACGTAATAGAATGAGTATCAGTATGAGAAAGAAAAACGGTAAAGTGAGAATGGGAAAGAAAATGTTAATGTTTATAGTCGCAAACGTACGAATGCGAAAAACACAGGAAAAGGATAAAAGAGCGATAATAAAGTGGAGGACACGGGTAGAAAAAGAAAGGAAATATAGAAAATTTATTGATCATAATCTCTATGCGACACTTCCTTATGTGTAATAAATGTTAGAGAATTCACCATGCTATGTCCAGCATAGAGCAAAATAGTGAAAATAACGAATGAAAAGGATTGATTTATGCGAAATAAAAACGATGAGTGAGAAAAATGAAGAAAAAGAAAGGATACTTCCGGAGGGCTGAAGGTGTGAGAGATCACACAAAAGGGCATGTTCAGACGTTTTGTCACACATGGTGCTACCACCTCAACCAGTCCCCTACAGGAAGCCTGCTCCTAGAATCAATATGCTCTTGGGAGCCGCACTAGTGTAGTGGTTACCACACTGTGCTAGCGATCGGGAGATCCCAGGTTCAAGCCCGGTCGAGAACGTTTGAAGAAGTGTCGTCGACCGGGACTTGGACTGGAATAATTTTAGCCCTGGCGAAGACATTTGAAGAGATGTCGTCGACCAGGGACTGGAATAACTTGAACGGCTCCTGAGCCGACCCAGCTCTAATGGGTACCTCCGAAGACGGCGAGTATCTGCCTGAATGGCGAGAGGACGACATGTCTGATGCAGCAGTAGTCGTATTCTCTCTTTGTCTCATCAGACACCCCGGGGAAATACACGTGTCAATTCTGGTATTAATGCAGAATATATTTTGCTAAATTTTTCTCTTCTTTTCTTATCATTCTAAAATAATTCCTTCTTTCGCATCTTCTATTTTTTTCTTCTTCTTAATTTTCCATTAAATCGTGTGCATCTTGCAAAACAAAACAAAAGTTTTAAGCATTCCTTTTTCACTGTAGTATCTTTTTGTGTCATTTCCGTTTGAAGCAATGCAGCACGTGGCGTTTTTTTTTTTTTACTGTGTTTTCGCGAGCACAAGTTCTGTTTTCCATTTTGTTTTATTTTTTTTTATTTTTTTTTCCATTCAGTTTATTTATTTATTGACGTTTGTGTAAAAATGTTCTGAGACATTCCACAGCATATACATTATGAATATAGTTATCTCGATCTCTAAACCCTAGGGTTAGAAGAACAACGACGAAATAAGTAAGTTATATCGGGAAATTATTTCGTCTAAAGCGGAGGTTCGCAACCGGTCGACCGCGACCTACAGTTAGATCACATGTGATGATTTGGTGGAACTCTAATTAAAAAGAGGGATCGATTCACAACTTTTTAATCGATTAATCGAATTACTTTAATCGATCAATTTCGAATAATTTCATAAATTATAAAAAATCACTAATAACCTTTTTTTATTTACAATCACTAAAGACTTTATTTATTATACTTCATACAAGACAACATCGTGCTGAAAATTTAATTAAAATATTGAAAAGTTACAACATTTATTATTATTGCCCATACTTGTCAAATTCCATATCACAAACATCTAACATAGCAAAAGCTCGCGCATTTAAGCAAAAAACATAAACATTGCTAAAACGTGAAATAATCGATCAAAATTTCTTTAATCAATTAATCGAATAAAAACGTTTCTAATCAATTAATCGATTACTTAATCGTTAAAGATCCCAGGCCTTTTTGAAATGAAGTTAAAATTTTGTAAAATATCATTTAGTTTGAATTTTCCACCGCTCTGTTCCCTAAATTGTAGGAATCTGATCGTCCGCCAATGACAACGGTGAAATAAAGACTGCACTTATTCCAGGTTACGAATACTCTGAAAACCGTAATGATTTTATAATGGTAGATCTTCAGAAAGCTCATAGTTTCTAAAGTAGATCGTTACAGATCCTGCATTGCCTGTCGCTGATCTAAAGTTTTCTACTTCAGCAGAATTAGAAAGACGATAGACTTAGTCTCCTGGTTCATTAATGTAGATTTATCTACGCAGTCAAGCGACTGAGTATATTCTCTGAGATCTGTTGTGTGGCACTGACGTAGAAGCTAGTAACGCTCCGTCAATAATGACAAAAAAGACTGATGGATTCCATCATCTGTAAGGATGATGACTGTACGATTGAGCTAAACTGATTTTGAAACGCACTAGGGAAATAATCACGTCGGTAATGGACGTCTGGTAGGTTTTAAATAATATTAATACGTCTTATCGAAGAGTAGTCACCTTGAACTGACAGGAGGTGACACGAGTTCTGTCACCGTAATGTCTTGAATGTCTCAAAAAATAATCCAATGGTATAATGAAACAGACCGGCATCTTCTTAATACTCTATGGTTTCTAGCTCTGTAGTAGCCACGTCATTCATGTAACAGCAGCCAGGTTTTTACTTTTATTTGTGTTATTAGTAGCACCAACAAAATTACTATCTTGGATAGATTCGGCATTATAATAGAATACATAAGAATGTTCTTTCAGATACTTAAACTTTGCTATACAAATACTTAATTTTATAATAAAGATACTTAACTTTCCTATACAGATACTTAACTTTACTTTACGGATATTTAACGTTAGTAAACGATACTTAACTTTACTATACAGATATTTAACTTTTCTATAAAGAAACTGAAACTATACTATACAGATATTTAACTTTACAATACAGATACTTAACTTTACTTACTTACTTAGTCGTTCCCCTTCTACCGTGTAACTTTACAATACAGATAATTAATTTTACAATACAGATATTTAACTTTACTAAACAGATACTCTACTATGCAGATACTTAACTTTACTATACATATTTTTAACTTCACTACACAGATACTGAAACTATACTATACAGATACTTAACTTCACAACACAGATACTTAACTTTACAATACATATAATTAATTTTATATCACAGATATTTCACTTTGCTAAAAAGATACTCTACTATACAGATACTAAACTTTACTATACAGATACTAAACTTTACTATACTTACTTTGCCGGATCCTCTTTTTCCGTGAGGCGCTGTGGGGAGCTGAACGTTTCGTCCTTCGTCCAAGTGAGTCGTGTTGACTAAACCCGTGTTGACTGCTGTGAACCCGTGTTGACTGCTGTGAACCCGTGTTGACGGCTGTGAACCAGTATTGGCTGCTGTGAACCTGTGTTGACTGCTCTGAACCCGTGTTGACGGCTGTGAACCCGTGTTGAAGGCTGTGAACCCGTATTGACTGCTGTGAATCCTGATTGAGTGTTGTGAACCCGTGTTGACTGCCATGAACCCGTATTGACTGCTGTGAACCCGCGTTAACTGCTGTGAACCCATATTGACTGTTGTGAACCCGTATTTACTACTATGAACCCGTGTTGACTGCTGTGAATCCGTGTTGAGTGCTGTGAACCCGTGTTGACTGCTGTGAATCCGTGTTGACTGCTGTGAATCCGTGTTGACTGCTGTGAACCCGTGTTGAGTGCTGTGAACCCGTGTTGACTGCTGTGAATCCGTATTGACTGATGTGAATCCGTGTTGACTGCTGTGAACCCGTGTTGAGTGCTGTGAACCCGTGTTGACTGCCATGAACCCGTGTTGACTGCCATGAACCCGTGTTGACTGCTGTAAACCCGTGTTGATGTAGACTGCCTGTACTTTCTTATATCCATCTGCCTCTTGTGTCTTTCTCCTGCTCTAAAAATAGATTTTCTACTGTTGTAGGCATGTAGTGGTAACTGATCGGGCTCAATTCTCATAATGCGGTCAAACCCCTATCTGTGTTTCTTTTGTGAGATACTTAAGACAACAGGAAGAACATATTGTCTCAAAAAATGCAATCAGTTGGCAGAAAGGATACCTTTAGCTATGGGGAAATTATTACCACCGTTAATTTACGAGGTAATAAAACAAAAAGGTACTTTGTAGTCAACTGGAAAAATTATTGTTTTTTGGTAGCTGAAGCTAAAGGGGAAAAGGTTCATATAATTGATAGAAAATTTACTGTCTGGTTTTTGTTCTTGTTCTTGTTTAACTAGGATTACTGAGCGTGTCGCTCTTCTCAGCCAATGCCAACTTGAAGAAATTGCATGTGTTCTGTAACACTGTTGAGTGGAGCTGTATAGTGTGATCGTGATTGTTGGGAGCCCGGAGTAGCATTCTTCTTTCTGAGGAGAGTCCTGGACAAGTGAGCAGCACGTACTACACTGTCTCATATGGTTGGTTAGAGCTGCAGCAATTAGGCTCATGTGACGGGCTTAATGTGTTTAAGTGTTACTGTCTGGTACTGTCTAACAAGGAGATGAGCAGACAACGTTGACATTGGGTAGGTCATGCATTCAGAGAAAAAAAACCAGTTATTAGTAGTAAATGGTAGTTCCTGTCCTGGAATCGCCAGGTAGAAGAAATAGAGGAAAGCCAAAATATACTTTTCTTTCTTCTTTCTTAATCGGAACCTCTTCTATCCTTTACACAGAGTGTAGAGGTAACCCAAAGAGCACAAGGCTCCCGGGTAAAACATGCAATCAAAGTGTTTGACAAACAGCCCATTGTGCCAGCAAAATATAAACTACTAGATTTAATTTTAAAAATAAAAAAAAAACAGACTTGTGAAAGAATCAGACAAAGATCAATACATCTTTAGTCTATAGAGTGAAAGTCTGTATTAACCGGACATACTCACTGACAATCAACTAACATTGGTAGAGCTAAATATAGAAGCTCGCAGTAGATATCACTGAAAAGCAAGAATTATTTGTTCCGTTGGAGATCGAAAATAATTAATCAATGAGCCATTCAATACCCGGTTAGCTGCCCAAGGAGCATAGAACTTCAACAAACATACGTCAGGTTCTCCTTTCACCTCAAGGTCTTGCTATGTCTGCTTCATCATTTTTATTTTATTTTAGTCTCCTGTTGTCTTCTACATGTTTTGTAGGAACATTCCAGGTGCCGAATCTGGAGATTTTACTAGAAGAAACAAAATGAGAGTCAAGAACCCAGACTTCTTTCGGCTGTCTTTGTGTTTTATCCTTTGCTTCCTTCACAGAGAACCTTCATCCGTCTTTAATTGCTGAGTTTTATTTTCCTTAGTTGACTTTTCCATGATGTCTGTTGAAGTGTTTGTGGAGTTTCTACAAAAAGGGCATAGCGGGTCGCATACCAAACCCTCCTTAGTCGCATCTTGCGACATGCATAGTAGGTTACAATGTACATATTCTTAGCCTCCGCTTCGGGTCCCGGTAACACATGGGTGAAAAATAATGATGATAATAAAATTTAAGTTAACGTTCATTCAAAATTGTTTGCCTTTTAAAAAAAAAAAAAAAGCGAAGAAGCGTGCAATATTTTTATCAATTTTGGTGATGATCTTTTGGCATCTTTACTCTGTCATTGCCAGTTACTCTGTCACTATCGAGTCTTAACTGTAAATATTTTACACACATTAATCTCCTGCACAAAATAGTATCCTTTAGTCTGCCATTGTCAGTTTTCATTAATGGTTTCTAAAGTGGTTGGCTGTTTGCTAAGTCTTGCCTGCTTGGACGATGATAAGACCATCTCTCTGCGCCCCAGTGAACCATTATGAAGTCCTAATTACTTGTCGCTTCCAGCTTTAGCTTGAGTTTCTAGGGTCTTGCCATGTTCCCTTTATATAATATGACTATTGATTTACTATTAGTTCGTTTCTTCCTCTGTCTACCTATCTCTCTTTCTCTGATATTTCCCTTTCTTTTATCGGCGGTTCTATCATTCCATAAACAAAAGCTAGCGTCAGTATAAATGAGAAAAATGAATAAATATATATATATTTAGACACAATTAGATTTAAAAATAGTCCGAATGGCTTTGACTATCTATCTATCTATCTATCTATCTATCTATCTATCTATCTATCTATCTATCTATCTATCTATCTATCTATCTATCTATCTATCTATCTATCTATCTATCTATCTATCTATCTATCTATCTATCTATCTATCTATCTATCTATCTATCTATCTATCTATCTATCTATCTATCTATCTATCTATCTATCTATCTATCTATCTATCTATCTATCCATGCCTCCATCCCTCCATCCATCTATCTATTTTGTGCAGATTTCTCACGAGACAGGAAGACTTGGCATTAGTTTGTTGAAGGCCTGTGCTCCTTTGGGAGTTGAAAAGTGAAAGAATAAACACCTGAAGTTGTCAAACAAATGATGAGAAGATGAATGTCTAAAGATAACCATGTAGTTAGAAGATGAATGTCAAAGATAACCATGTAGTTAGAAGATGACTGTCTAAAGATAACCATGTAGTTAGAAGATGAATGTCAAAGATAACCATGTAGATAGAAGGTGAATGTCTAAATATAACCATGTAGATATAAGGTTAATGTCTAAAGATAACCATGTAGTTAGAAGATGAATGTCAAAGATAACCATGTAGTTAGAAGATGAACGTCAAAGATAACCATGTAGTTAGAAGATGAATGTCTAAAGATAACCATGTAGTTAGAAGATGAATGTCAAAGATAACCATGTAGTTAGAAGATGAATGTCAAAGATAACCATGTAGTTAGAAGATGAATGTCAAAGATAACCGTGTAGTTAGAAGATGAATGTCAAAGATAACCATGTAGTTAGAAGATGAACGTCAAAGATAACCATGTAGATAGAAGATCACTGTAGTAAAGTTCAATCTTTCATTTCACATTACACGATATTAGTACTTTGCTGGTGAGGTTTATAGTTGTTCCTGTTCATGTTCCTTTAATTGAGTTACTTATCATCTCTTCAGTTCTAAATTGTTCATGAATTAGAAAGCATCTTTTGGGTGAGCCGTTAGTTATGGTAAGGGTAGTTATTTAGATTAGTTGTTCTAGAAATGATCAACAGGAATCCCACCTGAGGTAGACATTATCTACGACAAACGAAGGAAACGGCCCTTTTGACAATTCTCGAAACAACTGAAATTTTAGATTGTCATTCGATCGACGTATATTTTTAATGTAGCTACTTACAGCAGGTTCGACATGGCTGGGGCAACGTGGTCTAAAGGTTTTATAAATAAGAAAGGAAGGTTTTTTTTTTCAATTTAGCCTCCCTGTGCATGGTAGGATTACGTCTCATGACGCAGCTTAGCTTAGCAGAAAAAAAATATTCCTCCCTTCCTTGGTGAGATTACGCTCAATTCTCTAACGTTGGTTTATTATCATCATCATCATCCTCATCATCATCATCCTCATCATCATCATCAGTTGCCATCTCCACAACGAAGGTTGACTGCAATGGATCTCCAACGTCTTCTGTCTCTTGTCTTGATGGTGCCCTCTGATACGCTCTTTCCTCTCCGTTCATGAAGTTATCTTCCCACTTATAGCGCTGTCCGGCACGTTTGCCTTTAACTTTGTCTCCTATTATGATCTTCATTAAGATGTTACGTCTTTTAACATGGCAACATTGGTTTATGCGCTCGTCTCAATTTTCGACACGATTTTAATCATGACGTATTTATTACCATTATTATCTACTTAGTGCTTTACAGGAGAAAGTACAATGGCGTTCTGACCCCCAGATGACCACTGACGCAATGCGTCTATTTGTTACCTGATACCAACTGTATTGCTGACGTGGTTTTTTTCACCACTGTTGAAAACCACCATAATAAATGTTGCAGATGATAAATGGGCTAGCTCTGTATTGTCACTGTGTATAAAGTCTGTAGTGAGTGGTATGAAGGGTACAGTCACTCACCCTGTACTGTCAAGCATAGATCAACGAATCAGACTAGTGTTTATTTCCAATTGACAGCACATAATTTATTCACACAGCAACATCAATCCGGTACGATACACTACACAGGTACAACAGCATACACAAAACCAATAATAATCAATTGCGCAGAATGTCACAGCTGTTCAGTATGATGTAAACCCTGTTTACATCGCAGTTCTAATGTTACACCAGTAAATCCACCAGAACGACTGCTGATACTGCAGTTACAAAACGCCACACAGGCTTAAATCTATACATATACTCGCAGTTCTAATGTTCCACCAGTATGATGTAAACCCTGTTTACATCGCAGTTCTAATGTTACATCAGTAAATCCACCAGAACGACTGCTGATACTGCAGTTACAAAACGCCACACAGGCTTAAATCTATACATATACTCGCAGTTCTAATGTTCCACCAGAACGACCGCTGATACTGCAGTTACAAAACGCCACACAGGCTTAAATCTATATATACTCAAAAGACTGTCCGCTCTGCAGTTTACAAATAATCTGGCCTACACAAATCCTGGCCTTATAATCTCTTTAAATAAAGTACATTCACCAGAAAACTCTCCCTCCATAAGGAACAATGGCCTTACCATCTCCTAGCACCGTTCCTGCACAATAGAAATCTATCAGGGAGGTACATATGATTCAAAACATCGGCCTGTAGACACCAAGGCCCCCAGAACATGTCCTTAACATAAAGTACACCTTATCTTCTCTTATCTGCAGATAATCACACCTAAAATAGGCAAATAATGGTACACCTCGAAAAATGGCCAAACATCGTTCCCGTACACTACCCTGGGAACACACACAAGACACAGGGCTGACTATCCAGTCAACGCCCAAACTTAGACTCCTCTCAAACTCCCACGGGAACACACATCTCCCGCTAAAACCGTCACCGGACTCGGCTGTTCACGGACTCCCCGTGAGCTATTCACAGCCGGCCGAAACCAGTACAGAATAACTAAATGACTAGCGCTCACACGCTTTCTGTACACTCTGTTTTCTAACATATAAATGTTTAAACAACTCACAATTAAACAAGCCAACAAGTGCCACAACCCTGAATTCACACTGTACAATCAGCATAGTACGGATCACTTCCCTTTTGACCTTAACATTACGATTACCGTGAAACTGGTTGTTATATACTGAAGAAGTTACCGGTAATATTTCCCTGAAAATGTTGGGGAGAAAAAACCTAAAGTAACTATGAAGCTACAAAACTGCTCATTATAAAACACAGAAAAAAAGGGGTGTTGGTGGTTCCACTGAATGAGAACTTATTAAGAGACATTTATTATAAGGTTAAGAAATGTTTTTCTTAGTTATTTGCATAGAAAACACTCAGTATTTTCCCACATCAAAGTCATTTCTCTGTCTTCAAGAACAACTGATATATCTGTCACTGATATAATAGAAAATATTAACGCAAAACATGTTACTAGAGTTAAAGATTTTAAGAAAAAAACATTACATAAAACAGTTATGAATTGTTGTTGTTGTCGATATCCCATAGCTGCTGAGCATATCTACTCTTGGCAGCCCAATGCCATTCTTAAAAAAGTGCAGGTTTTCTGCAGTTGTTTTAATGTTCCATATAGTGAGTTGGTGACTGTCAGAGGTGTCTGTAAAAGTTTGTTCCTGGCGTTTGTGAGTGATGGACACTCCATGAGGAGGTGTCTGGTTGTTTCATAGGGATAAGAGCAGTGTCTACACATGGGTAGGTGCTGAGGGTTGATACGGTTTAGATGGCTATTGAGTCTGGCGTGTCCTGTTCGGAACTGAAAGATAAGACTTTGATTTCTCCTGCTGAGTCTGTTTATGTTGTCGTTGTCTTTTGGGCAGGTCATTTCATTAAAGACATTTCGGCCAGTCGGCCCGTTCGCCCATCTGTTCAGCCAGATTTCCCTTGTGTTGTTTCTGAGAATCTGTTTGACTGTTCTCATGCTGCAGGGTCTGTCCTTTTGTTGTTTAGAGGAACAGTTATGAATAAAACAAAGCTGTTGGACAAGCCAGTTTTGTTCACCTTCCGATCTTAAGAAAACACTCTTTCTGAGTCACATTTGACAACTGCCCCGAAATACCTGACACACGTGGCCTTGTTACCGTTTCACGACATTGTGATCAACTACCATTAATAAAGGCTTATGTAGCTTCAAATTTTTGAAAGTATGGAGGATATTACGTCTACGTTTATAGATTAATTGAAAAGAAGGTATTGATATTTGGTTTTCTTTTTTTTTTTTTTTGTATTTTTTTAGTTAAGGTGTTTACTACTTTGATTTGTTTCACGCCTCTTTCAAACATCTACCATATACATGGAGCTGTTGGTTATACCAGGACACGTCTCATTTATTGTAATATTTTCTTGTTTGTATTAATTTTATGCTTTATACTATATTACTCTAGTCGGTATTTTTACTTTTTAGTTATAATTTTATTGTTCAGAAAAATGATATTGTCTATATTGGTAAGCATTTAATGTTGATTGGAGGATTATTTATAGTCAATCCGTATTTATCTGGGGGAATCTACCATCACTATAAACTACAGGATCGCATCCTTATTTATTTATTTTTTATATGTTAGCGTTTGTTTTTGTAATATAGTGTTTTATTAACTTATGTTTTTCTGGTTGTGTCTTAGTGGCTATGAAATTTTCTACACTCATTTCTACCTTGTGGTTATTGCAGTATGTCTTAATGTGCAGTATGTCTTAATGTGCAGTATGTCTTAATGTTTTGCCTCTGCTGGTCATAATTTTTGCGGTCCACCAGAAAGTGTCCATTTGTCTTTGGTTCTTGATACTCTTCACGTGTGGGTTCCTCTATCCGGAAATATTCAATTCCAAACGTAATCGAAATTATTGATATTTTCTTTTTTTATTAAGGTGTTTGCTACTTGTTTTTTGTAGGACGCACCTTTCAACCATCTACCAAATGGAGCTGTTGGTTATATCAGGACGTGTTTCATTTATTGTAATATGTTTTTGTTTGTATTTATTTTATGCTTTATACTATATTATCTCTAGTAGGTATTTTTCCTTTTGTAGTTATAGTTCAGTATGGTTTTATTATCCAAAAAATGATATTGTCTAAACTGTTATACATTTAATGTTCATTGGAGGATTATTTAGTCAATCCGGGGGGGGGGACAGGGCGGGGGGGGGGGGGGACAGGTTGTGGGGGACAGGGCGGGGGGGGGGGGGGGGAGAATCTTCAACCACTGTAGACTGGCTCGAACCCTTTTTAATTTTTTTTGTTTTGTTTTTTTTATGTTAGCTTTTGTTTTTGTAATATAGTGTTTTATTAGCTGTTGTACTTCTGATGGGGTCTTAGTGCCTATGAGATTTTCTACACTCATTTCTACCTCGTAATTACTACAGTATGTCTTAATGTTTTGCCTCTGCTGATCATATTTTTTGCAGTCCACTAGAATGTATCTAATTGTGTTTGGTTCTTGACACTTTTCGCATGTGGGTTCCTCTATTATGAAATATCCAGCTCCAAGCTTGAGCCTTAACAATTTGTTATTAATTGGTATTTTTAGTTCATCTTGTACTTGACAGTTTTTGCATGTTTTCATTTTTTTTTCCTCAAGATTTTGTGTTCCACCACCATAGACTACTGGCTCACATCCTTATTTATTTATTTTTTTTATACGTTAGCTTTTGATTTTGTAATATAGTGTTTTATTAACTTATGTATTTCTGGTGGAGTCTTAGTGGCTATGAAATATTTCCATAATGCTAGGCATGTATTGCTAGGTACAACCCATTTTACAACATTGCTAAAGGTTTGAAGCGAAGTACTTGATGAAATTATTGATATTTAAGATATCATGAACAATAAATAAGCGTATCCCGACAATGACTAAGAATATCGTAAGAGTTTTATTATGACTTTTATAGAAAAAAAAACATGTATTTCTGGTGGGGTCTTAGTGGCTATGAAATATTTCCATAATGCTAGGTTAAAGGTTTGAAGCGAAGTACTTGATGAAATTATTGATACTATTTTTTTTTTTTTTTTGATTCGGTTTTTGCCTTCTTCTGGCGAGGCGCGTTCCTTTCAGAGCGCAGTTACCATCAAAAAAAAAAAAGTCAACTCATTTGACTGTTAACCCGATCAGCGTTGAAAGATACTAAGTCCTGAAAAGGACTAACATTATCTATCTGATAGCATAAAGCCCGAAAAAGGACTCGCCAGCTACTTTTTTTTTTGGGGGGGGGGAGGGGGGGGGGCCCGTAAAGTGAGGTCTATTGACTTTATTGTGCAAAATATGTTTGATCTCGGCGTTAGTTATGTGTGGGGGGGGGGGGGGGCCCGTAAAGTGAGGTCTATTGACTTTATTGTGCAAAATATGTTTGATCTCGGCGTTAGTTATGTGTAGATATTTTAGATATCATTAACGGGACCTAAGACGCGCCAAGAGTGAGAAATGCAGTTAGCGACCCATAGCTAGACTGCTTGCGTCAGGGTCAGCGGACCAGAGCTGACCAAGACCCTACTCCACCTCCAAGTGGTGGTCCTGGAAACAGGCAGCATCACTGCAGTCTGGCTGAGTGAGTAGGGATCGAAGAGGGAAGGTTAACCCGGTCCCAAAAATGCCGTGCTGAAGTCGGATGTGTCGGCCGAAAGGCGCAAATATCTCAGCTTTGCTGTAAACGGACACAACTTTTTTTTTCTGGGAGCCTGTAATCACCCAGGCTTTTTTTTTTATTTTACATATTTCCATAAAGAAATTTCATTGAAAAGACAATTACACAATGAACAGTTGTATAGAAAAAAAAGCTTTCACTCCCTCGCACCCACTCATTTACAAAAAACTCTTTCTTGCACATTTAAAAGGGTTATACATTGTACATTTTTTGTAATGATAGTAGTGATTAAAGGGAGACGGGGAAAATGGATAAAGGAACCATACTACCTTGTTCTTGAAATTATAATGCACACTCGTTTTTATAGTGATAACAGTGGGGTTGGGGGGGGGGGGGGTGTAGAGAAATAAGGAGGGAAAAACTAAATAGACAAAACTGCCACTAAAATATTTCAGTGAAGATACCTTTAAAACCCTTCTTTCCCGTTTTGCTTTCTAAAGTAACGCTGACTTCCTCTTTCCGATTCCATTGTATTTCCTCAATCGTGGTCGCCTTGCTTTGTACTGGATGAAAAACAATCCTCCTTTCATTAATTCAGATTCGATTTCACGGCCGAGCAGGAAAGGGATGTTATCTGAGCAAGACCTTGAATCTTGACACCATAAATCAGATTCTGAAACCCTACGATGTAGCTGAACTAAAATTAAGTACCACGTGTTTGATTATTTCTTAAGGAAACAGAAATCTTAAACATCATGTGTGTGGTTGTCTGTCGTGAAATTCTACATCCACATATATAAATTAAAAGGACAATATAAGGTCTAACAAATAAATTTAATAAAAGGAAAGAAGAATGGTAAAGAACAGTGCTGTCACAATGACTGTACTCGAAATCCCCCTTGTGTTCTCCTGCGTCTGCAAATTGTAACGTTTCACATTGATAGTAAAGCCTCCTGCAGTATACACGCGTTTCCCAAACACACTAAAAAGTGTACTCCATTTCTAAGAAAAACCTTGAAATACGCAAGTTGACCTAGAATTAAAATTCCATTCATGTCTTTTTCTACACTATGTTACCAAAAACAAAAGACAGATGGACTAAAGATAGAAAGAAGGGAGAGGCAGAAGGCAGGCACAGGCAATACTAACACGAGTCGCGCGATACACAATTGCTGCCATCACGCGTGTAAGGCCACAAGCACTAGCTTTTTTTTCAAATCGACAGTGATAAAAACACTACCCATACCAGAGTTAGGTTTTAAAATCCTGAGAAACGCTTATTGGGAATTATGACATTATACTGGTTTACGTTTGAAAACATGACAGTACCCAGACAGCACATCTTCGAAGTAAACAGGAGGTAGAAGAAATTGCATATTTTGAACGCAGCCACTTAGCTCTTTTAAATTTGTATATTTGGGTTCATTTAGGACTTGCTGACAAATAATATGTTAAACGTTACGCAAATAGTCTAGGAATTACCAAATTATAGCGAAAATAAAATAGTGAGGGTGTCAGACAACACCACAATCAGAATCGCTCAGTGGCAGAATTTTAGGCCACCATTGTACGGGAAATGAGTCTCCATGTTAACTCCTATTTGATTGGAGCGCAACAAATGTAAGGCTAAACACGATTAGTCGGACTATAAATACTATCTTTCGTTGTCAGGGGAAACGGGAGTAGAAGTACTTTTTTTCAAACGATTGGGTAAAGATGGCCTGATTGGGTAGAGCTGCGAATATACTCAATTCAGAGCGTCGGTTCTGGGCCACATCTTGTAATAAACCTACTAAGAAACAGTGCGTTGAGCACCAGTGTATATTTTTTACCTAAAATAAAGCCTGGGACATCGGCAGATCGGAGTTGTGCTATATTCATTGCCATTCAACGTCACTGTGTAATATTTCCATGAATTGTGGTAAGCTTGAAATATTTGACATCTTTTAATGAAAATTGAATGTAAATTGATACTTATGTCTGTATATATGTGTGGTTCAGTAGCGAACATGAGGTAAAGCCTATAGTGCTCCAGCCTGAACAGAAGGTGTCGGAGGAAAGTAAAACTACATGGAATTGCCAAGCAGTACACTGACATCTAGATTATTGACTAGAAAGAAATAATGCTGGAATTGCAGAGGCGTAGTGACAATTAGGGAGGAATATACTGGTGTAAAGTAATTCAGATGAAGCTGACAGTTGGCCTAACGCTCTGAACTCAGGTTTGTTATGTATTGTGCTCAGTGTAGAGCTAGAGTATAAATTAGTTCTGAAGTAGGAGGTACAACCTTCTTGTTTCAGGGACCGTGGTCTTAAAGTTATTGAGCAGCACTTGGTCAGAGCTTTGCTGAATCCAGAGTCGGACAGCATACTCCTTGGTCCATATAGCTAACAGTGAGGTGTCTCCAGAGCACAGGGGAGAAATCGAGCAGAGGAGTCTTTTCCTGCCGCCATCACGAAAGATAAGCTGATGTGGCCAGCTGAGCTCAACACTATGTACCCCCAGCTTAAACTGACATTGTAAAATCACATTAAGAGGGGAAATTAATTGTTTTAATGCCAGGAACTGAGAACATCTCTAATACTAGTTCCAACAGAAACAAAATATTGAAGTTATGATGACAAATACCAACAGAGCTTGAAAAAACAAAACAAAACCAGTATTCCTCATATTACCACTACACAACTGACACACATAGGATACTATTAATAATATATGTCACTACAAGATTCATATTGATAAATTCTGTACATATAACTTGTAATTAAAATTGATTGTGATTCCTGGTTCACTTTGTATTTGAATCAGGACACATATACATTAATGACAGCACTGAATACATATTGATATTTGAAAGTTATCAGTGACTCATTTAAGATATTCTCATAGAGTGTTATATGTATGTGAGTGTCACAGTGTTGTCAAGTGTGGTGGAATAAATTAAATTGTTTATCTGTCTGTTGTTGTTGTGACTTACACTTCACCATATACATACCCTAGACATATAACGTAGTCATCACAATATTCCAGAATAATTCTGACTGAGGTATACATATGTGGCAGCAAGTAAGGTTGTCTGTAAAACACTACACCTTTTAGATACAGATACCTTCACAGCTGATCTCAGTCAGTACACTAAGTCCCCTATAGATATTTATAACATCCCACTTTACCACATTGTCTACAGTTTGCATCTGAGAGTGAGACAGTGGGGCCGGTGCGTGACCGGTCACAACAAACTTTATTCACATTTCATGAAGGAGAAAAGAAAAATTGAACATTTCATGAAATTGAAATATACATTTATACACACTCGGGCACGTATACGTACACACTGTTACAAGCACGTTTCATTGCACCTTGCCTTTTTTTTATTTTTATTAAAAGATACTGTTGATTAACATGGGATTACTTACGATGTATTTTTTTCCAATTATACAAAACTATATGCAATTAGCAAAATGAAATACAAGGAGAGTACATTGCATAATACCTATAAATACTCAAACTTACACTTTCATTGGCACACATACACGCAAATACTACTGTATATATTCGTTCACCTACACATTTATACTTGCACCCATATGTTATTAGGCCTACTTATTCAATTTCTCAAGATGAATAGAGCAAAATTAAATTTGGCTTCCTTAATGTTAAAGAATAGGATTTTCCGGTTTGTAAAATATTCCCAGTGGAAAACAGGGTATCAATCGCTCTCTCACACACACACACTCACATACACAATTATGCACACTTAAAACGATTTTCCACTGCCACAATTTAACGACCGCTGTTTGCCGACTTTCAATGCTTGGCGGTCGTGACTGTCCACGTCCCTGTAATTACAGATGCCGGACACCGTTGGTCGTAAATCTTCAACGTGTCACAGCGCTCCATAGATTTAGAAACTGGCGCGAACGGACGGGGTCAGCATTAACGTTTCTTTAGAACTTTGTTTGTGTGTGGACACCCACGTATTCTAACCGAAGACCGCACGGTCTGCTGTTGACTTGTGCAAAATTATCCTATAAGAAGCTTACTTCTGCATCATCCTTTTTAAAATAATAGTAAAATAATAATAAAATAAATAACTACACATGTACATATGCATTACAAATTTTAAAATTATAACAAGGAAAATAGATACATAGACAATAAAATAATAATAATTTAAAGGCAAGCTTTTCTCTGCGGGCATGACAAAAAGGAGTATGAAACATTTCAAACATGCAAACACTCTCGCACGTGCGTGTACTTAAGATAAAAATATTGGGTGATGGAGTACCTCATCTTTAACGTTGTATGTGTGGGGAGGAGGAGGGAGGATGAGGATCTGTGTTAAAGGGGATGGGGAAGTTAGAGAGAGAAAGAAAGAAAGAAAGAAAGAAAGAAAGAAAGAAAGAAAGAAAGAAAGAAAGAAAGAAAGAAAGAAAGAAAGAAAGAAAGAAAGAAAGAAAGAAAGAAAGAAAGAAAGAAAGAAAGAAAGAAAGAAAGAAAGAAAGAAAGAAAGAAAGAAAGAAAGAAAAAAGACACATTTACACATATATACATTCATGATTAAAATGTTAGGCAATGCTGTGTGATTTTTTGTTGTTGTTGCGTACTGTCAATTATTTCCCCCTGAATTTAAAGGTATTAGCAAAACAATACCAGCGTCAAAGCCTTCCCACGAACACACTTAGGGATCAGTGGGCAAGGTCAGACCATGACACTTTAACGATATCTAGAACTGTGGCCAACATGACCTCCCGCGAATATATGAGTAGTTTAAAAGGTCGAGCTGAAGTACTTGAGAGGATAGAGGGACTGGGGAAATGAGGGGGCACAGAAGGCCGAAAGCGGACTTACAAATTGTTAGGAAAGACAGAGAATGAGGTAGTAATGGGACGGAGGGAGGGCCGTTGAAGAAAAAAAAAGTCGTTTTACGAATCAAGAAAGTGGTACCTTCCTCGTTAAGGAAGTGGTACCATCTCAGGGGCTATTGATAAAACTTTCTGACGAAAAATGTGCAGAAATAAACCAGCGTTGAAAATACGATGATTAAACATGGCAAGATTCCGAAAACACCAAATCTGATTCCGAAATTCTGATAAAATAATGAAGATCAATGTGTCTGTGCTATATTCTGCTTTTGGAATTATGTTTAAAATGATTGCTTTGTAGATATCTGATTTTTGTGTTGTTTGTAAATCGATGATTTTCTGCAGTAGTTTCATTGTAGATGTGATTGTACTGCATTCAAAAAACAAATGATCTTCTGTTTCTTTGATGCTTTTCCTACATAGCTGACATTTTGTTATTTGGTTGGATCTGTGTGCTTCTCGTTTTGTTGTGGGTGTCATGTTTTATATTAGTCTAAAAGTGACCTCTCTTGCTTTAGCAGTGATTTTTGGGTTATGCAAGTTAGTGAAGGTTTCGGTGTAATTTTGTATATCATATTTCTGTCCTCTTTTAATTCTTAGGTGTAATGGTGGTGCTTGTAGTTTAACTAAATGTTTATATATTGCATTTGTTTTCTGGTGAATTAATTTTTCATGTCCTTGGATGGCTTGTGTGCATGTCTTATAAAATGAGGGCATAGGGCGGAAGTGATGGGGGATTGCATTGTTCAGTGGTCTCAGTTTGGAAAGTCTGAGTCTCATGTAATAATGGGCTAGTATGTGTCGTTCTGGGTGTTTGATGATGCTGCCTGTGTGTTTAATTCTGAGTGCCTGGATCTTTGTTTCTATGTCTTGAAGGGCAGTCCTTCCGTGTTTCTTTTCTTGTATAAGTGTCTCGTGTTTAATGCTGTAGAATGCTCTGCCCTGTTTGTTTAAATCTGTGATAGTCTGTTCTGGGGGGTCGAAAACTGTGGCAATGCAAAGTATCTTATGGAAAATGCATGTATTTCCTTGTAAATTAAACTTCGTCCAAAAATCGTTGTGCTTTTGTATTTGTATCTGTGCAGCATGTCTCGTATTTTGGATGTTAGATTTTTCCATGTGTCTCTGTGTGCGATTTGGGTGTGAGGGAAAGGTTATACCATAGATTTTGATGTTGTTTGTCGGTGTTAGTCCAAAGGGAAAGTCTGCTTTGTTCTTCCATTTGCCTATGCCCATTATTGTTGATTTTTGAACATTTACTTTTGCTCTGCTACCTTTGTTAAAGTCTGTGACTGTGTTCAGGATAAATTCTATAGACTTTTCGTTTGGTGGGGAAAAGATGTTGTCGTCTGCATAGGCGAGTAACTTTAGTTCACCTTTGCCTTGTATGAAATTGCCCTTAATAGAGCTGTCTTTTCTAATGTTCTCTAGTAGTGGTTCTAGTGCAAGAACATACAGAAAAGGAGAGAGAGGGCATCACTTCCTTACAGATCTTGTTAGCCTGAAGGTGTAAGTTAATGTATGATTTACTAACACTTTGCTCTCAGGCTTCATGTACAGAATATTAATCCATTGTCTGAAGTGTTCACCTATGTTGCAATGTAGTAATGTTTTGTGGAGGTATGAGTGTGATATTAGGTCAAAGGCTTTCTCCTAGTCAAGGGAAAGAACCGAAGACTGACAATTCTTTTGGTGTGTGTAGGTGATTATGTCTCTTTTGAAATGAGTGTGTTGATGGATGTTTCTGTGTTGGACGCTATACTGCTGGTCTTCGTGTATGAGGGTCGCCTTGAATGGTTTTAATTTGTTTGTTAGAGCTTTTGTTAAAATTTTATAATCTACGTTTAAGAGTGATATTGGTCTGTAGTTTTTAAGGAGTGTTTTGTCGGATATTTTTTTTTTTGTATTAGAGTGATGTAAGACATGTTTAGGCTTGGTGGGAGTTCCTTATTCTCAAAGGCTTCTTTGTATACTTGTAGTAAAAGAGGCCCTAGGGTAGGAAAGAAATGTTGGTAAAATTCTGTCGTAAGTCTGTAAGGTCCTGGTGATTTGTCTTTTTGCATTGCATTCACTGCGAGTGTTATGTCTGTAAATTAATATGAGACAAACATAAAGGTATGTTATCAGGCATTCGTAGGAAATAAAGAAGTAGAACACTAGACAACAGAAAAACAACAGACATGAGTGGCTTACCCAGGATTTGAAACCTGGACCATCCGTGCGACAACCCCGCCTATAGTGTGATTCGCTTGCATAGCTAGGCGGGGTTGTCGCACGGAAGTTCCAGGGTTCAAATCCTGGGTAAGCCACTCATATCTGTTGTTTTTCTGTTGTCTGGTGTTCTACTTCTTTATTTCCTGCGAGTGCCTGATGTGATAAAGTACATTGATACAGCGATAAAATCATTAATTATATGTAATAAAGTCAAAATAATATGAGTAGAAATAGAATTAGTAAAGTTGTCACGCGTCTTCTTCCCCGCGCCAGAAAACGCATTGATTTAAGCAGGACAGAACATAGTGAGAAATCTTATTGCCGCGTTAGTAGTATTGGACTTTATAACGCGCTCGTCAAAGGTTAACGGTCAAAATTTGAAAAAAATCTACTAGCTTAGTTATTCCAGGAAAGATAGTAAGAATAAAACACACGAACGCATAGGATTGAGAGAGCGGACACATGCTGCCGGCTTGTCAAGTGTTAGAAGCTTGAATTTGCTACTCAGGCCGACAGTGCGAGACGATGCCGTTAGCCTGTGTCGAAAACGTTGTAGCGAGCTTTAAAAATTTAAAAATACCCCGCTAGTCCAATACATTTTCTAACCACAGGCACACTGTGGAAAAATATATATACACACACGCATAATTACTTTCTACCGGGAAAAAGGAAGATTTGAGACGATTTTTTATAACATTCAAGAAGTTGAGACTTAGAAAACAACAAACACCAAAATGGAAAAAATATGGAATTCTTTATTAATAGGTTTAGGATCATAAAAGTTAGCTAGTCTAAGAGCTGGTCTTGTCCTGATGGGTAATATGCTTTCGAATAAAAAATCCGACAGATAGAAATAAAGTTATGGACAAAAGACTGTATTTGTTCGTACAGACAGACCGACACATGCTCGTTTTGACTTGCACTAACGGTAACATTTTTTGACGCGTCCTTGAAAAAGGCAAGAAAGGGTACAAGTAGTCTGTTGTAGAAAGGGGGAGACAAGGAGAGGAAAAAAATTATGGGATGGCTCAAACTGAATATTTTTTGATAGTGTTAGGCCAAAACCAAGTCTAATTTTGGTAAATGCCAAGTTTGGACGGACAGACCGACAGAGGTACACTAACATTAGACTGAAATTGGACCTTAGTTGTAAAAATTTGAATGGAAAATCTTAGTAGTAGATCTCATTGGTCAAAACACTTCATATTATTGAGTACATTCAAAGGCTTGACGCCATTTGTAGAGATAGTCCCTAGAGCAGGACGTTGTGTATTTCTGTGAAAAGTGATTAGCCTTATTAAAGAAAATATATATTAAAGTAAAAGGCAACACAGTTCAGCCAGCAGTACATATGGAGTCTGCTATTCAACGTACCTGTGTTTTTTTCACTGAATTTCTGGGTTTTATCTGGCACTAGTCCGGTGCCAGATGTCTATGAGAAGCAGTGAGAAGTCGTTTCATGCACAGTAGTGACAGGGACCTGCAGAGTCTACCCTGTTACTTTTGGCCATTATCATAGTGAACTCGTGTGACACCAAGTTTACAGACTGTTCGAGTGTGCCCAGATAAGTAAAATATCTGGCACCCTAACTGTACATCAGCTTTAAGACCAGCACACCCCTGTATACAAGAAATAAAATATTTCCCCAGTGAAATTAACAGTGACATTGTATATTAAAAAGACTGGGAGTGAATATAGAATCCCAAACAGCCATCCAGTGTTAGAAACCAGTAATAGATAAATTTTAGTAACACTATTAGTATAGTTTAACAGTATTTGTTTGGACACTTGTCCCTTTGGGTCTAAAATTTACATTTTTTATATATCTTGAATTCTTTTCATTTTAAAGTCCTGACCAGAAGAATACTAGGTTCAGGACCAATAAATCATACAGGAAATTAATAATTGTACAAATGTATCCCAGGTGTTATTTCCTTTAATCATAGACCTTAATACTTGTTTGTATAGATATGTATTATTGTTAAATTACCATCACACCACACTTGCATATCCCTAGACATTAGACGTAGCTATCATTCATACTAGTCAAGAATAAGTCTGCTTGAGGCCATAAGGTGGTAGCAGCAAGGTACCCTGATAACTCAACCGTAATTTTGTTAGAATCAGGGACCTTCACAGCTGGCCTCATTCAGTAAAATAAGGAAACATATCAACAACATTTCATAACATCAAAATCCACCACAATAAATTGGGATCTCTTCTCCCGGGATTTGAACTTGTTAGTGTTTAGAAATTTAAATATTGTAGAACAAGTGTCCCCTAAAAGTTATAAAAGTATTTAAAAAAGAAAATAAAAGCTGATGAACTGTTAAGAGCCAGTAATTAGTTAATTAATTGGTTAATTAATTAGTTAGTGTTAGTACTCTGTTAATTAAGAGTTTTGAAAATTGTATTAGAACATTTTAAAGATTGATATTATGGCAGACTTAGCAAAGTTCAGATCTGCTGCTATGCTGGCTGCAAAAGAGATGAATAGGGATGGACCAGAGTTGGTCCAGTATGTAACCTCAGAGGTTGATAAATTTATTGAACGTGAAGAAAAAAGATTAGAAAAAGAGGCTGAAAGAAAATTAGAGGCTGAGAAAGAAATTAAAAGATTGCAGATTGAGGCTGACAAAGAGGCTAGGACATTGGAGGCGGACCGGGAGGCTGAAATAAAACGGCTCCAGTATGAAGAGAAGAAGTTGGAGGCTGAGTAAAGAAGACTGGCTGCTGAAAGGGAGGCTGAGGAAAGGAGATTGGAAGCTGAAAGGGAAGACAAGCGATTGGCTGCAGAGAGGGAAGCTGAAAAGGAGGAGAAGAGATTACAGAGGGAGCACGAGCTACGACTAAAAGAGTTCGAATTTCAAGGCCATGCTTCTGAAAATGGGGCTAGCCCTTCTACCTTCGATGCCTCTGCTAGTCAGGGAGCCTCAACCTCAGCTACGGGGTTCCATTTAGACCATTTTGTTGAGAGGGACGATGACATTGAGTCATGTTTGTCTAGATTTGAGGTTTTAGCCACCACCTATTTGTTAGAGAAAGAAAGGTGGAGTTTAAAGTTATCTCGGGGTCTTAGGGGAACATCTTATGAAGTGTTTGCCAAGATGAGTAAAAACGACCAAGACAATTATGACATGTTAAAGCAGGCTCTTTTGCTAAGGTATGAAAAGAACGGAGAATTTTACAGGAAAAAGTTTAGAAATGCCAAGCTACTGTCGGGTGAGACCTATCACCAGTTCTCTGCACGTTTAGAGACGTACTTGGAGAAATGGACTGCTCTGGGGAAAACCCAAGATCTTAAAGAGATGATCCTTATTGAGCAATTGAGAGAGTCCATGGCTCCAGACTTGAGAAAGTTTCTCATGGAACAAGGTGCAGAGAGGCTGCGTGAGTTACTTAATGTCGCTGAGAGGTATCAGGCAGCCCAGGCAGAGGTAGCTAGCGCCAAAAAGAAACATGTAGACAATTATAAGGTTCCACAAAACTCTAATAGATTTGACAACAAAGATCAGGGGAACAAAGGTAAGCACAATTTTGATAGGCCACGCAATGATTTTAGACATAAAAACCCACAATTCAATGACAGGAAATATGATGAAAGAAAACCTTTTCATCAAGGTAGATTATATTGTAAATGGTGTAAGAGGGAAGGTCATGACATCAAATTTTGTACTAAGAAAACTTCTGGATTTGCTGCTATGAAGATGGGGAACAAGGGAGAAAAGGACAAACCTACTGGACAGCAGGAACCTTATCACCTCCCAGTGTGAGGATGTAGTCTGCAATGGGGTCACCATTAGGTGTCTCTATGAAACAGGCTTAGATTTTGATTCTGTTGTGAGTGCGCACTTGGTGAACCCAGATCAGTATACCACAGAAACAGTGGAGATACAAGGGGCGACCAAGGACATACCACTTATGACACTTCCCATTGCCAGGATAACGATGAAAACTCGCTATGTGGAAGGAGTAATCAGAGCAGCAGTGATCGACGCACCCATCTACCCTCTGATATTGGGGTGTCGTTATGTCTTCTTGGGGAATCCCAAGAGACCTGTGGTCTTGGCAGCCGTCCAGACACGATCACAATCCAGAAAGGAAAAAGATGAACCTATAAATACCCATCCAGAGGAGATGAGGAAGGCACAGGCTGAGGACAAGACACTCAAATCTTGTTACAAAAAATTACCTAAATGCCACACACCTCCAAGCAAAGGGGACTATTATATGAAGAACAAATTATTGTATAGGAGGACTGGGACTGGGAAAAATGGTCATGGACAGTTGGTACTTCCTAAAATGTATAGGGCAGAGGTAATAAGGAGTTTACATGTTGGAAAAGATGGGGACCACGAGAAAGTAGGTACCATCTGCCAAAAAGTAGCTCAAAAATATTATTGGCCAGATATGATGGTCATCGTTGAGAATTTTGTAGAAGCATGTGGCATATTTCACGAGGGCCCACACGTGGGAAAATGGATCAGGACCTAGACACGCCACGGGGCAAACTTAGGCCTGGAAATAAAAATAATTGTAATAAAGTAGACACAGTGGAATGGGAGCCCCCTTTTCACACACAGTCTTCACTCGAATGTATTAGAATGGCCACTATGCGACGAGTACCAAGAGTAGTTTTACCCCAGACTAAGCTGACAATCCCTCGGTCAGAGTTATATAAACTGGAGGAAACTAAAAGAGAGCGAAGATCTCTCACAAAGAACTTAAGGTGGGGAGAAAACCCCAGGAAAAGAATTGGTAGTGGACGATTTATAAGTGATGATACAAGGAAAAAACGTCCTCACTATAAGGCTTCTAATGTTATGAGAAATATGTCGGAAAAATGTAAGGTCCATTGGAACTTCAACCGGAATGGCACCGGTAACCCTGTTTGGGAGGCCAATAAAAGGTCCATATGTAACCTTGTTGAGGACATGGACAGATGAGAAGGCAGAAGAGACTGTTACCTCATCATACCAATATGTGAACGAGCTGACCACTCGTCTTAAAACTGGCTGGAAACTTGCAAATGATAATCTCAGACAAGCCAGGAAAAAACATGCTGCCTATTTTAATAAGAAAGCTAAGGATAGAGAATTATTTGTGGGAGAGAAGGTGCTTCTTCTACTGCCCGGCAGCCAAAACAAACTACAAATTGGATGGCAAGGTCCATATACTGTACTAGAGAAGGTGTCTAGAACAAATTATAAAATCGACAAGAAGGGGAAAGAGAAAGTATATCATGTGAACCTTCTAAAGAAGTATCTGGACAGGGAAATCCAGGAAGGAACACACTTAATGTCCTTGTCGATAGCAACAGGGATGAAGAATGAACCGCTCACCTCCCATGAGTATCCCTTGAAAACATGTGAGACACCTGCACATGTAAAAGTCAGTAAACACTTGACGAAAAAACAGAGGGAACAGGTTCAAAAGGTTCTGACTGATCATACGGACGTGTTAACGGACAAACCGGGGCACACGAATTTGTTAGAATATGATATGAAACTAGTAGACCCAACACCGATCTGTATGAGAGCCTACACGATCCCGTTTGCCAAGGAGAAAGCTTTGAAAGAGGAGATTGAGTACCTATTTGTGGTAAAGTGGGATGTTATAAATATTTATAGGGGACTTAGTGTACTGACTGAGATCAGCTGTGAAGGTATCTGTATCTAATAAGTGTGGTGTATTACAGATGACCTTACTTGCTACCACATTTATACCTCAGTCAGAATTATTCTGGAATATTGGGATGACTACGTTGAATGTCTAGGGCTATGAAAATGATGAAGTGTATGTCACAACAACAACAGACAGATAAACAATTTAATTTATTTCACAACACTTTACAACACTGTGACACTCACACACATAAAACACTCTATAAGACTATCTTAAATGAGTCAAGTGTTAAAGGTTAAAAATATATGTATTAATTCCTTTCAATAATAGATATCCTGATTCAACTACACAGTGAACCAGGAATCACAATCAAATGTAATTACCAGTTATATGTACACAATTTATAGTTATGATCTTTGTATTGACATATTTTATTATTATTATCCTATGTGTGTAAGTTGTGAAGTGGTACTATGAGGTAATACTGGCTTGTTCAAGCTTGGTTGTTGTTTTTCATCATGACTTCAAGTGTTTGCTTATGGTGGAAATAGTATTGGGAAAAGTTCACAGTTCCTGTCAATTGAAACAATTTATTGTCCCTCTTTCTTTAATCTAATGTCAATTTTTGAGGGGGGTACATAAAATTGAGCTGCTCTGGCCACAGAATCTTATCTTCTGTGATGGCGGCAGGAACCAGTATCCTCTGCTCGCTTGCTTCACTGTGTTCTTGAGACACCTCACTAGTCGCTATCTGGACCAAGGAGTATGCTATCAGCCTCTGGATTCAGCAAAACTCAGACCAGGTGCTGCTTCAATAAGTTAGGACCACGGTCCCTGAAACAAGAAGGTTGTACCTCCTACTTCAGAACTAATTTATAATCTATTTCCACACTGAGCACAATACATAACAAACACTGAGTTCAGAGAGGTAGGCCAACTGCTAGCTTCATCTGAAACAATTTACACCAGTATTCTTCTCCTTAATGGTTACTACGCCTCTGCAATTCCAGCATTAGTTCCTTCTAGTCAATAAGATAGGTGTCAGTGTACTATTTGGTTATCCCATGCATTTATACTTCTCTCCGACAAGTTTTGTTCAGGTTGGAGCACTATCTAGGCTTTGCCTCATGTTTGCTACTGAACAACACACATATACAGACATAAATTATCAATTCACATTCAATTTTCATCAAAAAGATATCAAATATGTCAATCTTACCACAATTCATGGAAAAAATAAACAAATACGTTGACTGGCGATGAATTATGGCACAAATTCCGATCCGCCTCTGTCCCAGGCTTTTATTTAGAAAAATATAATCTGGATCTCAACGCACTGTTTCTTAGTAAGTTTATTTTAAAATGTGGCACTGAACAGACGCTCCTAATTGACTATATCAGCGGGTCTAGCCAATAGGGCCATGTTTACAAAGCTTTCGAAAAATTTACCATTCCTACGTTTCCCCTAACAACCAAAAATAGTATTTGCAGTCCGACTAATCATGTTTAGCCTTACATATTCTTCTAGCCAATGAAATCGGATTTAACTTGTTGGCCTATTTCCCGTAAAATAGTGGTTTCAAAACATGCCACTGAGCAATTATGATTTGGTGCTGTCAGACAACCTCACTATTTTATTTTGGCTATAATTTGTTAATTCCTAGACTATTTGCGTAACCTTTAACATATTCTTTGTCAGCAAGTCCGAAGGAACCCAAATATATAAATTTTAATGGGGCTAAGTGGCTGCGTTCAAAATATGTATTTTCTTCTAGGATAGTCGTGCTGTTACCACCTCCTCACTTCCAAACTTTAGGGTGTCTGCTGTACTGTCAGACTAATGTCAGGAGTTTAGACATAAAACAGTAGAATGTCATGTTTCCTTATAAGCATTTAACAGGTTTTTAAACCTAACCCTGGTAGTTGTAGTGTTTTTTATCACTGTCTATCTGAAAAAAAGTTAGTGCTTCATGCCTTTCGCGTGTTGGGGGTGGCATTAATTGTATATCGCGTGACTGCGTGTTAGTGTTGCATGCGTCCCCTCAATACCTCTCTCTCTCTCTAAAACACGTGGGTTCCCTTCGTCATGGACGGACGTGTTTTTTATCTGCTCTCACATTTCGCAGCATTAACGCAGGAAGTTTAAGTCACATTCCGTGGATTTTTATATCAGTATATTGGTTATTAGACGGTGAAATTTTTAAACATGATATTGTGTTAATGTAATGTGTAACATTTTATAGAATACCGTTGAAATGTGTATCAGTTTTTTCTCTATGTTATTGGAGGATATTTTTAACAATGACTACATGACTCATCCGAATGTGACCTTCGCCAAAGCAAGAGGTCAGTTGTTGGTCAAGCGTTGCTGTCAAGCATCATAAAATTTTCCCGGTATACAATGTTCCTCACCGATAACAAAACGCCCGGTGGAATGTAACAATGTCATGCTTGGAAGAAGGTGTTAGTTCGCAGCTAACAGTGGGCCCCAGGGACGCTCGTTTAAGACCAACGACCATAAAGAACTATGCTTTGAACAAAGAGAGGGCTATTCACCTAAAACTTAAAGGTTGTAGAACAGGGTCCGGTATAACCTTGAAGCTATCAAGTCATGGAAAATGTGTAACTATAACATTCCAGAACACCTTTCAGTACGAGGCATTTCGTTTCATTGTCATTAAATTCTACGAAACAGGACTTGTAGAGTCAAGAACAGACATAAATGGTGCACTAGTAGAAGACGTTATAACAACACCACTTCTCAAAATTCACCTTTATCACACTAAGAACAAAATTATGACCCAGGGGACTGCCGCAGCTATCGAATCATGGCTAGAAACAGAATTTGAAGAATTAAAAGAATCTGCAAAAATTGTAACTGATGTTGAGTTAGAAAACACTAAAATGGACTCCGCTGTTTCTATGCCCCACTTGGCAGTAGACTCAATGATTCCAGGCATAAGTGACTTTACTACCGACAACGACATTCTCAACATCAGCTGCAACCCAATGTCTCACAGTGAATCAGAAATTCTACCTTCTGCAGTATTGGATACAATAACAGACACCCCTACAATTTCTAAACCTATGTTGGCCATCGAATACCCCATGGACCATGAAAATATACGAAAAGCTGAAACTGTATCTCTTGAGCAACAAAAAGAAGACACCACGAAGTTACCTGTGTCGTGCTGCCAGGAGCTAATGCAAAATATGGAGGACACGCTACGAAGTTTAATTGGTGATCTCATGTCTAGTATACAGACATCGCTCAAGGCCGAAAACGAACTTCTTAAAAGGGAGATAGTATCTCTGAGGGAAGACAATTCTAGCATGAAGGACATCATCGAAAAACTGCAGAGAGACTTCTCACTCTATAAGATAAGACAACCAGATCATCCTCAAACAATAGTAGAAGATTGCGAAGAATCCATACATAAAAATACGCCAAATCAGCAAAAAGGTCACCACCAAACTGTACACAAAAAACACGAAGAGACACTCACAAACACAACATATCCCATTGGAGTCAAAATTACCAACAGATTTCAAGTTCTTGAGGATTGTTCAACAGAAAATGAGCAGGTATCAGCATCCCTACCAGACAACGTTCCAGTGCCCGAAAACCAAATTCACAAATCTCAGAGCCATCACAACAGTCCACAAAAAGAACACCACAAAAGGCAGCAGCATCAATCTAATAGAAAACAAAGTGAAGAAATACGTAGTGACGTTACACATATTGTAATTGGTGACTCCCTCTTGAAGGGTATTTATTGTGAAAGAATGTCCACTACAAGAGAAGACATCGTTTCAGTTATGACAGTGCCGGGGGCTGGTATTAAAAGACTACTGGACATAATTAATAAGTTCGATATTAATCACAAGATAACAAAAACAACACTACACGTAGGAATTAATGATATCATGAATGAGCAGAGCCTAAACCCCTCAGGATTGGTGGCTACAATAAAACAAAAATTTCCCAAAGCCTCCATCTTTATTTCATCAATCATACCACCATGCTATGGGTTTCAGCGTCGCACAGCGGACACTTACAACACAAAACTACAGAACTATTGTAAACAAAACGGCCTTGGCTTCATCAACAATACTCCATTCTTTACATCTAACTCAGGAGCACCTAAGAAACGACTCTACAGAGATCAAATTCACACATCCACACTGGGAAGCAGTATCCTGGCCAAAAACATAAAATATCCAGAAAGGACACAACAAGACAGCTCAACCCATATAGAGAATGCAACGAAATCTACTGAGACATCAACATATAATTACAACGCATCACAAACCCCACCTACCCCTCAAAGAAGCACACCTATTGCAAGCAGGCAGCCTTCCAGCTATCACAACGCCACTTTCAATCAGGAAGCCGAATCTTATGATACCATGTTTCCCCCATTAGTCACAAAGCAGCCCCACTCAGGTACCTCTACCAACAGTATTCCAATGTCCCAGGCGCAGAATACTCCTACCAACACTACAACAAGGACGGAAGAAATCAGAGATCACCATGCTTCCTCCCCTAGTTCTTATTATCGTCCTCAGTGGAACCCTGAACTTGTCTATCTGATGCAATTCAGCCCTGCGTCACTTAGACAAGCATTAATGATGTCTGCCCAAAGTCATCCCTATTATATGCCCGGCAGAGACGTCAGTTATTGACGAACAAACACTTTGCTTCACTAAATCTCTGTTACTACAGCCTTCACTCCATTTGAACATTTGTTGATTTTTTAATACAACGGTAATAATCAGAACTTTTAATAGTTTATCGGTTAATATCCTCTAAAAAAAAAATTTCTTTGATTACTTATTTCGTTACAATTTAAATTTCTTATTATCACGCGTAGCTTCAATTTGTTAGAATTTTCGGTGTTAAGGTGTGAAGTGTTGTATACTTAACTTGTCTGACTTGTGACTATTATTAATTTCTTCCATCTCTCGTTTAACTTCACTTTGTTGTGTTGAGCAGTTCTGGTGTGATATGTTGTATGCCTGATTGTTTTGTGACAATTTTCATATACTCAGTTGAAATTGTTTTTTATTAGTTGTATTAATTATTTTAATATTGTATTTTCTGCAATTTCTCATTTCTTGAATTCCACTTCCTTGGTGAAGTATTAATTCGTAAAAATATTTTGCGCTTTTTGTGTGCATAGCCTAACTGTTTTTTAACTTGTATTTTTTTATTATATTTTTTTATATTTTTTTTAAAATATATCTTTCTTTTTACTATACAAGCATGGCTGGTAATTATGTACCGTGGCTTCACAAGGATGGTCTACGACTTGGTCATCTGAATATTTACCATCTTCTAGGTAAACTCCCCGAACTTACATACATTCTAAGTAATAATTTTCACATTTTTGGACTTTCAGAAAGTCGCCTAAATGACAGAATAACAGACGATGACATTGCGTTAAATGGTTTTAAAACTATTCGGCGAGACGCAAGCAAAAAACAAGAGACAGGTATAACAGTTTATATTTCCACTTCCCTTAATTTTCGCCGCAGAAACGACTTAGAGACAGCAGAGATAGAATGTGTATGGTTGGAAATAAAGCTACCGAATCAGGGCCCATTTCTGGTGGGATATCTTTATCGAAATCCTAGTGCAGGACCCATATGGTACGAAGATTTCACCATAATGATGGACAATGTATTTGCCACAGTCAAGGAGGTTGTTCTTCTTGGTGATTTCAACATCGATATACACAATTCAAATCTAACATGGAAAAATATAATATTATCGTACAACTTAAAACAAATAGTTAACCAGCCTACAAGAGTAACACAAGCATCAACCACACTAATCGACCACATCTACGTAACTTGCCCAGAAAACATCATAGAATGCTCTGTCCCTAATATTGCAATGAGTGACCACTATCCAGTATGCTGTACATGGTCAAAGAATAAATGTAAAGTTCCGAAAAATAAACATGTAAGTATCAAATTTAGAAGTTTCAAACATTTCAGTAAGGAATTATTTTTAAATGACTTGCTAACTGCACCTCTCGCCCGTGTTTACCAACTTCCTGATCCGGATGACGCTATTGAATACTGGACAAAAATTTTTTATAATGTTTTTGACACGCACGTACCAGCTAAGGAAATTCGCGTCAAACGACAATTAAAATCTCCGTGGATCACGCAGGAAGTGTTGGAGGCTATGAGGCAGAGAGATCAAGCGCACAAAAATAAGGACCTCAACACATACAGGGTATACAGGAACAAAGTTCAATATTTAATTCGGAAAGAAAAGAAAAATCGTTTTAGAAATATAGTTCAGAACAAATCAAATAGTAAGGAAATATGGAAGGCAATTAACACCTTAGCGAAAAAAACGTAATGCACCAGACTCATTCTCTTCCAACACTTCATTTACTTGCACCGACTTCAGCAATCACTTTCAAGCAGAAATAAACGGTCTGAAATCCACAATACCACCTTCCTGTAGTGACTTAGACAAACTTTCAGCATTCTGTAAAAACAAATGTACAAACTCAGTTCCACCCGACATTCCTTTTATGACAGTTAATGAAGTGTATAACTATCTTATTGGCCTTAAGGATAATAGCTCATCAGGGCTTGACGGAATTAGTAATCGAATACTGCGTTACGCCGCACCAGCTATTAGTGATTCACTAACTTTTATATATAATCAATGTATTGCTAAAAGTTATTTTCCTTCAGCCTTTAAGATTGCCAAAGTATATCCTCTCTTCAAACCTGGCTCGTCAGATAACAGTAATCTTGGTAACTATAGACCTATTTCTCTTTTATCATCGCTTTCTAAACCACTAGAAAAACACATACATAAAGCAACACTACATTACCTAGTTAGCAATGACTTGCTAATTGACAGTCAGTCAGGGTTTCGACAAAAGCATTCATGCCACACAGCTCTAACTAAGATGATAGACAACTTGCACCTAAACATAAATAACGATAACATATGTGGAGCAATCTTTGTAGACTTTAGGAAAGCATTTGATATGTTAGATCACGCTGTTTTAATAAGAAAATTAGAAACAATGAAAGTTAACTTTAAACTAGTGACATTACTTAAATCATTCCTGTCCGACAGACAGCAAGTAGTGTGGTACAATAACTCCTTGTCAAGCCCAACTATTATTGACACTGGTGTTCCTCAGGGTTCTATTCTCGGCCCTCTACTTTTTTCCATTTACATAAATGACCTTCCACTACACATCGAGCACTCATCCTGCGACCTATTTGCCGATGACTGTACCATTTATACTAGTGATAAAAGTTGCAACACGCTAGAAATATTATTACAAAGCGACACAGACAATCTTATTAAGTGGAGCAATGAAAACTGCATGCAAATAAATATCACTAAAACAAAATGTATGATAATATCAACTAGACAAAAATTACAAAACTCGCCGAAAACAACACTTCAGCTCTACATTGGAACCTCTTTAATTGAAAATGTAAATGAATATAAAACACTAGGACTCATAATTGACCAACATTTAAGTTGGAATTCGCATGTACAAGCACTGACCAAACAAACGGCACAAAAAGTTTACCAGTTAGCTAAAATCAAACATTTCCTAGATGAGGAGACACGAAAAATGTTCTATACATCCCAGATACAAACACATCTAGACTATTGTTCCACAATTTGGGATGGCTGCACCATGTCCAACACTAAAAGACTCTTTTTATTACAAAAACGTGCAGTGCGCCTAATTTCAGACAAAAACCTCACACAGTGTGTAGACGCATATACATATCTTAACATATTACCACTAAGAAAGCGCTTTCTCTTCAACAAAGCCAAATTTATTCACAAAATCTTGTCACAGAATGCTCCAACGTATCTGTGGCCTATTTTCAAATACAGCGGAAGACGCAGTCAACGCTTAAATAAATTACACATGCCCAAGCCTAGGCTCGACTTATTCAAGAAAAGTTTAGCTTTTCTGCTGCTCATCTGTGGAATACTCTTCCACACGACTTAAAAAATACTCTTAGTCCATATTCATTCAATCACAGACTTTTCAAATACATACAATTTTTGAATTTTATTTTATTTTATTGTATGTTATTTTCTTATTTTAAGTAATATTTAAGATACATGTGAGAATTAATGGATTCAGTATGGAAGACGAGAGAAAGGAAGGGCAGAATGTTAGACGGGCCTGCGTGCCCAATTCTAACCCCTTTGAAAATAAAATTCGTTCGTTCGTTCGTTCCTTGTGAAGCATATAGCCAGCACTGTAGTCGCTCTTATGAAGCCTGTACCCTTTTGTACTCCTTATGGAGCATGGAGCCAGGACTGCAGCATGTCACCAGGAAGCCTTCACCAAACATGCGCATGCGCTTGCGGTGGTGGTTTCCATGGCAGTTAGCTTGACATGATGAGGTTGCCAACCTCATCAACGTGCTCTCAATCAACCTTGACGAAGTAATGTCTGATTTCAGAGTAATTGGAATCTGGAATACGCGCAGTCTATATGCAGGGCCGGATTAAGCCAAGAAGGGCCTCTAGGCTGTTTTGGTGTTTGCCCCCCCCCCCCTCCCGTTCACCTAATAGGCAATAATTTTAATTTTTTTTCACACCCCTTAGCATGATGATGGTATATACTAGTAATATTAATAGACTGGTATGTTTAGAACGTTGTGAATGCGATTGCAACGTGCAAACATTTTCTTTTTATATGTACATAAATCTATGTATTTAAAAAAAAATTTTCCTTATGCATAGTTCCCAAGAGCTCCGGTCCCCTAGGCTTCAGCCTACTTAGCTTAATAGATAATTCGGCCCTGCATATATGGAAACCGACTAATATGGGGGTGGTCCGTAGGACTGGCAACCTAATACAGTAAAACAAATAGCTACACACCACCACCACGGCAAGAGCATGTGAATGCATGGCGGTGTAAGCTTCCAGTAACGGGGACCAACTTCAGTATCGGCTCTGTGCTCCACAAGGAAGTATAAGAAAATTGATGATGATGATGTTTCTTCAGTCCCTTTCTTTTTAACCAATGTTTGGGATTATATATATATATATATATATATATATATATATATATATATATATATATATATATATATATATATATATATATATATATATATATATATATATATATATATATATATATATATATATATATATATATATATATATATACAGGGTGATCGAGAAGTCCCTCCGCAGTCAGTGACATACAAGAAGGCACTACAGTGCTAATGTCCACCACCCGTGAGAAATACTGCGCATGCATTATGATGCGCGTGAGCATATGTGCAGAACTACGACCGTACAAGCACTGCGGACGGACTTCCTGTAAAATAAATCTAATTAAAGTCAATTAAAATAATACTGTTTACTGTATCATAACATTTTACATTCATATTATTAAAGCACTGAACCCACTGCGGAGAGACTTCTTGATCACCCTATATATATATATATATACAAGTGACAAATTTAGTTTACCTTTCACCATTATCTGGAACTGTTTTATCAAAATTATCTCTGGGGCCAGAATTTTTTAAAAATCTAACCTTTTGTTATCTGTATAGGTAGTATTATATTCCATCAACACAGAAGAATGCATTACACCGTAGCACTCCATCTGACCTAATTGCATTTGTCCACAACGTGTTAGGGCAAGGCTCCTCACAAGTTTGGTTGAAGCTACAGGTTTTTTAGTATTCGGATTTCTAACTGTACTTGATCCTTTTATGAAGAGATTAAATTAAGTATCCTCTTCGAAATCAATTTAAATAACAGTAAATAACTAAGTGGGAGATATATCTCAAACGTGAAGCGTGGGATAATAGCCCAGGTAAACACAACTTTAAAGTAGCATGCAACGTATATTTTGTAACGATGTTGTCACCTTGACGGATTGGGTTCGATTCTCTGAAGTGCCTATTTTGTTTATGTCCTTTATGTTTTCTGCTGCCCTATGTGCCTTCCTCATGTCTATAATTGACAGTTTCGCTGTATCTTCTAGTTCTCATTCTTCAGCTTGAGCCAAAATGCTTCTTATTAGAAAGCGTTCATTACAGCACTGTGCAAGAGGATTATAGTCGCACATATGCACTAAAATTATGTAATGAATATGCATACAGAAAGCTTAAAGCTGTCACATGTAAATCAATTGTTTTTATTAGAATAACAAATAACAGCTGCCTAACGGTTAATGTTATCCGTCCCCAGGAGAAATTCCCAGTTTGGCTGAAAAGCTACAAAAAAAAAAAAACCTACAGTGACAGATTATAAGAAAATGTTTGCGAGGACCTAATCAAGCCATTGCATTAACAGCACCATTCTCTGTAACAAAGCTTGGTGTAATAAAGAATTGAATACGTCAAAGAGACAAGGAAATCCAATTTATATTGAATGTTCACTTTTGCCTTATCTTCTTTTATATGTTCTGTTACTGGCTTGCCGATTTTAGTTTTCATTGATTTTTGTAGAATTTCAAACATTCGTCAATGCCGACGTTAAAAAGTACATTTGCCTTTCATATTCTCGCTTTTACATTAGCTTCCGTGTCTTTTACTGGGTCTGAAGGTATTCATACCTAGGTCTGTTCAGTTCCTTGTAACATGATCGCGTTCTTAAGATTCTATGTACTATCTCGGTGGTCTCTGGGGGAGATTAATAATAAAAGAATAGGACTACCACTGCCGGGACGCCTCTGCAAGGGCTGGGTTTCTAGGCTATGACATATCTTCTGGTTGCGACCCTGTCCCTTTTAGTCACTTCGACCACCTTCCACGTATACTTCAGAGGCGCTAAAATGAGACTGTACATGAAAGTGGCAGCTTCGTCGTGTAAAACCAATTGTTATAGAAACCAACGGTGCACGAGCAACGAAATGCTCTGCCGCAGCCGTTCAGCAAAGCAACCAGCTACAATGGTGGCTCCATGCTCCATGGGGAGCGGCAAGGAACATGATGATAGTGATGTTAGTAACACAGTTCATTTTCATCAATGCAGTACTTTGCAGGATCTACGTGTAATTACAACTTTGATGTGTTTTTCCTTTTGTATGACCACGTGACTAAACTACAAGGTCATCTTTAGTTCACTTCTGTTCGGCGATTCCAGTGTACAAATATTTTACGATGATCCCTTTTTATAAGTTCTTTTGTCGTCCAGACATTAACATTAAAAATTAAATCGATGACAAAAACGTGAGTCGTCCAGTCTCTGACCTTACACATGAAATCAGTGACAACATTTTTTATAGTCCAGTCTGTGACCTTACAAATGAAATCAGTGACAAGATTTTTTTATAGTCTAGTCACTGAGGTTATAAATAAAAAGTTGAGAACATCTTTTATAGTTCAAACGCTAATCTTAAAAATGACATAAGGCCTACATGCAAACATACATATCAGAATCTTTATTCTCCAGAATAAATTTTGAATAGTCCAGTCAGTGATCTTAAAAGCGAAGTCAAGGACCCAATTTGTTAAAGTCCAGTCAGTGGTCTTAAAAACGAAGTCAAGGACCCAATTTTTTATAGTCCAGTCAGTGATCTTAAAAACGAAGTCAAGGACCCAATTTGTTAAAGTCCAGTCAGTGATCTTAAAAACGAAGTCAAGGACCCAATTTGTTATAGTCCAGTCACTGATCTTAAAAACGAAGTCAAGGACCCAATTTTGTATAGTCCAGTCAGATTGTATAATACTGTCCACCTAGAAAACTCTGGATCGTCCTGGAGGTCTGGGTCCTTGGCTTTTGATTTATAAACATTATCATTATCCATTCCGCCACCATGGCAACCGGTCCCCTTGTAGAAAACTTGCAACAAACATTCACGTGCTCTTGCAGCTGTAGTTTACCAGCCTCATGTGACGTCATATTAGTCGCCCTGTACGACATGTCTGAGGGAACAGTAGTCTTATTTCTTCTTTGTTTCATCAGAGACCCCTGGAAACTATTTCAAAGCTTAGTGGTTTTACTGGTCGTCAGAATGTTCCCGACAAAAAAAATTCTCTTTTTCGCTTGTTTCCCTCGTATCATTCACATCATCATCATCATCCTCATCATCACCTCCATCATCATCCTCATCATCACTTCCATCATCATCATCATCACCGTCATCATCATCACCTCCATCATCATCATCATCATCATTCTCATCATCACATTCATCATCATCATCATCATCATCATCATCATCATTATCATCACCGTCATCATCATCCATCATCACCTCCATCATCATCACCTCCATCATCATCATCATCCTCATCATCACCTCCATCATCATCATCATCATCATCACCTCCATCATCATCATCACCGTCATCATCATCATCATCATCACCTCCATCATCATCATCATCATCATAATCCTCATCATCACCTCCATCATCATCATCATCATCATCACCTCCATCATCATCATCATCACCATCATCACCTCCATCATCATCATCATCATCACCGTCATCATCATCATCACCTCCATCATCATCATCATCCTCATCATCACATCCATCATCATCATCATCACCTCCATCATCATCATCACCTCCATCATCATCATCATCACCTCCATCATCACCATCATCACCTCCATCATCACCATCATCATCATCATCATCACCGTCATCATCATCACCTCCATCATCATATCACCTCCATCATCATCATCACCATCATCACCTCCATCATCATCATCATCATCCTCATCATCACCTCCATCATCATCATCATCATCACCTCCATCATCATCATCACCGTCATCATCATCATCATCATCACCTCCATCATCATCATCATCATCATAATCCTCATCATCACCTCCATCATCATCATCATCATCATCACCTCCATCATCATCATCATCATCATCATCATCACCATCATCACCTCCATCATCATCATCATCATCATCACCGTCATCATCATCATCACCTCCATCATCATCATCATCCTCATCATCACATCCATCATCATCATCATCATCACCTCCATCCTCATCATCACCTCCATCATCATCATCACCTCCATCATCACCATCATCATCATCATCATCACCGTCATCATCATCATCATCACCTCCATCATCATATCACCTCCATCATCATCATCACCATCATCACCTCCATCATCATCATCATCATCCTCATCATCACCTCCATCATCATCACCTCCATCATCATCATCATCATCCTTATCATCACCTCCATCATCATCATCATCACCTCCATCTTCACCATCATCATCATCATCATCACCGTCATCATCATCATCATCACCTCCATCATCATCATCACCATCATCATCATCATCACCTCCATCATCATCATCACCATCATCACCTCCATCATCGTCATCATCGTCATCATCATCATCCTCATCCTCATCTCCATCATCATCATCATCATCACCATCATCATCATCTCCTGTGAAACATGGAGCCACACCTGCACATGACCCTCGTGAGGAAATCAAATCTTATATCCGCTGACATTTTCTTCATTCAGCCGTTAAAAAAGGTAGTCCCAACGCAGATACTGCCGTAGGAGAGTGAAGTGTTAGAGACTTCACTATACTTGGTCCATCATCGTGAGATAAGATGACCAGTTCCCTTCCTCGCTGCATTTCCCGTTCCTAACTCAAGAGCAAAGTCAGGTACCCATTTACAGCTGGTTAGACCTGAGCGTGACGCCACAGTGTTTTAAACCCGGCACCTTTGCCGAAAGAGGCCCGCGTTTTAACAACTATGGCGATCGGACATCCTGCAGTACACAGTACATCCTGCAGTACACAGTACATCCTGCAGTACACAGTACATCCTGCAGTACACAGTACATCCTGCAGGACACATTACATCCTGCAGTACACAGTACATCCTGCAGAACACAGTACATCCTGCAGGACACAGTACATCCTGCAGGACACAGTACATCCTGCAATACACAGTACTTCCTGCAGGACACAGTACATCCTGCAGGACACAGTATTTAATAGATGTTTTATAATTTTTTTTTTTTTAAAATTGTTGTTAATTTAAAAATGATAATTGTTTCATATTTGCTAATGTACGTGGTTGGATTCTGTTAATGATCTCCTATAAACTTACTCAGAAGGTAGACAGTAACATTTCTTTTGCTTACTTCTCAGACTTAACCTCACGACAAGGCTCAACGAGGGCGGTTATAGCTGTTATCAGATCATAATTCCACATAACATCTTCTTGTTTTTATATTTATCGGTTAAGTGTCTTGGCAATCAGTATTGAGGAGAGTTACAGAAGATGGTTGTGCTATAACCATCAGATTGATGCGGCTTGACATATATGATAGAAGAAATATTGTGAGCAGTGGAAGGTCTATGGCATCTGATTTAGCGCGACGTATTCAGAATGCTACATAGTAGCCACTATGTCTGAAGATAAAGACGATATGAGAATACTGAGACAAATAAAGGTAAAGTTAGACAGGTACTGTCTTTGGTGAGTGAAGTGTGAGAGACTTCATTATACTGGGTCTTAGCTTTTATTATAAGGTGGTGTGATTGGTTTCCTTCCTTGCTGCATGTACCTTCCCTTACTCAAGAAGATAGTCGAGTACCCACTTACAGCTGGTTAAATTGGAGCCTGCTGCTACCTTTTTCGAACCTGGTAACTTTGCCTCGACAAGCTAGTGCTCTAACCATCCTACCAGTCGACGTTCATAGACAAAGTAACTGTAGTAATTTTAAAACATTTTTTCTAGCCTTGCATTTAGATCAGTTCTCCCCCTTCTTTTTTTCTATTGCTTTTTCATCATTTGTCCCTGACGTGGAATTTGCTGTCGTAACGTGAGCTATTATGTGTTCGTGTGATTAGTTTCAGACTGAGAACTTGCCATAAGTTTCAGACTGAGAACTGGCCACAAGTTTCAGACTGAGAATTGGCCATATGTTTCAGACTAAGAACTGACAATAAGTTTCATACTGAGAACTGCCCATAAGTGTCAGACTGAGAATTGGCCACAAGTTTCAGACTGAAAACTGGCTACAAGTTTCACTAAGAACTGGCCACAAGTTTCAGACTGAGAACTGACCATAAGTTCCAGACTGAGAACTGGCAATAAGTTTCATAATGAGAACTGTCCATAAGTGTCAGACTGAGAACTGGCCACAAGTTTCAGACTGATAACTGGCCACAAGTTTCAGACTGAAAACTGGCCACAAGTTTCAGACTGAAAACTGGTCACAAGTTTCAGACTGAAAACTGGCCACAAGTTTCAGACTGATAACTGGCCACAAGTTCCAGACTGAGAACTGGCCATAAGTTTCGGACTAAGAATCGACCATAAGTTTAAGACTGAGAACCGGCTACTGCAGACTCAGATACCATCTTGTCAACAAACTGAAAATCAGACAAATATGTGTCCATGTGTAGAGGATAAAAGGTAGTAGAGCATGTCTTCCAAGACTGTCAACTCCATGAGAGGAGCAGAGTGGTAGCATGACCTTCTCGAACCAATTGAGTGAGAAACTGTGTGATTACAAGAGAAGCCTGAGACAGACAACCAACTTTATGATAGAGGAGGAGAGATAGATGTGGTTATTTGAGAGCGTATGTAAAAGAACAAGAATCTAGGAAAGGTAATTATGGCATGCCTGTGAATTTCCTACCCAGACCGGGTAGAAACCACAAGAGCACTGTCCTAGCACTATGAGAGATAAGGGTGGCGTTTCTGCATCTGTCCTAGATACGTAGCCAAATTATGGTTGGCAATGCTCATTCCCCGCCACCACACTTTCTGCCACCAAATGTTCTGCTGGTTATGCCGAATTCTCTTATACCACTTAACAAGCACTTAACCTGAATCAAAACGCAACACACTCCAGAGTGCCAGCTGTGAAGTCACGCTTATAAAACTGTTAACCTAGCAATGGACGACCGCGTTCTCCGAAAATTGGAAAATGTTATATGGAACGAAAGAGCAGCTTGCAGAAACCACTATTTGGCATTGCGTCGAAGGGCGAAAGCTCAATTGCTGGTGGATCTATAACAACGACAACAGCAACAACGTGGTTTTTATCCTAAAAAATTACATCTTCTTCTTCTTCTTTGATCCTTAGCCGCCGACTGTCAATGCAGTCAGTGGCCATCACGCCTGGTGGCGTCTTGTAGGGCAACAACAAATTGCTTCCACCTTGTTCGGTCGGCGGCCATCCATCGTACAGTGCCCCAACGCTGGTCCATTCTTTGCATCTCATTTTCCTTAGGCAGACTGTGTGGAAGGAGGACAGTTTCGACATTTCTTTCTCTGTTACTCTCCAGCATTCTGCACCATAGAGAAGCACAGAAAGTACACAGCTCTCATATAATCTTAATTTGGTGTTTGTGCTGTACTGGGAAGACTTCGAGATGTTGTTGAGACTAGCAACGGCTGCTCTCGCTTGATTCATTCTGTTGTTGATGTCCTTGCTTGTTCCGCCGTCTGGTGTTACTATGCATCCTAAGTATGTAAATGTGCCTGTCTGTTCTAACTTCTGGTTCCTTATTGTTCTTGGCTCAGGATTGCCCATATTGAGTAGAATGACCTCTGTCTTCTTCAGATTTATGTTCAGACCAACCTGCTGGCTATACTTATTCAGTCTATCGGTTTTTTCTTGGATGTGTTGATGTGAATGTGCGAGTAGTGCAATGTCATCTGCATATTCCAGGTCTTCCAGTGTAGAAAATGTTGTCCATATAATTCCTCTTGGACTGCCCTCTGTTGTCTGGCGCATCACCCAGTCTATGACTGTCAAAAATAAAGTTGTTGATAAGAGGCATCCTTGTCGTACTCCTGTCTTCACCTCGAAAGTTAGGTTGCTCAACCCAACACTGCATGTACTTTGTAAAATGGAAACAATGCAGCTAGGAATTCCATAAGCCGTCAGTATTTTCCATAGGCTGTCCCTGTGTTTGCTGTCAAAAGCCTTTTCAAAATCAACAAAGTTAATGTATAGCTGTCTCTGCCATTCTGAGCACTGCTCTATAATGTTCCTGGGGGTGAATATATGATCTGCAAATCTTCTGTTCTTTCTAAAACCCCCTTGTTCTTTCCTCAGTTTAAGGTCTACTGCTTTTGAAATTCTCTGGATAATTATCCTGTCTAGTATTTTGCTGGGAACTGAGAGGAGAGTAATTCCTCTCCCGTTGTTGCAGTCTGAAAGGTCGCCCTTCTTGGGTAATTTAACAGTTATTCCTTTATTCCACTCCGTCGGTGTTGTCTCTTTTTCCAGACTTGTGCAAATAGTGGTTCTAATAGTTCTGCTGCTAGTTCAGGGTCTGACTTGAACAACTCAGCATTTCAATTGTCGTGACCAGGCGCTTTTCCATTCTCTAACCTTTTGATAGTTGTGATGATTTCTTCTTTTCGTGGAATGTCTGTTTTTATGTCTAGGTCACTTTACGCATCAGGAACATTCGGCTGCGTCTCTGGTGGTTCCTTATTCAGTGTTTCTCTGAAGTGCTCCTCCCATCTTGTTTCCTGCCCCTGTGCTGTGGTGATGAGATTTCCTTGCTTGTCTCTTACCTACGTTATGTTGTTTGCACCTCATTTTCCTCTAATAGTTTTAGTTATTTTATAAACTGTGCTTTGTTCATTTCTCAGTGCTGCCTCTTCTGTCTGCCTTGCAAGGTCATCCAGAAATTTCCTTTTTCTTAGTACGGGTTTGACGTTTTACTTCTTTGTCCAGCTGACTGTACTATTCGCTATACATTTCCTTTAACCTGGGAGACTTAGCTTCTGCTTTCTTTCTTTTCATTTCTTTTCTCATCGCTATGGTGTTTAACGTTTCTGGTGTTATCCAGTCTTGTCTCTTTCTTTCCTGGAATCCCAAGCTTGACTCGTTGCTTTCCTAGTATATTGTTGAAATGATGTTGAATTTCTGGTCAACATCATCAGTCGCTGTACTTTCCTGGCTTTTGACAATTTAATATCGTCTCTTTACATCAACAACAAAAGCTTTTCTGGTGAGGGGGTCCTTGAGTTTCATGATGTTATATCTTTTCTGTTTGATTGCAATTGGTCAAGCAGCTCTGAGTTTCACCCTCAGTCTTGCTATTACAAGGTGATGATCCCTTCCCACATCTGCACCTCTTCTTACTTTCACGTGTTGTAGTGCATGCCTCCATCTACCATTTATCATAATGTGGTCTATCTGGTTTCTGTCCCATCAGTTTGGTGATTCCCACGTTAACTTGTGCACTTCTTTGTGTGGAAAGAGTGTTCCTCCACTGACCAGGTTGTTGATGCTGCAGAAGCTTATTAGTTTGTCCCCATTCTCGTTTACTGTTCCACTACCACATTTCCCCATTACTCTTTCATTATAAGTATTGTGTGTACCAACTTTCGCATTGAGGTCTCCCATTACTATAATAAGAACCTTTCTTGGGTGCAGTTTCGATTTCCTTTTGTAGCTGTTGATAGAAGTTGTCCTTTACCTCTGCATCACTGTCGTTTGTTGGTGCATATCATTGTATAATTGTGGTGCTGCTGAATCTCCCTCTCAGTCTTGTTTTTATCAGTCTGTTGTTGATGGGTTTCCATTCCAGTAAAGAGCTTTCTATTCCTTTCTTCAGGATAATGGGCCTTCCTTGTGCTGACCATCCTCGCTACCAGAGTAAAGTACCGTTTCCCCTGTAGCTGTTTTTATTTTCCCCGTTCCGGTCCATCTGCTTTCACTTATTCCCAGGATATGTAATCTGTAGTTCCTCATCTTTGCTGTTATCTGCCTCAGCTTTCCTGCCTCATTCATGGTTCTGACGTTCCAGAATCCAATTCTAGTTTCATATTTTGCGGTCAGGGCGTCCGTTTTCATGCCAATAGCTTCCTTTCGACTTTCACCACTGACAGTCATACGAGCGTGAGACTCCGGATGTCCGTCCCGCATCAAAGTTTTTCCATTTGTTGCTGTTTTCGTAACTGTTCAGATGTTTTACATAGGCAGGGGTGTCGGCCCTGTGTTAAAACCCCCAACATGGAGGACCAGGGTACCAGCTTTTGTCTGACCCCTACCCGCACATACTCTACCTATATTCGCTCATCCTACATGTCTACTTTTAAGGGAGATAATTTTATGATATGTCATGATTATTTCCTGTAGTTAAGTCTTATGGGAAGGATACACTAGGGTGTATTGACACACAGACGACAATGATACGTTACACCGCTTAAAACAAACTGATTTAAAATGACAGCAGCAATTAAACAAATTTCCGTCAGGTTCTATAACCCGAGCAAGAAAAATACACACGTCTGAATATGATTTAGGGATAAGCATCGTAAAAATAAATATTAACAAATAGAATATTGTTTGCTGTGCCAGAAGATTATATGATTATTAGTGTTATCATAACCCGCAGTTGATCTCTGGGTGTCTTAACAGGCTAGCACAAATAAATAATTACAGATGTGTGAGCTAGACGAAAACAACGTTAGTGCGTCGTTATGTGCTCAACTTTGCTTGAATTCAACCCGGGAAACTTAACAGTTGTACATAATTTTTATTTTTATCTTCTCCTTCTTCTTCTTTTTCGTTCTTCTTCTTCTCCTCCTCCTCTTTCTCATCCTTCTTCTTCTTCTTTTCCTTCCTGCTTTTCCTCCTCTGAGGTTGTTGGTATTGTCATATAGTTTGTCCAGCAGTGGTCATGGTGACGCCCATATGTGCTTTTTCTGTTCTTCATATTTTGCGAACTTTTGCAGCAGATGTTCAGCTGTCATTTTATCGGTGCCACAACTACACTCATAGGTAGTTCCTACATTTAGCTTGTTGACTAGATGGTATCTCAATCTGTTGTGGCCTGTGCGGAGTCTGAAGATTAGCACTTGTTCATTTGTGATAATATGCATAGTTCTTCTTGGGGTATTCTGGACGCTCTGCTTCCCACGTATTTCTGTATCTGCTTCTGATAAAACTCTTGGTCTCTTCATATGTTATGCTGGTGTCAGATTTAGGTAGCGTTCCATCTTGCCTTGCCAATCTATTTTCCTCTTCATTGCCAGGGGTGTTGCAGTGTGATGGGTCCCACTTTATTGCAACTCTATTGAATTCCTTAGTGTGTAGTGTATAATGGTCTTGAAACCAAGTGTCGTCACGTTGCAGTTTACCCAACCGTAAATGTGTACCTATTTCTGCTCTTGAGTTAGGAAAGGCAAGGGCAGCAAGAAAGGTAATCATAAAGATAAGACACTATTATACTGAAGTATATATAGTGGAATCTAACACTACACTCTTCTCCCCCCTCCCCCCCCCCCCAACTGTAGCGTCTGCTAGGGGACTAATTTTACTTACGCTTCTTCTTATTTCTTTCTTCCTCACTTTAGTTTTTCTCTTTCTTCTTGTCTTCTTCACCTTTTTCATCTTCTCCAACATCTCCACCTCAACATATCAGGCACCTGTGATATTTTACAGAAACAACATTAAATCACATACCTGTCTGAGCCTAATCCTGTTTCCTCAAGTGTCCTCTCTAATTTCCCGTCCATCAATCTAAACTGTGTTGGTGATGCACTTTCTTCCACGTAATTACCTACGTGAAGAACTTTCCCTCAGTTTTTGTCTTACCTGAGATTTTTCTCTTTATCTTTTTCATTTAAAAAAAAATTACTTGGCCACATACTTTCAGTACATATCAGTATTTCCCAAACTTACAATAATGGCGTACCCCTTATGATATCTTATTCACACCGGGGTACCCCTCTGTCAAGGGTTGCCTCCCCTTGCTCTGCAGTAGTGGTCCAACAGTGGCCAAAAACCTAGAGTATCTAATGTGGGTTTCAAAGGTGTCTACCTTCGCACAAGATTACTCTTGGCAGAGTTTTAGAAAGAAGGATAATGATTCTTCTACCTCGATGGAATTTTCACAAGATATCTCAGAAGGCAAGAACAATGCTGAATGAGTCTTAGCACGTTAACTTTGTATCTGAAAACACTGACAAACAACATTTTTCTTTCTTATATAAGAATAAGTGTTCTTAGGTCAGTTTCTTGCGCTGATTTCAAATCTGAAATCCGTTTATCTCTATCACATCGGGTTCTTAAGATATTTGTGAATAAATATATTTTTGGGAAACCGTTATTTGCTCCGTTTCATTTTTACTATATAACTTATTAAAAATTAATAAAATGCAAAATAATTCTACTTTTTATACTGCTAAAAGATGCATGACATATGTTACGCTATTTTGCAAATAGTTACTGTATTTTGAAATAATTCTGAGCGAAATATGGCTTCGAGAAGTTGTAGAAATTCGGCTGATCTGTTCTGTTATGTGTGCGGATATTTTACCGATCGTGTTCACCAGAAAAACTTTACACCATTACTAAAGAAAGCATATGAATTTATTTCGATTCGAAAGTTGATGACGCAAATAAATATTGGAAGCCAAATGCAGTTTGTTCGACTTGTGCAAATACATTGGCAGGTTGGTTACGAAAATCGCCGAAGCATACGTCGATGCCTTTTGGAGTGCCAGTAATATGGCGTGAACCGACAAATCACGCTACTGATTGTTACTTCTGCTTGACAAATATCCATAGTTTCACTTTTAAAACTAGAAAGTTTGTGTTTATCAAAATATTGAATCGGTTTCGAAACCATTGCCTCATGATCCAATCACGTGTCCGATCCCAGTTCCACCAGAACAATATCTGTTGGACATGAATGAACCATAAGAAAGTGATAGTTTAACTGCTTTAGAAACTAATTCTGACTCGGATTATATACCGGTGAATGATGGTGTTCACTTAATTAACCATTCAGAACTTTCAGATCTAATACGGGATCTCGCTCTTACCAAAGGACAAGCGGAATTACTCGGTTCGCGACTCAAAGAATGGAATCTTTTAGCGCCCAATACTCCGATGTCTAAATTTCGTCATAGACACAGAGAACTTGTTCAATACTTTGAGATGGATGATGACATTTGCTATTGCAAAGATGTAAACGGTCTAATGGTGCAACTCGGTCATGAGCACATAGTCAACGAATGGCGACTTTTCATCGACTCTTCCAAGACTAGTCTAAAAGCCGTGTTATTGCATAACGGACATTTATTTTCATCAATTCCAGTCGCCTACTCTGTTCATATGAAAGAAACTTATGACAATATGGCTATACTTTTGGCAAAAATAAAGTACAATGACTACCAATGGCGGATTTGTGGAGACCTGAAGGTCATTGCAATTCTCACGGGCATGCAGACTGGGTATACTAAATTTTGTTGCTTCCTATGTGAATGGGACAGCCGCAACAGACGGAACATTATGCAAGAAAGGGGTGCCCTATCAGGGATCATATGCAGCTCGGGCATAAAAATGTAATACACGAGCCATTAGTTAACAAAGACAGCATCATTTTACCACCGTTACATATAAAGTTGGGGCTCATGAAGAATTTCGTAAAAGCGTTAGATAAAACGAGCAAAGCTTTCACTTATCTTCGAGAAAAGTTTCCGCAAGTTAACGATGCAAAGATAAAGGAAGGTATCTTTGTGGGACCTCAGATTAGGAAAGTTATTGCAGACAAACAATTTGAGAACTTGTTACATGGTAGTAAACTTCGCGCATGGATGGCATTCAAATCGATCGTCGATAACTTTCTGGGAAATCACAAATCTGTCGACTATGTGCATATTGTTAAGCAGTGCACAGATGCATACAGAATTATGGGCTGTAACATGTCCCTCAAAATCCATTTGCTCGATTCGCATCTTGACTTTTTCCCTGACAACCTTGGCGAAGTCAGCGATGAACATGGAGAACGATTCCATCAAGATATCGCCGTAATGGAGTCACGTTATCAAGGACGGTGGAGTGTGACCATGCTTGCCGATTATTGTTGGATGCTTCATCGCGATGTACCACATGCCATTCACCGACGAAAGTCGACAGCAAAGAAATTCAAGCCTACATAACTGTTATACTTCTTGTACGAATGATGTTGTAATACTGTATGCGTTGTTAAAAAACTTCAATTGCGTATTTCTAGAGATCCCGACCTGATAGAGAAAAACGGTTTGCAGATTTAAAAACAGCGCATTAAAATTGACCAGAAAAACATAGAAATGTTAGAGAAAGAAAAAAAAAAATTTTTTTGTTAACCAGTGCAATTTTATGAAGATGGATATAAATCATTTGCTCGTTCAAGCCCCCAGCTGAATTAATTCAGCGAAATTCCCTTTATTAGCTCGATATAGATATGTATATGTATTAATGAATATATACTAGAGGTTCTTGATCATACATATGCCTTTCTCTCTGTAATGATTAATTCAACTATGAATTTGTCAAAATCAACATATACAAATTTAATGCTCAGTTAATTTGAAACAAATGTAAATAAATATGAAATGGTAATTATGAGAAATTATGGTTCATCATAAATCTCGGTTTGGGAGACGAAAATATAGTCTTTTGAGGTAGCCTGCTAAACTTATAACTTAGTTGCCAAATTGCTGAAATGTTGGTGCTGCTGGTTCCGTAACTTCGTTTCTGTGGCAAGGGCACGTCTCCAAAGGATTCTGGAGGTAATCGCTTCCGGTCAAGGCAGGGATCTTCACCTCCCGCGGGATGTAGGTTTCACGTGTCGATCTCAAGCTTCGAACCACAAACTAGCACAGCTGGTAACGTGGGTAGAACCTCAAATAGTCTCTCCGATCCGTACCACCAACTTTCTTCTTCTTCTTCTTTCGTCCTTAGCCACCGACCGTCAAAGCAGTCAGTGGCCATTACGCCTAGTGGCGCCTTAGGGCAACAGCAGATAGGTTTTCTTTGCCATTGTTTCCCATCACGCCTATTGGCGTCTTTAGGGCAACGGCAAATCAATCCATTTGCTGTTGTTTCCGTAATCGAAGTGACTGGCAAACGGGTGATCAGCCCGTTGGTACCACCAACTTTATATGGAATAAAAGAAAACATTCCGCTGCTAAGTATTTGTTTTCCTGATTTAGATTAGGCACATGTCCCTGCTGTACGTAACCGATTTTTTAATCATAATTTGTACTCCACCTAAGTGTATATCATATAACTCAGGGGATGTGATAACAGAATCACTATTCTTTTAGTTGATGTACTGAAAATACATTTCATCTGGACAGCGGCAAGCGGCTTGTTCCTGAAGAAACAACTTTAAACATACATACAACTCATTACAAATGATAATATACGTATGATGTATTCATAATCCACTTCCTTTCTCCACCTGGAGTCTGGGATTACATCTGCTTTTGGTTCTTCCATGAGAACTAGCATGAAGCAATCACCAACACTTGCTGTGGTGGTTCATGAATGTATCATTTTCACATGCTGAGGTTGCCAGCCTCGTATGAATCTTTAGCATTCCTAGCTAGTATAAACCAGTAAAAATCAAAGTATAAAAATGTGTACAATTCACCCTAGTAACTAGGCAAATCTTTGTCGTCTTGCTCAGGTTAACAGTCTTGGCAACTTAACACAGATGCCTCGAACACACGTCTGGGATATTATTCTATAATTCCTCTGTTACTTGAGATTAGTTTCTGAATGAGTCCTTCTTCTTCTTTGATCCTTAGCCGCCGACCGTCAAAGCAGTCAGTGGCCAACACGCCTAGTGGCGTCTTGTAGGGCAACAACAAATTGATTCCACTTTGCTCGGTCGGTGGCCATCCTTCGTACAGTGCCCCAACTCTAGTTCATTCCCTGCATCTCAGCCTCCACAGTCCTCCGCCAGGTTGTTTTTGGTCGGCCTCTCTTTCGTTTTCCTTCAGGAGTCCAAAGCATAGCTGTTCTTGTGATGGCATCGGGGTCTCTTCTGAGGACATGACCAACCCAGCTCCAGCGTCTGCCAGCTATGATGGTGTGCATGTCCTCTTGCTTGCTACGAGTAAGCAGATCTTGGTTAGTGATGGTATTCGGCCAAAAGATTCAGTGAATTTTTCTTAGGCATGTTGTGTGAAAGGAGGACAATTTCGACATTTCCTTCTCTGTAACTCTCCAGCATTCCGCACCATTGAGAAGCACAGAAAGCACACAGCTCTGATATAATCTTAATTTTGTGCTTGTGCTGTATTGAGAGGACTTCCAGATGTTGTTTAGGCTAAAGAAGGCTGTTCTTGCCTTATTCATTCTGATGTTGATGTCTTTGCCTGCCCCGCCATCTGGTGTTACTATGCTTCCTAGGTATGTGAAGGTATCTGTCTGTACCAATTGCTGATTCCTTACTGATATGGGCTCAGGGTTGCTCACATTGAGCGTCATGACCTCAGACTTCTTTAAATTGATGTTCAAGCCCACCTGCTGGCTAAACTTGTTAAGTCTATCCGTTTTTTCCTGGATGTGTTGATGTGAATGTGCTAGTAGTGCAATGTCATCTGCATATTCCAGATCTTCCAGTGTAGAAAATGTTGTCCATCTTATTCCTCTTGGACTGCCCTCTGTTGTCTGGCGCATCACCCAGTCTATGACTGTTAAAAATAGAGTGGTTGATAAGGGGCATCCCTGTCGTACTCCTGTCTTCACCTCAAAGGTTAGGTTGCTCTGCCCAACACTACACGTAAAGTTGGCATAGAGGCTTTTTATGATTGACACTATGCAGCTTGGAATTTCATAAGCCCTCAGTATTTTCCATAAACTGTCCCTATGTATGCTGTCAAAAGCCTTTTCAAAATCAATGAATGAGTCCGGTTCCATATTAATATTGGCAAGTTTTCTTTTCCAGTGGATAAAAGATGCTCTAATACATTTTTTCCGTTCCTAAAATTTCAGAAGCCTATTTTTTTCTGTGGCAAGGTCCGAGTTGTCTACTTTGTCGATTTCAGGAATGCAGTGCCGTATGTCAAACTTTCCCTACGTTATATCGTAAGTTCCCGGCTCACGCTTCCACCTGGCTTTTTCTGACAAACTCCCAATCAGCGCGGTTGTTTATTGGCATCTCAAAAGCCAGCCAATACATTCAAAGTTCATATTATGAAAACGTTTCCTAATGTAGTATTCTGTATGACTCAATGCGTTTGCAAATTTCAAACAGTCATCCTGCGTATATGAAGTTGCTCCATCCGACAACTCTTGGTAATGTTTACGTTACAACTTCTTACATTTTTCCTGTCGAGTCGGAAGTAATTATGCAATCTTAGCACACACTTTGTGCTCGCATTTACCTGGAGTCAGTGTGGTATTATCACATTTTAAGGACTCTGTTAATCTCTCAGGGACGGGCGATACGCTTGTCTGGCACCGTCATGCATCGAAGCGTGAAACGTGAACAATGATAGTAGGGACAAATAGAGTGCTAACGGCAGAATAATGCACCTAATTTAGTACGCGCAACAAATGTACTTCAATACTGCCGGAGAGGAGAAGAGAGCGCACAAATTATGTCACACCCTCACAGGCTCAGAAAATCTAAATAAATTTTAAAATTATTATTTTACCGGCACTTAAAGCATATATATATATATATATATATATATATATATATATATATATATATATATATATATATATATATGTATATATATATATATATATATATATATATATACATACATATATATATATATATATATATATATATATATATATATATAGATATAGAGATATAGAGATATAGAGATATATAGAGATATATATATATATATATATATATATATATATATATATATATATATATATATATATATACATATATATATATATACATATACATATACATACATATACATACATATATATATATATATATATATATATATATATATGCTTTTGTGGCATTAACAACCTTGTCATTGTGGAACACTTCTTCCACACAAGGAAATCCACAAACTAAAGTAAGGTAAAGGTAAAGGACCCCGTTACATGCCCATTGAGGCATATTAAAAATATGGTTTTAGGCCCATATTTTTTTGACCATCGGCACACTAGGGGTGACATGGTTGTGGTAAGTTGGGATTATATAAATATTTATAGGGGACTTAGTGTACTGACTGAGATCAGCTGTGAAGGTATCTGTATCTAATAGGTGTAGTGTTTTACAGATGACCTTACTTTGCTACCACATTTATACCTCAGTCAAACTTATTCTGGAATATTGTGATGACTACGTTGAATGTCTAGGGTTATGATAATGATGAAGTGTAAGTTCACAACAACAACAGACAGATAATTACTTTATTTAAGATTCACAACACTTTACAACACTATGACAAGCACATACATATAACACTCTAGAAGACTAGCTTAAGTAAGTCAAGTGTTAAATTTTAAATTATGTATTAATTTCTTTCAAGAATAGATATCCTGATCCAACTACCGAGTGAATCAGGAATCACAATCAAATGGAAACACAATGTCTATGTACAAAAATTATACAAAGGATCTTTGTCCTGACATAGAATATTATTACAATATGTGTGTAGTGTTATGCTCTGGTATTAAGAGGTAATACTGGTTTTTGAAGCTATGTTGTTGTGTGTCATCACGACTTCATGTGTTTGTTAATGGTGGAAATAATCTTGAAGGGTTCACAGTTCTTTTTATTTGTAAACAATAACTGCCCCTCTTGCTTTAGTATTACAGTCAATTTTTAAAGGGGTTTATACAAAGTTGAGCTGCTCTAGCTGACACAGTCTTAACTTAGGTGTCTGCGGCAGGAAAACTGTCTCTTCTGCTCGCTTGCTTCTCAGTTATCTTGAGATACCCCACTGGTCGATATCTTGGACAAGGAGTCTGCTGCCAGCCCTCTGGATCCAGCAAAACTCAGACCAAGTGCTGCTCTAATACTTCAGTACCACGGTCCCTGAAATAAGAAGGTTGTACCTCCTTCTTCAGAACTAATATATAATATCCATTTCCACACTGAAGTACAGGACATTACAAACACAGAGTTCAGCGCTGTATGCCAACTACTAGCTTCTCATGTGACAATATACCAGTATTCCTCTCCCTAATGGTTACAACGCCTCTGCAATTCCAGCTGTACTTCCTTCTATACAATAAGATAGGTGTCATGTTACTAAATGGCAATCCCACATATGCCAATGCAGTTATACTCCTCTCTGACACCTTTTACATGGTGGAGCAATATCTAGGCTTTGCCTTCTGGTTGCTACTGAACTGTAGCGTAGTCCTGAACCAATATCTAAGGGCAATTAACGAGAGCCTACCTTGCCTACCTATATCGAAATATGTCAACAAATGTTTTTGACCAATCGCTGCACGAGCTGAAACCCGTAGCCAGAACCGTAGGCTGCAGGATAGCTGGATGAAATCTGTGCAAACGGTAATGTGTACTTGTGACTTCAGGCCAAAGGATAGTGTATGTCCCTCGGAACAGTGAACACAATAAAATACCAGGAATCTTAAATTTTCATTAGATATATGAATTTAAGTGGTAGAAGCATGGACACAGGAGTTATGAGTGATTACATGCAGTAATAACTTAGAGTGAAGGCTGGTTTCCCCGGTTTCAACTGCGGTTGCAAACGCTACAAGGGAGGCAGAAAAAAGGATAGCTTGGTAAAATGGTAGCGCCCAATTGGCCGGTTTAAACAAGACCTGGATGGAAGGAATCGGTTGGGAAACACCGGAAGAATAAATTATCGGAGTTTTGTCAGATCGACAGATCGGGCAAAAAGTGGTGGTTTTACTGAAATTTTGGTAAACATAAACTGACCCAGCCAGCCAATGGCATCGCTTGTCTTCCGTTCGCCCGCGACCTGTAATAAAAAGGGAAACAAATCTGGAATATTTCTCTTGAACCGCCAGAACCAAATTCGTCAGAGGACAGAATCAGATTCTACCCCAGCTCCTTCGCCATTTGCCAGTGAAGCAGACTGCATGGGTTTATGAAAAGCCTGTTGAATCTGAGATTGTGGGTAAGAGAATTAAGTCATAATATGTATAATATTAATTACTAGTGTTTAAGGGAAGTGATTGTGTGTGTAAAATCTCATTGTGTGATTCATAGAAGGAAAGCTGCTTGGTGCTGTATAAATTATGTTCGACATTTAAACTAAGGCCGGATGGAATGAAGGTTGTTAGCTTTAGAAGCCTTTAAAGCCTTTTCTGATTGCTGGACTAGACAATACTATCAGGAACCAGTAAAACAGGAAAGATTGTAAAATTAATGTATTGTTTGAGTAGACCTATACACTCAACACTCGCCGTAAGGCCTATGCAGTTAATGATGTCAATCCTGGACATATTGGGAAAGTGTGTGTGTTGTAATGCAGTGTTATATTATTGCATAAAACTTATTTAGACACTCAACACTCCCCATAAGGCCTATGCAGTTTTAGTGAGGTCAATTATGGACATATTAGGAAAGTATGTGTTGTAATGTTGTTATATTATTGCATAAACCTATTTGTCACTGACTGAGTCTACCTTTCCTGTGTTATCATCACTTATTCTGAACTGCCTCACTAATCTACAATCTGGGTAGGAGGATTTTAGAGCCAGATGCTATGTAAGACCTATTACATTTCAGGTCAGAGGTATCCTGTCACTCATCTTGTAGCAGAGAAGAACATTGGTGTTGTACCTAGCGGTGTATGATTTAAACAAGCACCCTGTACCTACATCAGTTGGAAGAGTGGGGACCCTCAGTGTTGGGCTTCTCCATCTTATATTCTGGCTTCAAGGAAAAGGCGGAAGCGAAGAAGTTAAGTCCTATTAGACAAGACTGACTCGCAGAGCATTGGCGTACCACACCCAGTTATATAAGTAGTGATGAAAACAGTGATGAGTAAATTAGTCTGGAAGCTACATAACATAGAAATAGTTTGAACTCAAGTGATCTCAATAACAGTGTAGTCAGTGTGACATTTTCAAAAGCTACATACATAGACATATTGTGAAGTCAAGTGATATCAGAACAGTGAAGTCATTATGACAGTTGTCAATATCCCTTCCCCTAATACTGAAGATAAATTCAAGTACCATCATTAACATTGGTTCCAGAGGATTAGTTGCACTAAGACTTTTCATAACAAGGGAGCCTTAACAACTAGGAAAAGACTTTAATTTTAGTGATTGACTTTTATTTGGTGTAGATACATGCAACATCATCAGTGTGTTTTTATTTTTAGGGTTTGGGTTTACACAAACAAAACTAAACAGATGACTGTACATAAATAAAATTAAGAAATTGTAGTACACTGTTTTTATTACTTTATGTCAGCTTTGAATTACTTTGAATTTAATTAAATCCCCTAGATACTATAACAGCCCATAGGTATAATTCTGAGAGGGGCACCATAGAATTCTGGTACTGAATATTACTATCTTGGCCAGAAATTCTTTAGAGCCTGACTTTATACCTATGAACTCTATACACCATTGCTCTTTTCTGAGAATGGGGTATTTCTTTTAAGACCAGATTCTCCTCTGGCAACTATCCTAGTATCACCTGATACACCTGGTTGTCTTATTCTTCATAAATTAAGAAACCTCTCGCGACATGAACCACACACATACAGACACAATTTATCAATTCATATTATTTGACTATATCGAATGCTCTAACCAATGGGACCATGTTTACAAAAGCCTTTGAAAAAACTTTACCCATCCTACCGTAACCATTAACAACCAACTAGTAATTGCAGTCCAACTAATCCGGTTTAGCCTTACATATTTCTACAGCCAATCAAATCGTATCTAACGTGTTGGTCTCATTCCCCTAAAGCAGTGTTGTTCAAACAGCCACTATGAGCAAATATGATCTTGTGCTGTCAGACAACCTCACTACAGTATTTTTGCTATAATTTATTAAGTACTAGACCATTTGCGTAACACATAACATATTCTTTGTCAGCAAGTCTTAAGGTACAAGAATATATAAGTTTAATGGGGCTAAGTGGCTTCGTTCAAAATATGTATTTTCTTCTACCACCCGTTCACTTCTATACGATGGGATGTCTTCTGTACTGTCAGGCTAATGTCAGGATTTCAGACGTAAAACAGTATTGTGTCATGTTTCCTAATAAGATTTTAAACCTGTTTTCAAAACCTAACCTCGCATCGGTAGGGTTTTTTATTACTGTTTATTTGAAAAAAATCAAGCCTGCATGCCTTTCGCGTGGGGTGGCATTAATTTTTAACTCGCGAGACGACGTGGTAGCATTGCATGTGTTCCTCCGTGCATCTCTCTCTCTCTCTCTCCTCTAAGCCCGTCTGTCTTTTAGGTTAACGTAGTGTAATAATGACATTAATGCTAGTATTATATCTAGGTCATTAAGCAGTTTGCGTATCTCACGGTTTTCTAAGAAACACAGTACCAGTTTTATTTTTAGAAACGCGTATAGGCTTTTGCGTAGTGTTTATGCAGACGAAATAGAAAAAGGAGGGTCTCTTGTTCAGTCATTATGGCGTTATAAAACGGAAGCGCTATTGGGAAAGCACTGGTCTTTCACCATGCTTCTTTCTTTTGTATTATTTCGTTCTACTTTACATGTATGTTCTAATTTATATATGTGGATTTAGAATTTTTCACGACTAATTCTCCCCACTTAAAACAGACATCACATGTCAGTCCATAATTCTATATACACCTAGATAAATGTATTACTATTCCTGGTGATCATTGTGATTCTCATCACACGGATGGCGGCTTAGAAAATCCGCATCACCGTTTCGCTGATTTTATTTTTATCATGGATTAATGCAGGTGGGTCAATTCAAAGTAGGCACGACTCAAGAAATCTGCCCCAGACCTCTGCAATCCAAGAATCCATTTCAGTTATGTTACTGAACAGCTGCAAGTGTTACTGCTTGTCTTACTACTGCTTAGCAATCACTATTCACCATTTCTTTTCTCTGAGTCTGCTCAACGACATGTCCAGACAATATTAGATGTTCCTCAAATTGTACGTTATGAGGAGTTGATCTATATGGTGATATCTGAGTTGTGTAGTGGATCCAATAATTTTCTCATCAGCCTTAATAAACACTCGGACTATCCTCAATTCACAAAGGCAACAAGGGAGACACTCTGCTCCTCCGAAATGTTCCCAGCCAACAATTGGTCTGATCTCAGGCTTTACTGGAATCTGATAGTAGCCTTTACTCAGATCCACTTTTGAGAAATATTTAGCTTTATTCAGCCTGGCAAACAACTGATTTGTATCCGGCAATGGATCCACCTGACCTTCTGTGATAGCATTCAGTCTCCTGTAATCTATACAGAGTCTATGTTCTCCAGAGGGTTTTCTTAAGAGCACCACACTGGAACTATACGAAGATTCACTGTGTGAAATGATTCCTTCCTTCAACAAATAGTCTATCTCTTCCTTCAAGGCTTTCTCCTTAGCGAAAGGAATCGAATATGCCTTCATACATACAGGTGTTGGGTCAATAAGTTTCATATCATATTCCAAAAAGTTTGTATGCCCCGGACGGTCCGTTAGCACCTCTGTATGATCATCTAAAACCTGTTGCACTCTCTTCTTCTGATCTTTCGTTAAGTGTGTACTGATTTTCACCTGTGCAGCTGTCTCACAGGGGTGTAATGGATATTCAAATGATGAAAGTGGTTCCTTTTTCATCTCCATTGCAATAAACAAGGTCAACAAATGTGTCTCTTCCTGATTTTCTCTTTCCAAATATTTCTTCAGGAGATTCACATGATAGATTTTTTCTTTCCCCTTCTTATCTATCTTATAATTTGTTCTAGACACCTTCTCTAGAACTGTATATGGACCTTGCCATCCAATTTGTAACTTATTCTGACTACCGGGTAGAAGAAGCAGTACCTTCTCTCCCACAGCCAATTCTCTGTCTTTAGCTTTCTTGTTGTAATAGGCAGCATGTTTTTTCCTGGCTTGTCTCAAATTTTCATTGGCAAGTTTCCAGCCAGTTTTTAAACGAGTGGTCAGCTCATTCACATATTGGTATGATGATGTAATATTTTCCTCTGCCTTTTCATCAGTCCACGTTCTTAACAGAGTTACATATGGACTTTTAAATTCGGAAACTTATTTTTCCTGGCACATGTCAGGTCCTTTGCACTCGAAGCACTGTTGTGATGACTTTTCTTCCCCGAATCATCATGCACAAATCGACCGCTACCAATTTTTCTCGTGGGGCTCTCTCCCCACTTAGAATTCTTGATGAGAGATTTCCTCTCTACATCTTCTTCCTCCAGTTTACATAAGTCCGATTGAGGGATTTTCGGCTTATTCTGGGGTAAGACATCTTTTTGCACTATCTGCATAGTGGCCATTGTAAAACAGTCAATTGAAGCTTGTCCGTGAAAAGGGGCTTCCCATTCCACTTGGTCCACTTTATCAAATCTATTTTTATTTTCAGTGTCAGGCCTACGTTTGCCCCGTGGCGTGTCCAGGTCCTGATCACTATTCCCACTTGTGGGTGTTCCCTCATGTGCTATGCTACACTTTTCTACAAAATTAACAATGTCCCACCTTCTCTTGGGCCAATAATAATTTTGAGCTACCTTTTGAATGATGGTACCTATCTTCTCATGGTCCCCATCTTTTCTCACATGTAAGCTCCTTATTAAGTCTGTCCTATACCTTTTAGGAAGTACCAGCTGTCCCTGACCTTTGGATCTAGTTCCAGTCTTCCGGTATATCAGTTTGTTCTTCATATAGAAGTCTCCTTTTCCTGGAGGTGTGTGACAATTTGACAATTTTCTAAAACAGGGCTTGAGGGTCTTATCCCCAGCTTGCGCCTTCCTCGTCTCTTCTGGAGTGGTATTTAACATAATATCCTCCTCCTTTCTTGAGGTCGACCTGACCTGAAGGGTGGCCATATACACAGGTTTCCTTCTGCAATGGTCAGTATCATGATTGTCCATCCGACAATTCTTACACCACCTCCTTCCTTGGTTGAAAGATTTTCTTTCATCAAATTTCCTTTCATCGAATTGTGGGGTTTTATTTTTATTTTCATACCGTGGCCTATCAAACTGGTGCTTACCTTTGTTCTGATCTCTATGATCAAACGTATTAAAGTTTTGTGGTGCCTTAAAATAGTCTACCTGTTTCTTTTTATTACCTGTTACCTCTGCTTGAGCTGCTTGATATCTTTCAGCAACATTTAGTAACTCACCCAGTCTCTCTGCACCTTGTTCCATGAGAAACTTTCTCAGGTCTGGAGCCATGGACTCTCTTAGTTCTTCTATAAGGATCATTTCCTTAAGGTCTTGGGTTTTCCCCAGAGAAGTCCATTTCTCCAAGTGTGTCTCTAACCGTGCAGAGAACTGGTGATATGTTTCACCTGACAGTAGTTTAGCATTCCTAAATTTTTTTCTATAAAATTCTCCATTCTTTTCATATCTTAACAAAAGAGCCTGCTTTAACATGTCATAATTTTCTTGATCATCTCTGCTCATCTTGGCGAAAACTTCATAAGCTGTACCACGAAGCCCTTGAGATAACTTTAAGCTCCACCTTTCTCCCTCTAACCCATACGTGGTAGCTAACAGTTCATATCTATTTAGATAGCTCTCAATATCATCGTCTTTCTCAACAAAATGATCTAGATGAAAATTCATAGCTGAGGTTGAGGCTCTCTGACTAGCAGTGGCATCAGAGGTAAAGGGACTGGCACCATTTTCAGGAGCATGGTTTTGAAACTCAAACTCCCTTAGTCGTAATTCGTGCTCCCTCTGTAATCTCTTATCTTCTGCTTCCCTCTCTGCAGCCAATCGCTTGTCTTCCCTTTCAGCAGCCAATCTCTTTTCTTCTCTTTCTGTAGCTTGCCTTCTTTCCTGTCTTTCTGCCTCCAATTGTAACTTCTTAGCCTCAGCCTCCAATTGTAACTTCTTAGCCTCAGCCTCCAATTGTAACTACTTAGCCTCAGCCTCCAATGCTTTATCCTCTTTGTCAGCTTCAATCTGCAACCTCTTAAGTTCTTTTTCAGCTTCTAACTTTCTTTCAGCCTCTTTTTCTAATCTTTTTTCTTCGCGTTCAATAAATTTGTCACATTCAGTAGTGACATAAGCAATCATAACTTGCCCGTCCATTCCTAACTCTTTAGCAGCCTGCATAGCAGCAGATCGAAATTTTGTCAGGTCCGCCATTTTCTAACAGGTAAATGTATACACTATTTAACTAAACAATTTTATCTATGAGTAATTAACTAAGGACAACCACCAGCACTGAGAGCTCAACCTTATTTTTCCACCCCAGAATACCTTTTTAATTTTTATTATTTCCAGAAGTGAATTACTCCCAATATATATACTAGGGGAAGGTTCAATATCCCGGGAGCGAGCCCCCAATATATGTGGTAAGTTGGGATTATATAAATATTTATAGGGGACTTAGTGTACTGACTGAGATCAGCTGTGAAGGTATCTGTATCTAATAGGTGTAGTGTTTTACAGATGACCTTACTTTGCTACCACATTTAGACCTCAGTCAAACTTATTCTGGAATATTGTGATGACTACGTTGAATGTCTAGGGTTATGATAATGATGAAGTGTAAGTTCACAACAACAACAGACAGATAATTACTTTATTTAAGATTCACAACACTTTACAACACTATGACAAGCACATACATATAACACTCTAGAAGACTAGCTTAAGTAAGTCAAGTGTTAAATTTTAAATTGTGTATTAATTTCTTTCAAGAATAGATATCCTGATCCAACTACCGAGTGAATCAGGAATCACAATCAAATGGAAACACAATGTCTATGTACAAAAATTATACAAAGGATCTTTGTCCTGACATAGAATATTATTACAATATGTGTGTAGTGTTATGCTCTGGTATTAAGAGGTAATACTGGCTTTTGAAGCTATGTTGTTGTGTGTCATCACGACTTCATGTGTTTGTTAATGGTGGAAATAATCTTGAAGGGTTCACAGTTCTTTTTATTTGTAAACAGTAACTGCCCCTCTTGCTTTAGTATTACAGTCAATTTTTAAAGGGGTTTATACAAAGTTGAGCTGCTCTAGCTGACACAGTCTTAACTTAGGTGTCAGCGGCAGGAAAACTGTCTCTTCTGCTCGCTTGCTTCTCAGTTATCTTGAGATACCCCATTGGTCGATATCTTGGACAAGGAGTCTGCTGCCAGCCCTCTGGATCCAGCAAAACTCAGACCAGGTGCTGCTCTAATACTTCAGTACCACGGTCCCTGAAATAAGAAGGTTGTACCTCCTTCTTCAGAACTAATATATAATATCCATTTCCACACTGAAGTACAGGACATTACAAACACAGAGTTCAGCGCTGTATGCCAACTACTAGCTTCTCATGTGACAATATACCAGTATTCCTCTCCCTAATGGTTACAACGCCTCTGCAATTCCAGCTGTACTTCCTTCTATACAATAAGATAGGTGTCATGTTACTAAGTGGCAATCCCACATATGCCAATGCAGTTATACTCCTCTCTGACACCTTTTACATGGTGGAGCAATATCTAGGCTTTGCCTTCTGGTTGCTACTGAACCACACACATACAGACACAATTTATCAATTCATATTCAATTTTCATATAATACCCGTTTGCAGTCACTTCTATACGATGGGATGTCTTCTGTACTGTCAGGCTAATGTCAGGATTTCAGACGTAAAACAGTATTGTGTCATGTTTCCTAATAAGATTTTAAACCTGTTTTCAAAACCTAAAATCGTATCGGTAGGGTTTTTTATTACTGTTTATTTGAAAAAAATCAAGCCTGCATGCCTTTCGCGTGGGGTGGCATTAATTTTTAAATCGCGAGACGACATGGTAGCATTGCATGTGTTCCTCCGTGCATCTCTCTCTCTCTCCTCTAAGCCCGTCTGTCTTTTAGGTTAACGTAGTGTAATAATGACATTAATGCTAGTATTATATCTAGGTCATTAAGCAGTTTGCGTATCTCACGGTTTTCTAAGAAACACAGTACCAGTTTTATTTTTAGAAACGCGTGTAGGCTTTTGCATGGTGTTTATGCAGACGAAATAGAAAAAGGAGGATCTCTTGTTCAGTCATTATGGCGTTATAAAACGGAAGCGCTATTGGGAAAGCACTGGTCTTTCACCATGCTCCTTTGTTTTGTATTATTTCGTTCTACTTTACATGTATGTTCTAATTTATATATGTGGATTTAGAATTTTTCACGACAAATGTCAGCATCACGCCGGCCGCCTTAACCTTCCCAGAGTTGCTCTGGTACCCAATTTATGAGGCTATATCGACCCCGGAGCCGTTTGCGGTCTATAAAATTCCGCCTCAACTGGGGATCGAACCATGGACCACCCAGCTAGGAAGCCAGTGCACTAACCACTGCGCTACCACGTTCCCCACAAATTAACGTGGGAGTCACCAAATGACGTGATAAAAACCAAATAGATCACTGTAAAGGTCCTTTTACTCATTTATACTCTTGAAGTTGTAGGGGACCTTTATACATTGAAATAACCTCTGTTCTGATATGGCTGACTTAATTACAATCAGCTTCGGTCGGGCTTACAAGAATGGCCGACAAACTTCAAGAAACGCGAATGACATAATCGTGTGCCAAGGTAAATTCGTAAAGTTTAACTGTCAAGGTATTAGCCTGAAGTCTGGATCTTCATTTTTTTTAAATCACATTTATTATCGACGAACAACAGACGAGCATGGACGTGATCAAGGACATCATCATAACAATTTATATTAGAATCTCAGGACATCATGGTTAAATGCAGGAATGTTCATGTATGATCATGCAACTCGATTCATGAATTGATTGATATATATTCATCTCATAACGGCTGACCCCTCAAGGGCAAGCATACAAATTATGACCAGAGGTCTATGATTCATTAAAGAAAGTTCCATTATTAAATAGCCTCGTAAACAATCTGGTTGACGTATTTGAACATTATACTTGAGACATCATGGTAAACAGTACATAATAAAATTCTAAGTCCATTTGACTGACCTCTCATTAATCTGCCGTAGTCCAAAGGACGGCGAAAATATCCATTATATCTGTATTCAGGTTTATAATAAAATTCTCCCAAACGGAACGTGCTTGAACAGAACTGGCTGGATCCAATAATTTCCCTTTACTGTTAATCCAATTTCAGTACATCTTAATGATGGGACAACAATTCCCCGAAGGATGTTCCGACTAGATTCAACATAGTAAGGTGCAATATAAATATATTCAGTCAGAATTTCAGTGGCTAGGCTCGGCGGCTTCGCGATGGTGTCTCAGTGTGTGCGACGGAACGAACGGAATAATTTGTCTTCTCTTTGTTACTTTCACAATTGCCTCCACGGCTGGCGGAGTTGTGGATTAAAGTTGCTACCATAAGTGAAATGGGTTCATTTTCGATACAAGACAACAGGAGGCTGAGACGCTTGGGAGTCATGACCCAAGTGGGCCCGCCCCCTTAGAGTGTAAAGGAGTATACTGGGCCGAAACACTTTTACGATGGGGGGACTTCTTCTGATGATCAGATTGCCTCCTGTTGTATCGTTCTGTAAAGAGTTTCCTATCATATTCCGTACATTAAAACGAAACTTACTGTGAAATCCTTACGGCAATAGCTTCCACAAACAGTTTACCTTATACCCCGCGAAAAAAAATAATTCTATTATTTTTTTTACTTGAATAACCGCGGAGAGGTAAATCAAATTAACATCTACACATAAAATCAATCTAAATATCCTAAACAAAATATTACTAGTGCCAGAATAAATATGAAAGCGAACTCAACTCAAATAAACAAAATGCAATGTAAGTAAATGTACAACCACTATAAACCAAAATGAGGCAAATGTGGCAACACTAGATAATATTAAGTAAGAAGGATGATGAAACACAAATAAAATATTAACTGAAAGAACAAAGGTCAATAAATGAATTGAAATAAAATGAAATGTGAATGCATCAAAACGATGAGTTAAAAATGAAAAAGAATGGAAATAAAACCACGCGAAGTAATCAACGCACTTAGCAGTACTAAATAAGTATGAGTGGTGATATACTACCGATGTTATGAGTGAAAATCACTATCGCTATGAACTAGAAATAATCTATTTGCTATAAACATATTAAATATTAGACCTAATTAAATGTGATTAAGTAATAGTATAAGCATAGCGTCCATGGCCTTATAATGTTATTGATTCACACTGAGTTCACTATTAATTAAAGTGAAGAAGTTGCAATGTTATATTAGAAAACAGTCAACACTTCTCAAAGTTCAGATTGACCTAAATGTTATCACTTTTAAATGTTATATGCATGCACTAGTCCAATGTTTTTATTTAAGTTCATGTTATTTCAAGGTTAAACTGTATATGCTAATCCACACACAACCAGCAGACACACAACCAGTGAACGAAAAAAAGCTCATCACAATATTGTCGTTGAACGACGTAAAGTTAATTTAGCAATGAGTTATAACTAAGGAAACGTTCGTGCAGAGGTGTCACATTCCCTAGGGCGTAGAATCTCGCTTGATTCAGAATGGCACCGCGAAAGGATGTCTGCTAGAACATTCTGCGATCCAGGTATTGCTCGTATCGTAAAACTGTACGGTTGCAGAGCGATTGCATATCTGGTTGATCGAGATGACTTCACGTCTCTGTTGTTAGGGCAGTAAGAGCACGCTGGTCTGTCTCTACAATGAAATGCGCTCCGAGTAAAAATCTCTGTAGTTTGGTAATTAACCATACCATGGCAAGAAGCTCCCTGTCCAGAACGGAGTAATTTTTCTCTGTAGATGTAAGTTTCCTGGACACGTACATGACAGGATGCAATGTACCAGAGTATTCTTGAAGTAATGCGCCGCCTATGCCGAAATTTGACGCATCACTGCGGAGAATGAAAGGTAGGTCCGCATTAGGTAACCGTAAGACAGGAGCATTAGAAAAGTATGATTTAATTATATCCAACGTGACTTGATGTTCTTGCGACCACCGAATCATGTTAGCTGCGCCCTTCTTTAACAAAGTAGAGAAAGGTGCAGTGATGGTCGATAAATGAGGGATGAATCTCCCATAGAATTGTATTAGACCTAACAGACTCCTTACTTGTTTTTTAGTCTTAGGTATTGTGATATTCAGGATTTTAGAAATATTACTATCCTCAGTATGTAAAAGACCGTGACCAACACGGTGACCTAAAAATGATATGAAAACCAACATATGCTTTAGATGGTTTAGCCGTTAAGTTATACGAACGTGAAGTGGATAATAATGTGTTCAATCCACGAAAATGTTCATCCCATGAGTCACTAAAAAGACAGATGTCATAGATATAGGCAATTACATCAGAACGATGTGATAAAATACGACGCATCATGCGCACAAAGGTGGCAGGAGCGTTAACTAATCCAAATGGCATAAAATTCCATTGAAAAAATGTAGCAGTGGTGGGGTATGCAGGGTTTTCAGTTTACTTTATAGAGAGTAGGTTTGGTTAACTAGCCTTGACCGCTAGAGATATAATTTCCTCTCCTTTGTAAGATTGGGTCACCAGGTTCGATTTTCTTCTCTTAGGTGTTGATGTAGCAAAATTTAATTGAGATGGATAGATTTCTTAGCTTAATCTCAAACTGTAGAAATTCACCTTTTCAACAGCGTTCTATTTCATGCAAATCTTTTAATATCTTTCAGCATGAAGTCAAATTTCAACAAAAGTCTGGAATTCAGAACATTTTTACAATACTAATAACAATAAAGTTCTAACATATCATCAGATGCTTTCATCGATGCAAAGATCCCTTTTGCATCGTTATCTCATAGGCCTACTCAATTTGTCAAATATGGCGAACTTTTTCTTTCCACCGTGTTCCTTCCTTTAGTTTAACGTTTTATTTTAGGTTCGACGACATATTCTCATCCCTTCAGATTAGTCCTTGATTTCTTTATCATCATAGGTATTCCTTGAGTGAAATATTTTCCAACCCAAGGGTACTTTCAGCTCAGCATGGTTTTAGGTGTAAGACTAGTTTTGCAAATTTTACTCAATCCTCGAACCTAGTTCTGCTGCAACTAGGGTTGGAATCTCTATTCCCAATATATTGAATGATAGTCACTACTTACGCAAGTAAGGAATATAAAACCACTCAATGTCCTGAAATACACATTTTATAATAAATGTTGAAGTTGATGTCCTCAAACTAAGGAATATGTAGAGCTGGACCAGAGACGTCCTCTTCAGTTTCGCTCCTTCATTCCAACTGCCAGATGGCGTCGTTGTTCTATATTCCCCGGGGTAAATCTGAGCTATCCGATTGGTCAGGGGAAATCACCCAACTATTAGAAATGGCGTGTAGAAGCGACTCTGCCCTAAATATGTGACACTATAATTTATTATTTTCTGTTTCTCATAAAATATAAAATTATGGGGTGGTCTGTGCTTCTTCCGTCTTGTTAGAGTATAGTCTGTTTTCTGAATAAAGCACGGTATACACGGCTACATACAGATCCCGGGGCCCTGCAAATGTATCCCGTAGGGAGACATTTGTATACTATCAATATCCAAAACTATCCCAAAAATTATTATTTTTTTTTTTTTTTTTGGAAAAATTTTCTAAGTCGAAAAATGTTTCCAAAAAATTTAATTTAATTCCTATACTGGGGTCCTATGTCTATATGAGGTCGTCTGCTATGTAAAAAAAACTAGTAGTGGACATCAACTTCAAAAAGTGTAACTTATTCATCACATCATAATATTTTTCACCAAATTTTCTAATTGGCAACACTGACCAACAATATATTCCTAACCTTCTTCTAATACAATATATTGTGAACAAAAAAAATTTTGACGAGTGGCAACACTGGTAAATATGAGCAATAATATATCTCCTTGTCCTAACTCAATGTCATTACATAGTTGAAATCATTCTATTAGGCATGGTGGGTGAAGCATGTTGTATATTCTTCGTTCTTATTGTATGCTCCCTATCATAAGACTCCAAGTAGTTCAGAAGAATCTTATGTTATTTTCAATCTTGGTTTTCCAATAAGTTTTGGGCCTACTTATTTACTGATTATGCATTCCAATTATATTCCAGTATAAAGTATTCCAAATATCCACATTATCCTTGTAATGACGATCCAATTGTACAAATCAGTAATTCATCCGTAGTGATTTATCACGTTTTCGCTTACACATTATGACACATGGGAAACTATGGCAGACATGAATATAAACATTTTCAAACTATTTATTTTGATAACCAATTATAATGTACACAATAAAATGATTGAAAAATCTCATGACTTGTTCCTATTTATTTATCTCTGAATTTTTTTTTCTGTCTTGGGTTTTCTCTAAGTGATATGTGTAGCTATTTTTTCCAAGGTATCCAACACTTCGCCAGGTATCCATATAAATTATGCGTTTAGTAGTGATCCTGTTATTAAGAGTTTGGTTATGTCCAATCACTGATAGATTTATTTTCTTTATCCTCTGTCAAGACAATCTTCCTTGAAGTATATATTTTTTTTCAAAAGTCTTTCTTGAACTATCAGTTAGTCATTATCCAACATCAACTAATCAGTAAGCATTAAAACAATATGTTTACAACATTTTACCAACATGTGAAATACAATGAAAAAATTTTTAAAGCATCATGGACTCTGTACATTAGGTTCTATATTACTTCATTTTTCTTCCAATTTGTCAGTTATGGTGCTCTAGATCGTTTATTTAATCCTTTCTAGTGGTCCTGTTATTTCTAGAAATTCCTCCTTAATGGTTCCTTATGTACGATACTTAGCAATGCCTTCTACAACATTAGTTAAACAATAATCATTTTTGTAAACATCAACAACATTTTTCCAATTTTATGACAACATGAGATAAAATAGTTTTGTACATATATTCAGTATATCAACACCAACTCTGCCTTCGCAGGTCGAGGGTTTGTCAGAGTCCTGCGGTGTTTATTACATCTGCTGACTACAGCCAGATGGGTAACCTATTTAAATTTTCTAAGGTATTTACAGGTGTGGGGCATGAGGGAATATATATACATATATTTATTTATTTTTTAAAATATATCCATGACTCGTCTTCATGTATTTCAAATCCAGGTATTCTTTTTCTTTTATATATATCCACTGTGTTGATCCATTACCCATTTGTCCGTGGGGTAACATCATTATTTTCAATCCATGTATCCTATGGGCAACATTGAATTCCATCCATGTTGTCACGTGAAAGATAATTTATTTTACCATCTTGTCCATAATTTGATTACTCCTTTAAATGTTCTGTTTTCCGAGACATTTTGTATTTTCTTTTTCTTTCCTTTTCTACCTTTGTGGCCAAACTTTCTCACCCTCTCAAACCCCACCCGAGGTTGTTTACGCTGGCCAGCTGCGGTCAGCTAACGCTAGACGTAATGTTATCTAAACGCACCTGTTCGACCAGAGAAACATTTCTCGGGTCCGCTTTAAGTGTTAGAACGAGCCAAGACGGTTTCTGTGAAAGAAACGGTTCGTTAGCGGCGGGTACCCTCTGTGGTCCCAACAGGGGAATTTCTCTGGTCGCTTTAAAACGTTTGATGACGAGCGGCTGGTACCCTTTGAGGCCTGGGGAACTTTCGCACGATTTCTTTTGTCTTACTCTAGATTACGTCTTTCGCCGAACTTCTGTAGAAATACGCACGCCAGGTGTTCGGGGGGAGCGCCCCTTGTAATCTATAACTCTGTCAGTCCACTATCCCTTGTCGATTTCACTACAGTTGTCCAACTCGACAAATACTCTACACTCTAACTCAACCACGACAAATGGTTTGGCTCGTCCGAGATTCTAGAACCCATCAGCCCACAACAAATGGGAGCCCGTCCGAGATTCTAGAGCCCATCAACCACAACAAATGGGGTCTCGCCGCGGAATTTGAACTACATCTGCAGCAATCGCAACAGATGAGGTTGCAGTCTGGTAGGAATCTCTCACAAGATTCTATTCTGATTCTTAGAGTTTAGTGTTCGGCAGATTATAGGAATTTCTTTCCCCTAGACATATCGAACTATTTCTTTTGGAGGAAGTCGGAACAGCGTTTTTTCTCCACAGCAATCATAAATATTTAGTTACATTTATTGTTCATGCTACACATGAGACAGCTGGTAAAGGTTGATGGTATCACTGCTGAGTTTTTGGTTGACAAATCTGACGACTATTGTTGTAAAAGTCAGAAAAAAAATTTTTTAAGGGTTAATATTTTTTCAGGAGTAGCTCTTTAATCTGAGATAAGAAGCTACAGATAGTCAGTTACTAGCTTGCATTTGTACCAAGGGAGGGTGTTCATTCGGACGATAGTAACCAATCCTCTCAATAGCTTAGTACTGACAGAACTGGGGTGAAGTGATAGTAAGTTTTACATCACTTACATTTTTTGGAGTTTTTGGGGGGGTTTTGCTTGTCGCAATCAGAGTAGCTACAAATTTTCTTGTTTTTTAAAGTTCCCAGGCTAGCCTAGATTTTATTGATTATTAAGTTAATCAGCACCTAGTGGACTAGGTAACTAAGATCTCTAGGTTCTATTCTTCTATAGTGTTTGCTCACCCTGATATAATGGCCGATCTAGATAAAGTGCATAGGATTGCCCTCGAGGTAGCTAAGTACATGGAGTACAAGGATAGCGAAATCCAGCCCTTTCTAGAATTTGCAGTAAGCCTGCAGGATCAATACGAGGTAGACAATTGGTTTGACAGCCGTTTAATCTTAGCATGGTCCTGTAAACAAACTGGGGAGAGTGAAGCATTCACCCGACAGTATGTAGAAGAAGTGATAGAAGATGAGAAGCAAAGGGACAAGCAAAGACAAGAACGGGACAAGAAATTGGAAATGGAGCAACAAGAACGGGACAAGCAATGGGAAATAGAGCGCCAAGAAAGGGACAGAGAAAGCCAAGAAAGGAGCAGGCTACACCAAATCAGAATGAATGAACTGGATAGCCAAATTCGGAGGGTGGAAACAGATACTAAATGTAGTCACTCTACTTCCCCTTCTACTGTGCCCTCAACGGTCAACGCCCCTGCAAACCTTGCGCCCATGAAAGAAAACTTGCCTGCTAAAACCGAACCCCAACTCCAGAAAATTGACTTTCCTTTGGACTTGGATCCGAAGCCCAAACAAGGGAAGAATTTACGTCGGGATAGCAGACCTAAGGCCACGGGGAAAATTACGCAACGTTCCCAGGCATGGAAACTGCTCAAAGGTGAGAGAGGTGCTAACAAGCATTGTAATACGGATTGTTCCCGTCTGGCAAGCGGCGAACCCCGAGCCTCTCACGCTCCAGACCGAGCAGCACCTAACCGACACGTGACGTCGAGAAAAGGGAGCCACACCCTATCACGTTATATTTCGCTAGATTCCCGGCCGGACAGCGAAAAACCATATGCAGAGGCGCATCCCTCCAACTCAACGAGCGTAGAATGGAGGCGCCGCTCCTCTTATCACCCTGAGCTTAAAAGGTGCAAGAATAAGTCGCCTGCTAAAAGGGTTAAACTTTCCAAACCGTTCCAAGGAACTTTGGAAAAACACACCGAGAGTTTTTTCTCGGGCACTTCGCGATCTAGCACTTCGCGATCTAACGGGATCTCAAACCGTCCAGTCCTTTGCATGCAGTCTGCGGGGCCTGTCAACCAGGAAGTGGATCTCGCATTGCAGGACAAAGTTCAACTGACGCCAGTAACTTCCTCAGGGGAGGGCAAAGTTGACGTTTATGATGGACACAGGGTTCCAGGCGAAGGGATCCCTGGTATTCCATTTGAGTCTCTCACACTTCTCAGGGCAGAAGACAGTGAGAAAAGCTGCCTTACTACTGTACAAGGAGCCATTGTTGAGAGCCTTGGCTCACGTCATGCTAGTAATGGGAAAGCGACTCAACAAACTCTGCAACTAGCAGATATTACCTATCTGTCTTCACGGATAGAAGCTACGGAGATCTGTTATGATTTAGTAGAACCCCAGAATGCGATCGATTACTCTTTGCTTCAGGCAGCAGAGTTTTCTCATTCAAATCGCATTATTCCAGTGGTCTCAACCCCACTGATGGACAGCAAAGTAGTCGCCTCCGCCAGGCCATTACAGAACAACTTGATCATTTCCGTTGACCAAGCCAGAGTTGTGACTGGCAAGGCAAGGAAAGCTCCAGACCCGCCTTTAGACGGCACAGGTCTGAAGATTGATCAATGCTCCCGCCGAAACAGCGGAGTAGGTGTGGAGAGGCAGAAGGAAAATGCTAGCATTTCTTCGGCCAACGAACGGCTTTATTTACCAACTAGGGTTACACGCGCGCGAAAAGTCCCTATAGACTGCAGCTATACAGGGCTATTCAAGTCCGCGACAGGTAAACCCATAACGGAAATTAAACAGCCCGAGTCCAGCAACGATTACACTGCATGTAACAGGCGGATTATCTACGCAGTGGCCAGTGAGTTCAGGCGGGGCCGAAACTCACAACAGGTGCGGATAATTTTCCGGACCATGGACAGACAAAGCAAATTGGGGAAGGAAGGTCATGTTCACACGGAAACAGATTATGTCAGTGTTCAGTGGCCTCGCAAAATCCCATTCGCTGAACGTCTATTAGACAGAGGGAAGAAAAGAAATGAACTCGGAGCTAGTCATACAGACAGACAGAAATTGGAAACGTATTTGGTTTATGAGTATAGGATGTTCCAATGACAGGTAACAAAAGACGATGGAAAAGATAAATTACTGTCATTTTTGTCCGTATTCCTCGAACTTTAAAAGGGGGGGCACTTGTCACGTGAAAGATAATTTATTTTACCATCTTGTCCATAATTTGATTACTCCTTTAAATGTTCTGTTTTCCGAGACATTTTGTATTTTCTTTTTCTTTCCTTTTCTACCTTTGTGGCCAAACTTTCTCACCCTCTCAAACCCCACCCGAGGTTGTTTACGCTGGCCAGCTGCGGTCAGCTAACGCTAGACGTAATGTTATCTAAACGCACCTGTTCGACCAGAGAAACATTTCTCGGGTCCGCTTTAAGTGTTAGAACGAGCCAAGACGGTTTCTGTGAAAGAAACGGTTCGTTAGCGGCGGGTACCCTCTGTGGTCCCAACAGGGGAATTTCTCTGGTCGCTTTAAAACGTTTGATGACGAGCGGCTGGTACCCTTTGAGGCCTGGGGAACTTTCGCACGATTTCTTTTGTCTTACTCTAGATTACGTCTTTCGCCGAACTTCTGTAGAAATACGCACGCCAGGTGTTCGGGGGGAGCGTCCCTTGTAATCTATAACTCTGTCAGTCCACTATCCCTTGTCGATTTCACTACAGTTGTCCAACTCGACAAATACTCTACACTCTAACTCAACCACGACACATGTATCATTTTGAGTGATCCAATCGCCGTCAAAATGTATCAGTCATATTTGGCTCTATGATTATTCAGTCAAATTATAACAACCGTTTCTATATAAATATCAGCAAGCAATTATCATTTGCTATCCACCTTATTATGACAAAGGTTATAATACACAGCATATGTAAACATCAAGGAAATGTCTTCTCCTATACGGAGGTAATCTTATCATTTATTTTCTGCTGGATGCGGTAATTATGCAACTATTTTATTCATATGCCCTTTTTTTCGTATATTTGTGGTTCTCATAGAATGTTCATATTCCATATGTATTTCGTATTCATTGGTAATCCATACTCTTATGGTTCCTTTAATGGCAATCATTTGTCCCTTGCTTTGATCTATGTCCGTGGAAATCCATAAAAATTTCCAAGTATTTTTCTCGTCTATTTCGTAACTACGAAAGACTACAATTGTATTTATTAGTGGACAGTACTGTGGGGCATTTGTGTATCGACATTACAACCAAACGTCAGCTGTGACAACATGACATAAAGTTTCACCTTAATAGCAAATTGCATCTTCATCATACATAAACAGTTGCTTCTTCATCTCATGTGTCATTAGTGGTTATCATCCAGTAATGGGGTATTCAATGTGGGTTCAGCATATACAAATGCTGTAGAGGGGTATTTCATTTGCTAGGTCAGCATGTGCAAATGTCATTGGGGTACTTGTGATAGGCAGTATCAACAAAATACAGTATCAGAGATCAAGCTGGTGGGGGTATGACTGATAATGGGCAGTAGGAATAAAAACTAATTTCTCACTCTGAAATGGTGATTTATTTTCTCTTTTTCTTTTCTTTTATGTCGGCTGCTAACCTCAGGGCAGTCAATGTTTTACAATATTGGCTTATCATCATCAAAATGTATGAGGGTGGCATATAAACATAATACATCTTATAAAAAAAAATTCCAATTGTTTTTCTCTTCTCATTTTTCTGTTATGTTTTGTCTCTTTTCATTTTTTTCTTTTCCATTTCTCTTCTGTTTTCTTTCTTTTCTTTTGATTTCTTTTCTGTTTGTATCACAAGTACGAAAAAAATGATAAAAATCAATTCACTAAACACTAGATATACTATCAATATTCCTAATAGTAAATCCTAACCAATAGGGCTGCAAGTAATAGTTTAGGTTAGAACAGAATGAATATTGTAGCAGTATCTGTTGTCAATAAGTGGCGAGGAAAGGGTACATCAAGGATCTCCTGATTACAACATGATTGTAATTCCGAGGAATGAATATGATTGGGATTGAAAAGATCACAAGTCTAGAATGTCGTCTCAATATAGTGGAATGGAAAAATAGTAAGTCAAAGATGATGTAACAGTGGAGTGAAGAAAATCTTATTATAGAGAGTCACGGTTGGGATATGGAATCTCTTTAGGAGAATGTTTTAAAATCTTGACAGTACTAATATACATCTGGGCCTAAAATAATAATGTACATTGGAAAATTAAATAATCCTGTGGAGAAAAATAGCATAACATGCAATACTAGTTTTGGGTATGAATTATATGCTGTTAAGAGATGTCATAGTAGGAACAGTATGATTGATCAAGGTGATAGAATAAAGGAGTTTAGCATAAATGAGATCACAGAAATATTAGTATGGGGTAAGAAAAACTACTGGTGTAAAGTGTCTGCATGAAAATGCACTAAGATGCGAAAGTACAGGACTCTGGATCTGCAAGGACAAGAAGTCTGGTGAATGGAGCGTGGAATATGATCAGTTCAAAAGTAGAGATCAATGTTACAACAGAATAGTGTGACACATGTGTTATAGGTAAGGTTGTATAACATTCTAAATATTTAGAAAATGTCTGTAACTAAATAATGTCTGTAAACTCGTAACACCGTGTGTTATCAATTGTTTTGTCATTTTTATTTCACAAAACTATACTATCTAAAGAAAATCCTCCGTGGGCTGGTCTTGATTTTTCTCTGGGCATCAGTAGTGGTATGGCTGGGAAAAACTTTCTGGCATAAAGTCATCTATAACTGTCAATCTGAACATAGTCTGAAACGAAAGTACATGTGAAAGTTAGTACATTGTTAAAAAGTAAGTGCACATTCGCGGTGACCGTACATGGGATGGCATGTACATTGAAGACTTGAGGGGCGTGTTTTCAGAATAGCTTCAGTACCAGGGGGTTATAACTATATTTCTCATAGTCTCTGCCCGCTTGTTGATTTGTTTCTCCAATTCCAGCAGTGCCATAAGGAAGGCCGAATTGGGATCATCCTGTGTGGTGGTGGTTGCAATACTGGGTATGGCGTTGTTGACAGTGGGCACAGTACTGGAGGTAGCGTTGTTGATGGGGTTGACAGCGGGTACAGTACTGGAGATGGTTTTGTTGACGTTGAGAGGTTGATGGGCGACTGAAGAAAACGTCAATGGTTGTACTGTAGGTAAAGGTGACACGACATTGACTGATTGTTGGGGCGCAGAGGAAATCAGTGATGATGGCAATGTAGCCTGGGAATGTGTGGCTGGAGGTGACATGACTGGCGGTTGTGGCAGTTCTACAAATGTAGCCACAGGAGGCGATTCGTGAGGCTCAGGAAAAGACGATTCAACTGTGGTGTGAACCTGTACTGGTGGGATGCTGAATATTGACTCGATACCGCTATCTGAGTCTGATACAAAGGACATTGTGTCGTCATCATGTACCTTGGAGTTTGGTACCAATAAGGTGCTATCTGCATCACTGATTTCAATAGAACTGGTTGTATCAATGTCTGTTTCTTGTTCATATAGTTCCACTATTTCTCTGTCATTTTGTTCGTTGGGGTATGACAAAATTGTGCTGGGGCCGACACTGTCTTCTCTCATGTCTTGTTCTGTTTCGTCTCCATAAAGATTGCTGGTATATGGTTCAACAATCTGCTTGGGTATGGTTTCTTCAGGATCTGATTGTTCTGAACGACCAATCTTTTTCTTGTGGTATAGCAGTGTTTGGTTTTCACTAGTGTTAAAACTGGAGCTGCCTGAATTTGGGGTGTGATAGGTATCAGCTGACGATTTATCACTGCGGGAGTAAGTTTGAGTGTGAATAAAAGGTGACGTAGGAAGGTCTGTTTGTGTTGCTACACAAACCATCGTTGTTTTTGCACAAATTAACTTGGTTTTATTTGTTGTTGGTACTTGTTTTGTTGGCCTGGGTTGAGTATTCCAAGGAGTTGATTGTGCTAAATTTACTTGTTGGTATGTCTTGGCTGTCTTTCCTGGTGTTATGGGACCGATGTGTGCCCTCCATCCGTCTGTTGTTAGGAGGCAAACTTGTCCGTTCCTAGATGTCATGTTACGAAACTCCCAAATTTTTCTTGTTTTAACTGCATTTATGAAATTTCGTACAGTCATTCTTTGAGCTCGTTTATTCAATGTGTTCCAGTGTTTGTTAGCTGCCGTCGTGTGCCTTGACGTGCTGTCATTATACCTGATCGATGATAGTATACGAGGTCTGCTTTCTGTTTCTCTGTGGCGATAATATGGAGGTGTTTGTCTCATGGGGGCATGGGATTTTGTGTGCTAGGGATTCGAACGAGGAATAGCGTGGATCGGATACCTCCGTTTCTGCCATGTGCTATGTGGTTTTTCGTATGTCCGGTAATCAATAAATCGTCTATCTCTGTCAAGCTGAGGACGACTTTTACGTTGATATATGTTGTTTCTACTGTAAACACTGTAACTTCGCCTATCCGCATATGTTACTTTACGATGGGTTGAACAACTGTCATCTTCTTCATCTGGGGTGTAGGATTTTCTGTTTCTTTCATGTGAAGGGTTTTCGCTTCGTCTGTGTACGTGTTTAGAGGTATAGCAACCTCCCGTTGTAGAGTTGTATAACATTTCTTCCTTTTCAATAAAACCTGCATTAGGTTTCTGTAGGTCTACAGCATAATAGCTTCCAGTATGCGAGCCATATACATATTTATCTGGGGCAGTGGGATGTGCGTCTACTTTAGGATAACTTCCTGGCAGACAATATTCATTTCTCTTGTTGAAATTGGGCGGGTGGCGCGGAACGTGTTTGTTATGCATTGTCCAGGTATTTTCATGTGTAAAACGATAGCTGTATGGGCTGGCCTGCCTATACTCTTGTTGTCGATACATTTTCCAGTCTTATTTATTCCTTGTTAATCGTGGTTTCCTTATGCACTAGGGTTGATTATAGTCGGATTTTCTCTGCTCTTTGTAGAGGACTGGTCACTAGGCAACATATAAGGGATGTTCGTAATGCCATATTTTCATTAATTGATCCATCTTCGCTATTTTCTGTTTGACTTATAGTGGTGGGTTTTTGCTTTTTAAAGAGAAGTGGTCACGGCACCATTTTACCATATGTAGCAGTGGTGGGGTATGCAGGGTTTTCAGTTTACTTTATAGAGAGTAGGTTTGGTTAACTAGCCTTGACCGCTAGAGATATAATTTCCTCTCCTTTGTAAGATTGGGTCACCAGGTTCGATTTTCTTCTCTTAGGTGTTGATGTAGCAAAATTTAATTGAGATGGATAGATTTCTTAGCTTAATCTCAAACTGTAGAAATTCACCTTTTCAACAGCGTTCTATTTCATGCAAATCTTTTAATATCTTTCAGCATGAAGTCAAATTTCAACAAAAGTCTGGAATTCAGAACATTTTTACAATACTAATAACAATAAAGTTCTAACATATCATCAGATGCTTTCATCGATGCAAAGATCCCTTTTGCATCGTTATCTCATAGGCCTACTCAATTTGTCAAATATGGCGAACTTTTTCTTTCCACCGTGTTCCTTCCTTTAGTTTAACGTTTTATTTTAGGTTCGACGACATATTCTCATCCCTTCAGATTAGTCCTTGATTTCTTTATCATCATAGGTATTCCTTGAGTTAAATATTTTCCAACCCAAGGGTATTTTCAGCTCAGCATGGTTTTAGGTGTAAGACTAGTTTTGCAAATTTGACTCAATCCTCGAACCTAGTTCTGCTGCAACTAGGATTGGAAGCTCTATTCCCAATATATTGAATGATAGTCACTACTTACGCAAGTAAGGAATATAAAACCACTCAATGTCCTGAAATACACATTTTATAATAAATGTTGAAGTTGATTTCCTCAAACTAAGGAATATGTAGAGCTGGACCAGAGACGTCCTCTTCAGTTTCGCTCCTTCATTCTAACTGCCAGATGGCGTCGTTGTTCTATATTCCCCGGGGTAAATCTGAGCTATCCGATTGGTCAGGGGAAATCACCCAACTATTAGAAATGGCGTGTAGAAGCGACTCTGCCCTAAATATGTGACACTATAATTTATTATTTTCTGTTTCTCATAAAATATAAAATTATGGGGTGGTCTGTGCTTCTTCCGTCTTGTTAGAGTATAGTCTGTTTTCTGAATAAAGCACGGTATACACGGCTACAAAAAGACCACGAGGAGTAGAAAAAGCAGTGAGTGGCTTTGAACGATCTGTCAAGGGGACTTGCCAATAGCCCTTTGACAAATCGAACTTAGTAAAAAAAATAGATTTAGAAAGTTTAATGAATAAATCTTCTAAAAGTGGTAATGGTTCCGCGTCAAATTGTGTAACTTTATTTAACTTACGATAGTCTACACAAAGAAGAATGTTATTATCTTTCTTACGGATAATAACCATCGAAGAAGAATATGGTGAAGTGGATGGTTCAATTATTTTTAATTGAAGCATCTCATCCAATTCCTTATCAACTTGAGATCGAAAGTGCAGAGGAATAGAATATGGACGGACCCGAATGGGTGTGTCGTCGGTCAGTAAAATGTCATGTTGCATGACAGACGTACGACCGGGGAGGTCAGTGAGAACATCCTGAAAGGATTGAAGAAGAGACGACACTTGCTGACGCTGATCAGCAGAAAGGTCAGGAGAAATTGACACATCATTCCAATTTTCTGTTGAATGAGGTGGTACTACCGGTATAGGTAAAGGTACATCTTGAAAAGAAGACTCTTCTTCCTGAATTACCGATAAAGCGGCATAATGATGAAGACAAGGTGTAGGGTCGTCAGTTGCTTGGAACACTGACTGAAGATAGTCAGGACGAGAGTGAAATTCCTTTAACATATTTATATGAAAGGTTTTATGTTTGCCCATGATATCGACAATGTAATCGACATCAGAAATTCGAGAAATTATTTTGAAAGGGTCTTTCCAGGCAATGGGTAACCGATTGTCTTTACGAGGGAGTAATACATAGACCTCGTCACCAGGAAAAAAGCTGGCAAAGACGTCGGTACCTATTAGCAAAGAGATGAGCTTTTTCTTTTGCTAATTCAGATGATGTGGTGGCTAACCTACATGCATCTATGATTGTTTTCCTCAAAGAAATGACATACTCATACGAAGATTGAGTATCATTTGAAATATCCTACTCCGTAAGTAGGTCGTGTAGTAACGACATAGGACCACGAGGTTGAACGCCGAAGACGAGTTGAAACGGTGAAAAACCTGTAGCTTCATTTTGCACCTCTCGATACGCAAAGAGAGCAGCGGGTAAGACCCTGTCCCAATCTTGAGGATGATCCTCAGTAACTTTACCCAATAACTGTTTGAGTGTCCTATTTTGACGCTCAATTAAACCGTTCGACATTGCATGATAGATAGAACTAAGAGATCTATCAATGTGCAGCATAGCCATGACTTGAGACATAGCTTCAGAAACGAATTGCACACCATGGTCTGATAATATCTTGCGTGGAAAACCCAAACGCGAAAAAATTAACCATAGTGCATCTGCGACACTAGCAGATGAAGTACTCTTTAGAGGTATGGCCTCAGGCCAACGAGTACATATATCAATACAAGTGAGAATATGTGTATGTCCTCTAGCAGAAGGTTGGATAGGACCAATAATATCAATTGCCATTTTCTCAAATGGTCGAATTGGAATGTCAGCAGCTTGAATAGGAGCTGCGTGGTATGGGCCACGAACTTAACCTCTTGACATGTAATGCAGGAACGACAGTAGATATTAATATCTCTATGTACACCTGGCCAATAGAATGCAGATAGCACTCTGGATTTGGTGCGTGAAAAACCCACGTGGCCTGCACATTGAGAGTCGTGAGCATGACGCAATATACGAGCTCTCATTGTAAAAGGTACTAAAATTTGAGATCGTACGGATGACGTAGTATCATGTACCACTCTCACTAACACACCATTATTCAGTACAAAACTATGTCTAGAGTTTGTTTCGGTGTTTGTAGTATTCTTAGCTAATTGAAAAAATTTCTTTAATGAAGCATCATTATGTTGTAATGCTATAAAAGACTCACGTGATATAGGAGAGTCAACATCATCATTATTATTGACAGGAGATATTGTTGGTGTACTTTGCAACATATCCTTAGCTTGCGCTCTAGTGACAACTGCATTGACAGAATGCATATGTTGCCGACCAATTATCAAGTCACTAATTGGAGCAGGAAGTAGACATGCATGTATTTTCCCTGTAAAACATGGTGTTTTTATATCAATTATTGCTGTAGGAAAAGTCTCGACTGTGCCTCCGAATGTGACACACTTCACAGATCTCCCAGTTGCGCAGGACGGGTGGACCAACGAATGTCTTACGCCGATGGTGCTACAACCTGTATCAAAAAGTACAGAGACAGAAATCCCGTTAACAAAACCATTATGTAAGTTAAGAGATCCTGTTCCATCGTGTGTCGAAGCTGACATGGCCGTAGACATAGCAGGAAGACTTGGTAACACATGTCCGCAACTCAGCGTAGTGATCGCCTTGGGCTGGAACAAAGCTGTGCATTCCTGACAAAATTTAGCCTGCTCAAAATCAAGAGAACAAGATGATGCATTATGAGGATTAACATTTGTATCCTGATCTAAATTAACCTGAGTATCATGCAGAGCAGAATTTGTCTGATGATGCGATCTACCGTTTGAAGATCTATCCCTACCTCGAGATCGATTTTGACTATTGTCTCTGAAACTGCTATAATTATTATTGGTATTGGGATTACCATTTTGGTTAGCTCGCCAATTATTTTTATGACTATAGTCCCTTTGACCATATTGTTTGTTTGGAGAAAAATGTCTGTTATTTGAGAAATTTGATCTAGATTGCCAGTTATGGTTGTAATTATTTCCTTGATAATTTCCAGTATCATTCTTATTAAAATCCCGTGATCTGTGAGATTGACCCCAATTTTGATTATATGGAGATCTATGTCGAGATGATTTCCCTTTAAAAGAATTATAATTCTTGTTATCTCCCTTTTTAAAGTTCCTATCATTGTTAAGAGAGCGATGACGGAAATTATTTCCTTGATGCACGGCAAATGCAACAGGCAATTCATCTTTGACCTGAGAATTGCTAACTATCATGTTGGGATGTGCAGTACAATAGTTTCTACAATTTTGTTCCATTTCGTTCATATTTGTTGGTTTACGTTCATGTAAGAATGAAAAAAATAACGGGTTAACCGAAGACAAAACCTTATCACGCAGTAATAAGTCTACGAGAGCCTCATAGGTACGTTCTATTTTAGACAGTTCAACCCATCTGTCAAATGTAAGACGTATGAGTGAGATAAAGTCACCAAAATCCTTTCCACTTTCAGGTTTCAGTGTTTTAAATTTTTGCCTATAACCATCCTCATCAATTTGAAAGTTTTTAAGCAAAGCAGCTCTGACAATATTGTAATCAATTTTGTCAGTGTCTCTCAACAGATTAAATACTGTTAATGCCTCGCCTGCAAGTAATGGCAACAAATGTGCGCAATACTGTGATTTGTCAATCTTATTGGCTTCGCATATTGTTTGAAATCTATCCAGGTAAAATAGTATGTCGTCTGAATTTTGCTTGAATACTGGCAATTTTAAGTTCACATGCTTAATATTTTCTGTGTTATAAGAGTTGTGAACAAACTGAGTATTGTGAGCATTACCTTCATTAATTAATCTAATTTTTTCAAGTTCTAATGCCATCAGCTTTAGTTCATGTTGTCTTCTATTTTCATTTTCAGCCGACTCAAGCTGAAATCTTCTTTCATTTTCAGTGGCCTGAAGCTGAAATCTTTTTTCATTTTCTTCAGTTGCCAATCTCCTATTTTCAAGTTCCATTTTTTTATTCTCAAGTTCAATCTGAAGTCTTTTGTCTTCCGCCTCTAATTTTTTTTCTTCCAACTTCTGAGCCTTGTCATATTCAACAAGTGCGAATTGTTTGACTTCTTCAGGAGTCAAGCTAAGAGATTTAGCTTGCTTAATAAAATAATCTAAAGTTGACATTATGACAAATGTGTATTTATAATCTTACTACCTTAGAAGGATTTTATCAAATGATTTAAAATTTATTACTCTCTTATAAGTGCACTAAGTTCCTGTCCCTAGAACTGCACTAAAACTTGCTAATTATATTAATAATGTTACTAATCAAAGAATCAAATTATGCATAAAAATATTATCAGAGTACAACAGAAGTAGACAATGGAACAATAGCGACACGGAAAAGATAATAAGGACAAATGAAAACGTTTGCAGGAATCAAACGAGCAACAAAGTAGAACTAAAAAGAGAATTTTGCAAAGAATGCAATGACAACTGCGAAATTAATAACAAGACAAGTGACAACACAAGGTATAAACACAAAAGGTGTATAAAAATAAACGATAGCCAGATTTAGACGGACGTTGACAAACGAAATACATCATGAAAATAAAGTACATATAAAGAATTAACTACGAAAACAATAGTAAAAAAAACTTGACGTCACAGCTAAACAATTATAGTTCACAGAGAACCAAACACAGTGGACTGAAAAAATCCATCAACACTCATGTGTCGGAACATTCCACTGCGGGAAGTCTGTACAAATGTGTCCCTACAGAACACTCACGAAGGCCCTGGGGTGAAACTGGGATGTTTCCTTCGTAAGCCGCCAAACCCAACCACCCACGTGAAACATGGAATATACAACATAGAATATACAAATAAACATATTAAAGCAAGGGCTCAACTATACATGCCATGGTGATAGAACGCGCACAATTTTACTTATCTGATTTTCAGAAAAAATTTCTCTGGCCCTCACAGAGTTTGCGATCTTGGCATTCTGTCGCTGCATAAAAAGCCATACTGAACGAGTTAACGTAACAAGTGACAGTGTCCGAAGTTGATGGTGGTAGTTGTTGTCCACTTGACCTTGAATAACCGTTACACTTGATTCCAAGTCCAAGTTGTTGTCTCCTTGAAAGCTCAATAAATTTTGCACGATTCTTCCCTTGAAACTTGCTACCAGCTGTTGTAGACGTTTTCACAGCACACTGGCCAACCAAACTGTAAAGGTCCTTTTACTCATTTATACTCTTGAAGTTGTAGAGGACCTTTATACATTGAAGTAACCTCTGTTCTGATATGGCTGACTTAATTACAATCAGCTTCGGTCGGGCTTACAAGAATGGCCGACAAACTTCAAGAAACGCGAATGACATAATCGTGTGCCAAGGTAAATTCGTAAAGTTCAACTGTCAAGGTATTAGCCTGAAGTCGGGATCTTCATTTTTATAAATCCCATTTATTATTGACGCACAGCAGACGAGCATGGACGTGATCATAACAATTTATATCAGAATCTCAGGACATCATGGTTAAATGCAGGAATGTTCATGTATGATCAGGCAACTCGATTCATGAATTGATTGATATATATTCATCTCATAACGGCTGACCCCTCAAGGGCAAGCATACAAATTATGACCAGAGGTCTATGATTCATTAAAGAAAGTTCCATTATTAAATAGCCTCGTAAACAATCTAGTTGACGTATTTGAACATTATACTTGAGACATCATGGTAAACAGTACATAATAAAATTCTAAGTCCATTTGACTGACCTCTCATTAATCTGCCGTAGTCCAAAGGACGGCGAAAATATCCATTATATCTGTATTCAGGTTTATAATAAAATTCTCCCAAACGGAACGGCTGGATCCAATAATTTCCCTTTACTGTTAATCCAATTTCAGTACATCTTAATGATGGGACAACAATTCCCCGAAGGATGTTCCGACTAGATTCAACAAAGTAAGGTGCAATATAAATATATTCCGTACATTAAAACGAAACTTACTGTGAAATCCTTACGGCAATAGCTTCCACATGGAAGGCCGTATAAAATAGAAAATACACAGAAGTCTACCCACTATATGGGGTTTAAATAACAAACAGACCAAGATCTGACTTTCATTCCAGCCATCTCTCTCTGAGGTCACTATGTCATCTACTGTTTAGCAACAAAACGCAAAATACTAGCGCACAAATATGTTTGCTTCCGTGCGCGATGAATTCAAATTATAAATATATTCTTAACACATATGTTGATGCGTACCCTCTTAACAGAAGTAGGACCCATGACTACTTTATTACTGTTAAGGACCCAAAAAGGACGCAACAATCACATAATGATAAACGGTAGATGGAGGCATTCTCTGCAAGGTGTGAAAGTAAGAAGAGGTGCAGATGGGGGAAGTGATCACCACCTAGTACTAGCAAGAATGAAGACGAAGATCAGGACTACTGTGCCAAAAATAACAAAACAGAAAAGATTTGACATCAGTAAAAACTGAATGACCCCCTCACGAGAAAAGCATTTGTATCTGATATGAAGAAATGTTATCAAACTGTCAAGAGTCAGGAAGAGACAGCAGTACAAGATGTTGACAAGAAATTCAGTACAATTTAAACAGTATATAAACAAAGTAGCAAAATTTGCTTGGAATTGCAGGAAAGGAAGATACAAGATTGGATAACACCAGAAACTTTGAAAACCATTGGGATGAGAAAAGAAATAAAAAAGAAAGAAGATAAAAGCAAAGTCCCCTAGGCTGATGGAAATATATAGTGAACAGTACAGTCAGATGAGCAAGGAAATAAAACGTCAAACCCGAGCTGACAAAAGGAAATTCATAGATAATCTTGCAAGTCAGTCAGAAGAAGCAGCACTGAGGAATGAACAACGCACGGTGTACAAAGTAACAAAAGCGATCAGTGGAGAACGGGGTACAAACAACATTAAACTAGTGAGAGACAAGAGTGGAAATATCTTCACCACTGAACAGGGGCAGGAAGCAAGATTGGCAGAACACTCCAGAAAGCCACTAAATAAAGCACCTCCAGAGTACTTAAAACGGATCCTGTATTAGTGGCAGAGCTATTAGAACCACTTTCAACTTCACTGGATCATTATCGGCAAACTTATCACGACGTTTGTCCAATGGTCAATGCCGCGGGAGAAACGTTGAAAGGCCTGCGTGTTCTTTTAATCATTGATCAATTTGACTTTCACAGCGCAATGCGCGCTGTTTTCGTTTTATCAAAAAACTGCATGGTGAAAAAAATGCTGGGCATGCGCGTTATTTTATTGGGTTGGGAATTTAACTTCAGCAGTGCGCTCCTTTTCCGTAATTTCCATAAAAGCTAGCGAGATGTTTTCATTGTGTTTACACAAATGTCAAAAAGACAGTATATATAGAGCAGGGGTCGACAACCAGTCGATCCCGATCTACCGGTAGCTCCCTGTGGATGATTTGGTAGGTCTTTAGACTACTGCGGGCAACAACAAAAACAGTGAAGCTTTTTAAACTAAGGAAATTTCGGACTAGACCTGTCCCGCCGGCACTTAAAATCGCGATGTCCTGGGATTAAATATACTTTTTCCGCATTACAATGAAAATTCTCGAACTTGCTACTAAAATATATTCGTGAACTGCTGAAAATTAGACACTTTATATATATATATAATAGATCTTTTGAGGGCTCAGTGTCACTAAAGTAGATCCCAAAAGCTCATGGGTTCCTAACCCCTGATTTAGGGGATGTGAACAAAAGATCTCAATTTTGTTTAATTTTCACTTCATAACTGGGATCTCTTTTCGTAATTTGTATTTCATGTCAGAGCTTTATCTCTGTTCTCCATCTCAAGCAGAAAAAATAAACACCACTTGATTGTTTATGTCTGAGGGGACGCGTGCATATGTGTAATTATAACATTTTTTCCCCCTTCTCGGAGCGGAAATGCGGGCAGTGCTTTATTATAACTTTATTTTATACGGGAATAAGGTTAGCGATGATTAACTTTATTTTATACTGGAATAAGTGCAGTGATGATTATATTAATAATAATAATAATAATAATAGCCCCTTCAGTCATAACTGACTATGGGAATGGGCCCCAGAGGTATCAGCCCTCATCTGCTTATTTTCCTGGTGTTCCTTTCGACGTTTTCTCCTCTCTTCTGCTTGCCGTGAGAGCTTCTTTTCGCCCAATTTGAGATGGCGCCGCAGATAGCATCGCCACTTGGTGCGATCGGCAGCTTCATCCTCCCAGGTTGCTGGATTTATGTCCAGTTCCCTCATGTCTCTCTTGCAAATATCTTTGAATCTCAGCTGCGGTCGCCCAACTGATCTTTTGCCATCTGCTAGTTGTCCGTAAAAGATATCTTTCGGGATGCGACCATCTTCCATGCGGCGGACATGGCCAGGCCAGCGTAGTCTGCGCTGTCTGAGCAGTGTATACATCAGTGTTTTTCAACCTTTTTGTGTTCGCGGCACACTTTTCAATTTACTAAAAATTTGCGGCACCTATCTAACCCCTCGCCAGAATAAAAAATTACAATGATATATACTAAATTAAATACACTAATTTGTGGGTACTTAAGAATAAAGAAAACTCTCAATTCAATTTTATTTTAATTGTTTAAAATAATTGGAACGAATATCTGACCAAAAAAAAAAAAAAGCGTTTTTATACATACCTGATGGTCCTAGTGCGATACTTTGGCTTGATGCTTTTGAGTAATTTCTTGGATATTATGTCGTATCTGAGATAAGCAAACTTTTATTTCATCTTCAACACAGACAAGTCTTTCCCTTTTTTTTTTTTTTTTTTTTGTATTTAATGCTTGTAAGTGTTGAAAATCCCAACTCACATAAATATGACGTAGAAAACTGCATTAAAATAATTAAAGCTCGTTTTGCAATAACAGAACAGTCGTCTTTAACAGAAATCCAGAATGCGTCCAGTGCATCTCAGAGTGTTTCATTTTAAGACTGCGATCAGTTGGAATAGAAGCTAACTGTTCTTCTTCTGTTATTGTTAAATCCAAGTGAGATGAAAGAGGCACAAATGGATTTCTTACCCAGTCGAATCTCTCTGTAGTCAGCAATAGAAAGTAATATTGGATATTTTGCTCCAATGTTTCTAAATGCTCCATTATGAGGGTAGAAATGTCTTTTAAACTGTTTTTGGGTACCAGTGGAAACATATAAAGATTACACTGTCACGAAGTGGATTTAAGACTAGAGGTTGTCTTACTATAGATACAAGACACTAGTGGTAAGAAAGTCTGAGAAGATAGGTTTTAGATGAAAATGACAGTGAATGTGGAAAGATGAGACTATTGGCTTCAAGGGTGAGAACCTAGATTGACTCTCCCTCGCCACTTGTGACGTATTGTATAACTATAGACTCACCACCTCTTACTACCAATAAAGGAGATAAGGTTTAACTAAAGACCACAGACACCACTATACAGACAACAAATAGGTACAGTATAGTATATAAGCTGATCCAGTTTTATAGTTTATAGTTTATTTACAAAATCAAATAAATTGCACATCAAAAAAATAAATAACGTGCGATGGTCGCACACCTGAAAAGAAGAAAATTATTAAACATGACATATAATATAACCCTTCCCGTTCAACCTGTATGGAAGAAAATCGAGGATTACAACAACCTGCTTGGTGGGGTCTCTGACATTAGATCCACCACTCCTAACTAACCTAATATAACTATAACTTTAACACCACGGTCTGGCTGCAGACGTAATAATAATAATAATATAATAATAATAAATTCTTTAAGCGCCAAACACGGCGCATAAGGCAGAAACCAGTGCTCTCCAGGTTGTTCGTTGTGACGCCACTCCTCTTAGCTCTTGCACATTATTTAGGCCCAACGTTCTTCCTTCTCTTATTATTGTTCTTCTGAGTGTTTCTTTTGGTCTTCCTTTTTTCCGCTTACCCTCAGGAACCCAAGTGAGCGCCTGTAGTGGTATTCTGTTGTTTTGCATTCGTAGGACATGACCGATATATGACCATCGTCTTTTCCTTATATAGTCGGAGACATATTTCTGCCTAGAGTCTTCTCTTATTTGTCGATTAGTCTTGAATTCTTTCCAACTGATGTTCATGTACACTCTATATTTGCATTATCTGATGTCCTACAACGCCAACCACTGCTTCACAAGCACTGATTCACTAAATGACCTTTTTTCATTTGCTATCTCAGAGGCTGTCCTAACACGACTTTCTATTTGTCTCTAACACCTCACTCTCCCCTCTGTTTCTGCTCGGTGTCTACTCTGACACTGCCGTTTTCTGCTGAAGTGGCGTCTCCGTTATGCACCTCCTCTCGTTTGTGTTCGGGAAAGGAATGTTCACCCTTTCTCCCCCCTCCCCCGGACTCCTACTGCTGATGACTTCTGAAATGATGACTAAGTACTTGACTTAGGATGTAGAGGCTTCACTGTTGACGAAACCTTCATTCACCTGCCCGGTTACCCCTCATTGGGTTTAGGGCCGTCGGTTTTATTATCACCGAATTTAAACGACAACACCAGGCCACGCGCCTCTGCTCGGTGTGTGAATATGAGCGTAGAGCTCAGGATTTTATGAAATCCGTTCTAGCTGAAGAATGCTTCGTTGCCAGCGAACTGCTCGTTCTCTCTTTCTCTCTCTCTCTCTCTCGGTGCCCACGTGCTTGGCGCCGGTAACCACCGCATCACCAATGCTCTTTCGCCTCTGGCGCTGCCTCGACTTTTCTTCTCCTGAGAAGAACGACTACCTTGGCCAGCTGTAAGGCAAAAATGGCACCCCTATCTGCGGGCCGTGAAAATTTGCTGTGGAACAAATAATAACAACCGATATACCACACATCAAAATTTACACATCTCTAACACCTAACTCCCTTAAATACATCTCCCGTCTATCCCCTAAATCATTACCGCTCCCCTTCACCCGCTATGCACAACGATACAAAAATATTTCCTAACCCCGGGTCAAACTACCCCGCATTTCGACGCTGTCTGTCTAGGAAAATCCAGACGCGCTGACCTATATCTTTTGTTATGCACGTCTAGCCATAGGTATCAAAACATTTCAATCTAGATGAAAAACTCCTGTACTTAATACTAGGCTTACTTTAATTTTTCAGGCTGACATTTGATGTTCATCACATCTCACAATTACATTAGAGACCATTCTATCAGCTGTCTTCTTCCTGGCCTGGTTCCATTCTAGTCCTCGGTCCTTCAAAGATTGTCTAATGTTGTCCTCCCAGCGGACTCTGGGTCGTCCTGGAGGTCTGGATCCCTGGCTCTTGTTTCCCATGCTTGTCGTGGTAGCCGATCTTCTCCCATTCTGCAGACATGGCCAAACCATCTTTATTAGAACTCTCTAGGAATAATTAAATTCCCTCTCCGTAATATTAATTACATCTCTATGTTATAAAAAAAATTCCCTTATCGGAAATAGAAATTACATCTCGTGTCTTCTGACTACACAACAATAAAATGCACAATAAAATAACGTACACAACATACGCTAGCATACTTATACTGCAAACATTATAAACAAATCAAGGTTACCTATATATGGATATAGGGTAAGGACTTAACCTTATACAATGAATTCACCAAACCCGTTACACGCCTGTTACCTATATCTACTGTTCCCAGAAGTTTATAAGCACAACTTTACAGTTTTATTATTTCTACAAAGATAGCAATGGATGTGCCATGTGTCGTTAAATTAACTGTAATTAATTTCTCAGAAGAAAACTATACTTTAACGTTTAGGGATCTTACGGAGCTATCTGCTAAGCTAATTAAATTGCTTTACATACCCAATACCGAATATCTAAACTTTTAGCAAGCGATATGACTTCGATTTCCACGGCTGAAAATTCTGCAGACAAAGAGACCCGCTTATGAATATACGCGAGTATATATTTTTTAAAAACCACGCTGACCTACGCCCTACGTCATCGCTTGGCGTCGCTCTTAAACCAATGGAATCACTACAAAAATTAATAACGGTGACCTCCGCCAATTAGATTTACAAGCAACTCGTGAGTCACATTTGTTACTGCCGCGCATTTTTCTTGAGTCATGTTATCTAATAATCTGCCGGTTCGCGTAAGCAAAATTAATTTGATTCGTTGTAGCGCCCGCTTCTATGTACCTGGGTAAAGATTCACCTCCATTCCTAATAATACAAGCGCCTACTACAATAAAGTGACCGTGATTATTTTAACAAAGAAAAGCCTACGTGAACGTAATTAATTTATAGAAAAGAAGACTGGTGCAAATCTTAAAATTAAACCCTACAGTCGTCCCTCAAGAAACCGCAATTAATTACCTAGTGAAAAAGACTAAACTCAAATACTTACAGAACATAATTATAGGGAGAACGAAAGAGTGGGGCCTGTGGAAAACAAAATCACAGTAACTCCTCACATACACTCCCTAGCTCTATTTAACCAGATTAATATACTTTTTTTTTTGGCTTATCAGTAGATGTAAGGATGTTTTTATTTTGTCCTTGCCTACTGGTATTCACACTGTTTACGCGCCTGAATATTTCTGCCAGGTATGCCAGCTTGGCACATCAAAGTTCACCGCTGAGGTTTTCATAAAATGTTATGTTTCCTTCTGACTGAAAAGAAATTTTCATTTCGTTCCTTAGTTCATACACCCGAGCTAACACTCTTCCCCTTGATAATCATCTCACTTCTGTGTGTAAAATTAAACATTCATACTGCGAATCCATAGCTTTACAAAGCTGTTTAAAGAGTCGGGTCTTTAGAGGCCTTGACTTCACAAAATTGATCATTAGGACAGCCTGGTCTAATACAGACTTTAATTCTTTCCCCAGTGTCTTTCCAACAAGAGCTTCCCTATGCAGAAAGCTATGTGTAGAAATCATGTTAGGATTTTGCTCTTACAAGTGCGACAAAACCTTTGATAGACCCCATCATAATAGATGGAGCTCATTCTGTGCACACCCACACATGACTTCCAGGAGAGATCACATTTTTTTAAGTAAGCAGTCAAGGTATCACATATATCTTGACCTCTCGTGCGATCTACAAGTTCTCTGCAGCATAAAAATTGGTTTATGATTTCATGTCCATGGACAAAGCGAACAAATGCTAACAGTTGTGCGTTGCCACTATGTCTGTAGATTCGTCAACTTGTAGCACAAAATCTGATTTTGTAAGCTCTGTTGAAACACGTTCCTCAATGTTAGAAGACATCTCGATTATTCTTCTTCTAATCGTATCATTAGACAACGAAATTTTTGTAATTTCGTTTTCCGCTTCACTATCAAACATTGTCCTAACAATCAAAAGGAACGCAGGCAAAATAAGTGACTCAGCTGTATTATATGATTTCATTTGCTGTGCTATGATTTCGGCTACATGCTAAGAAGCTGTTTGAGCTTTATCAGATACTTTAACTCTTTGTTCCAAATAGCGTTCTTGTTTTGTTTGTTGTTCAACTAACCTTTTGAAAAGATTGAAATCTTTATTCAAGAGATGTGCATGTTTAGTGGTCAAATGTCTTTTCAATTTACTAGGAACTATGGCTTCGTTCGAAAGTTTGTCACCGCACACAACACATAATGGCTGAGGACAATCTTTCTCTCTAAACCAAGAAAATCTCAGACTTAAATAGCTGTCTATGTGCTGTCTACGAACTTTAGATTTAGAAATCTTACTCGGTGTTGGCGTGACCTCGTCCAAACGGATGTTTTCATTACTGCAAATACTAGCCATGCTGTCATTATTACTATTTTCTTTGACACGTTTTCTTGTAATAAATCTATCAATGTCAATTAGGGTATCTACTTTTATTAAAGTTTTAAAACGGCAAATCGAATGTACTAAATATTTTACACAGTTTTATTAATCAAACACAAACGAGAAACAACACGCTGATCACTGTGTTAGTTATAAAATGAAACATACAACATGAATTGTACGCGCATGCGCAAATTATCCATTTCCTCTACCTTACCGATGTTTCTGATAGGTCAAAGTTGAAGTTCTATGCTCCGTCCAGGGCCTTTGAATGTTGTTTATGCCCCTCTTGCGTTTTATAATATCATGAAATTTTGAAGTTTACTATTTTTGTTCAAAGCAGTTAATAGCTCCAATTATTATTGAATGAACTCAAGCTGTAAGATCAGTTTTATGTTACATGATCACTAAAAAAATACTTCATGTTGTAAACTTACACAATTTTCGCGGCACACTTTGATAGGTGCGGCGGCTCACTAGTGTGGGAATAAGGCCAGTGATGGTTATAACTTTATTTTATACGGGAATAAGTGCAGCCATGATTTTAACTTTATTTTATACGGGAAGAAGTGCAGCCATGATTTTAACTTTATTTTATACGGGAATAAGTGCAGCCATGATTTTAACTTTATTTTTTACGGGAATAAGTGCAGCCATGATTTTAACTTTATTTTATCCGGGAATAAGTGCAGCCATGATTTTAACTTTATTTTATACGGGAATACGTGCAGCCATGATTTTAACTTTATTTTATACGGGAATAAGGGCAGCCATGATTTTAACTTTATTTTATACGGGAATAAGTGAAGCGATGATTTTAACTTTATTTTATACGGGAATAAGTGCAGCCATGATTTTAACTTTATTTTATACGGGAATAAGGGCAGCCACGATTTTAACTTTATTTTATACGGGAATAAGTGCAGCCATGATTATAACTTTATTTTATACGGGAATAAGTGCAGCCATGATTTTAACTTTATATTATACGGGAAAAAGTGCAGCAATGATTTTAACTTTATTTTATACGGGAATAAGTGCAGCCTTGATTTTAACTTTATTTTATACGGGAATAAGGGCAGCCATGATTTTAACTTTATTTTATACGGGAATAAGTGCAGCCATGATTTTAACTTTATTTTTTACGGGAATAAGTGCAGCCATGATTTTAACTTTATTTTATACGGGAATAAGTGCAGCCATGATTTTAACTTTATTTTATACTGGAATAAGTGCAGCCATGATTTCAACTTTATTTTATACGGGAATAAGTGCAGCCATGATTTTAACTTTATTTTATACGGGAATAAGGGCAGACACGATTTTAACTTTATTTTGTACGGGAATAAGTGCAGCCATGATTATAACTTTATCTTATACGGGAATAAGTGCAGCCATGATTTTAATTTTATTTTATACGGGAATAAGTGCAGCCATGATTTTAACTTTATTTTATACGGGAATAAGTGCAGCCATGATTTTAACTTTATTTTTTTACGGGAATAAGTGCAGCCATGATTTTAACTTTATTTTATACAGAAATAAGTGCAGCCATGATTTTAACTTTATTTTATACGGGAATAAGTGCAGCCATGATTTTATCTTTATTTTATACGGGAATAAGTGCAGCCATGATTTTAACTTTATTTTATCCGGGAATAAGTGCAGCCATGATTTTAACTTTATTTTATACGGGAATAAGTGCAGCCATGATTTTAACTTTATTTTACACGGGAATAAGTGCAGCCATGATTTTAACTTTATTTTTACGGGATAAGTGCATTTTTAACTTTATTTTATACGGGAATAAGTGCAGCCATGATTTTAACTTTATTTTATACGGGAATAAGTGCAGCCATGATTTTAACTTTATTTTATACGGGAATAAGTGCAGCCATGATTTTAACTTTATTTTATACGGGAATAAGTGCAGCCATTGATTTTAACTTTATGTTATACGGGAATAAGTGCAGCCATGAATTTAACATTATTTTATGCGGGAATAAGTGCAGCGATGATTTCAACTTTATTTTATACGGGAATAAGTGCAGCCATGATTTTAACTGTATTTTATACGGGAATAAGTGCAGCCATGACTTTAACTTTATTTTGTACGGGAATAAGTGCAGCCATTACTTTAATTTTATTGTATACGGGAATATACAGCCATGAATTTATTGTATACGGGAATAAGTGCAGCCATGACTTTAACTTTATTGTATACGGGAATAAGTGCAGCCATGACTTTAACTTTATTGTATTTAACTTTATTTATATACGGGAATAAGTGCAGCCATGACTTTAACTTTATTGTATACGGAATAAAGTGCAGCCATGACTTTAACTTTATTGTATACGGGAAATTGCAATGACTTTAACTTTATTGTTTACGGGAATAAGTGCAGCCATGACTTTAACTTTATTTTATACGGGAATAAGTGCAGCCATGACATTAACTTTATTGTATACGGGAATAAGTGCAGCCATGATTTTAACTTTATTGTATACGGGAATAAGTGCAGCCATGACTTTAACTTTATTGTATACGGGAATAAGTGCAGCCATGATTTTAACTTTATTTTATCCAGGAATAAGTGCAGCCATGATTTTAACTTTATTTTATACGGGAATAAGTGCAGCCATGATTTTAACTTTATTTTACACGGGAATAAGTGCAGCCATGATTTAAACTTTATTTTATACGGGAATAAGTGCAGCCATGATTTTAACTTTATTTTATACGGGAATAAGTGCAGCCATGATTTTAACTTTATTTTATACGATAATAAGTGCAGCCATGATTTTAACTTTATTTTATACGGGAATAAGTGCAGCCATGATTTTAACTTTATTTTATACGGGAATAAGTGCAGCCATGATTTTAACTTTATTTTATACGGGAATAAATGCAGCCATGATTTTAACTTTATTTTTTACGGGAATAAGTGCAGCCATGATTTTAACTTTAGTTTATACGGGAATAAGTGCAGCCATTGATTTTAACTTTATTTTATACGGGAATAAGTGCAGCCATGATTTTAACATTATTTTATACGGAAATAAGTGCAGCCATGATTTCAACTTTATTTTATACGGGAATAAGTGCAGCCATGATTTTAACTGTATTTTATACGGGAATAAGTGCAGCCATGACTTTAACTTTATTTTATACGGGAATAAGTGCAGCCATGACTTTAACTTTATTTTGTACGGGAATAAGTGCAGCCATTACTTTAACTTTATTGTATACGGGAATAAGTGCAGCCATGACTTTAACTTTATTGTATACGGGAATAAGTGCAGCCATGACTATAACTTTATTGTATACGGGAATAAGTGCAGCCATGACTTTAACTTTATTGTATACGGGAATAAGTGCAGCCATGACTTTAACTTTATTGTATACGGGAATAAGTGCAGCCATGAGTTTAACTTTATTGTATACGGGAATAAGTGCAGCCATGACTTTAACTTTATTGTATACGGGAATAAGTGCAGCCATGACTTTAACTTTATTGTATACGGGAATAAGTGCAGCCATGACTTTAACTTTATTTTATACGGGAATAAGTGCAGCCATGACATTAACTTTATTGTATACGGGAATAAGTGCAGCCATGATTTTAACTTTATTGTATACGGGAATAAGTGCAGCCATGACTTTAACTTTATTGTATACGGGAATAAGTGCAGCCATGATTTTAACTTTATTTTTTACGGGAATAAGTGCAGCCATGACTTTAACTTTATTGTATACGGGAATAAGTGCAGCCATGACTTTAACTTTATTTTGTACGGAAATAAGTACAGCCATGACTTTAACTTTATTGTATACGGGAATAAGTGCAGCCATGACATTAACTTTATTGTATACGGGAATAAGTGCAGCCATGACTTTAACTTTATTGTATACGGGAATAAGTGCAGCCATGATTTTAACTTCATTCTATACGGGAATAAGTGCAGCCGTGATTTTAACTTTATTGTATACGGGAATAAGTGCAGCCATGATTTTAACTTTATTTTATACGGGAATAAGTGCAGCCATGATTTTAACTTTATTGTATACGGGAATAAGTGCAGCCATGATTTTAACTTTATTTTATACGGGAATAAGTACAGCCATGATTTTAACTTTATTTTGTACGGGAATAAGTGCAGCCATAATTTTAACTTTATTTTATACGGGAAATAGTGCAGCCATGATTTTAACTTTATTTTTTACGGGAATAAGTGCAGCCATGATTTTAACTTTATTGTATGCGGGAATAAGTGCAGCCATGATTTTAACTTTATTTTTATACGGGAATAAGTGCAGCCATGATTTTAACTTTATTTTATACGGGAATAAGTGCAGCCATGATTTTAACTTTATTTTATACGGGAAAAAGTGCAGCCATGATTTTAACTTTATTGTATACGGGAATAAGTGCAGCCATGATTTTAACTTTATTTTATACAGGAATAAGTGCAGCCATGATTTTAACTTTATTTTATACGGGAATAAGTGCAGCCATGATTTTAACTTTATTTTATACGGGAATAAGTGCAGCCATGATTTTAACTTTATTTTATACGGGAATAAGTGCAGCCATGATTTTAACTTTATTTTATACGGGAATAAGTGCAGCCATGATTTTAACTTTATTTTATACGGGAATAAGTGCAGCCATGATTTTAACTTTATTTTATACGGGAATAAGTGCAGCCATGATTTTAACTTTATTTTATACGGGAATAAGTGCAGCCATGATTTTAACTTTATTTTATACGGGAATAAGTGCAGCCATGATTTTAACTTTATTTTATACGGGAATAAGTGCAGCCATGATTTTAACTTTATTTTATACGGCAATAAGTGCAGCCATGATTTTAACTTTATTTTATACGGGAATAAGTACAGCCATGATTTTAACTTTATTTTATACGGGAATAAGTGCAGCCATGATTTTAACTTTATTTTATACGGGAATAAGTGCAGCCATGATTTTAACTTTATTTTATACGGGAATAAGTGCAGCCATGATTTTAACTTTATTTTATACGGGAATAAGTGCAGCCATGATTTTAACTTTATTTTATACGGGAATAAGTGCAGCCATGATTTTAACTTTATTTTATACGGGAATAAGTGCAGCCATGATTTTAACTTTATTTTATACGGGAATAAGTGCAGCCATGATTTTAACTTTATTTTATACGGGAATAAGTGCAGCCATGATTTTAACTTTATTTTATACGGGAATAAGCACCATGACGCAAGAGCAGAGGTAAAGGTAGTCCATTGTAGATACTGTCGTTAGGGAATGAAGTACTAGAGACTTCACTATACTAGATCCAGCATTCAGAGATGAGGGTGACTAGTTCCCTTCCTGGCTGCCATTGTCTTCCCTAAATCAAGAACACTCAGATACCCATTTATAGCTGTGTAGACTGGAGCGTGATGTCATCGCGTTTCGAACCTGGCACCTTAGCCGCGAGAGGCCTGCGCTCAAACCGCTGCGCTAATCGGGCGCAAGATGCAAGAGCGAATTTCTTTATTTCCCCTTTTTTTCCCTATGTTGAGGGAGATTCTGTAATGTTATGTCTTATGTGGCAGTCAAATCGCTTCTTGTGTCTTCATTATTTGTCTTTGCTTTTCTTACGGAGCATGGAACTACAACTGAAGCTAGTTCCCTTGCAGAACGCCTGCACCACGCATTCCCATGCTTCTGTAGTGGTGGTCCATGTGGTCATTTGTTCAACATGACGACGTTGCCAGCCACTAGCACTGCATTATATTAGTAGCCTTGTACGACATACCTAGGGGTGAAGTAGCCCTATGATTTCCTTGTCTCTTCAGAGACCCCCAATCAATACTCGGGGTATACATGTCAGTCACTCCTACGATCTATTGCCTTCCTTACGCTTTATGTCCAGGAGTCAGTGTGTTGAATACTATTGGTGTCCATTGGTCTCAATGTATTCTCTTCTTCTTCTTTGATCCTTAGCCGCAGACTGTCAAAGCAGTCAGTGGCCATCACACCTGGTGGCGTCTTGTAGAGAGCAACAAATTGCTTCCACTTTGTTCGGTCGGCGGCCATCCTTCGTACAGTGCCCCAACTCTGGTTCATTTTTTGTATCTCGGCCTCCACAGTTCTCCGCCAAGTTGTTTTTGGTCGGCCTCGCTTTCGCTTTCCTTCGGGGGTCCATAGCATAGCTGTTCTTGTAATGGCATCAGGGTCCCTTCTGAGGACGTGGCCAACCCAACTCCAGCGTCTGCCAGCTATGATGATGTGCAGGTCCTCTTGTGATCGTATCTCTTTGTGGGTGTTCTATATTCTTTACTCGGGATATTTGATTGTATTTCTTTGTGGGTGCTGTCATGGAATATTCTAATCCACATATATAAATTATCAATTAAATATAAAGCCTAATAAATACATATAATAAAGAAAAGAGCAATGGTAAAATGACAGTGCTATCACAAAGAATGTACTCGAAATCCCCCTTGTTTTCTGCTTCGTCTGCAAATTGTAACGCTTTCACGTTGATAGTAAAGCTTACTGTATTATTACCCGCCTTCTTCAATGAAACGTGTGCTGCATTTCTAAGAAAAACATTGAGACGTACTGCGTAATGACCTAAATTAATCCTAACATTAATTATATTACGTTACCAAAACGAACGAACAGATGGACTAAAGGGATAAAAAGAGAAGGGAGAGGCAGAAAGCCGAACACTAAACCCGCTTCGCGCGATACACAATTACAGTAGAACTCCATTTATCCGAACCCCAATTATCCGAACATCCAATTATCCGAACACTTTTTCCAGAAAAAAAAATCAGGCGCAACCAGTCACGTTAGACTCCATTTCTGAATCTTTTGATGCGACAAGCTTCAAATGTGTGCGAACAATTTGTAGAGGATGGAATGGGCTAATGGTCAGTCGCTTACGTACAGGAAGTCAGTTAGATCATAAAGTCAGTTAATATCTGGTTTACCAATCCAGTGTATGTTCTAGGCAGAACACTGGCTAAACAGACAGTTCAACTTAAAATAATTGTGTCTGCTACTACAGCAGAATAATTTTGGTGTACAAGTATTTCTCTGTTCGATATGGCATCTTCCAGTAGGCCTAAAGCATATAAAAGGAACCGCAATGTTTTGTCAATTGAAACGAAAACAGAAATTGTCAAGAGACTAGGAAAAGGTGAAACTGTGTCTTCACTTGCGAGGATTTTCAATGTTGGGAAAGCTACCGTCTCTGACATCAAAAGTAACAAGGATAAAATTATGAGTTTTGCATCGAAATTGGATAGTTAAAATGGGTCGAAAATGGGGAGACTGGCTTATACTGGAAATCATTGCCTCAAAAATCACTTGCATCTCAGAGCGAAGCAGCTGCCACAGGGTTTAAAAAGTGCAAAGAGAGAGTAACAATTTTGGTAGCCGCGAATGCCAGTGGAAGTCATCGTTTACCGGTGCTAATGATCGGCAAAGCCAAAAAACCATGTCGTTTAAAGAATGTGACATGTCTCCCATTGTGCTACAAAGCACAGAAGAGTGCTTGGATAAATAGTGAAATATTTCTTGATTGGTATACAAATCAGTTCCTCCCAAATGTGAAGAGGTTGAGAGAACAAGAAAAGAAAACTGGAAAAGTAATTCTTCTACTGGACAATGCACCATCTCATCCAGAGACGGATTCATTGAATGCAGTTGATGCAAATTTTAAAGTAATTTTTCTACCTCCCAATGTAACAGCACTGATTCAACCAATGGATCAGGGTGTTATAGCAAAGCTTAAAAAGATGTACAAGAAGGAAGTCTTGCGTCGTTTATTGTTGGCTGAAGATGAAGAAAGTGTGGTGGCGTTTTCCAAAAAGCTTAATCTCAAAGACTGCTGCTATATGTTAGCTGATGCTTGGACCACCCTGTCACAAGATAATCTCAACAAGGCTTGGAATAGATTGCTTGGGAAAAAAGGAGGAAATGAAACTACTGCAGTGGACACAAATGATGATGGAATAAATGAAGTTGTGGAACTGTTTCAAGCAATGCCCGCATTTTCGGACTGTGACAAAGATGATGCACACATGTGGCTAGAAGTTGATAATGATTCTGGTTTTCAGTTTTTGAATGACGAAGAAATTTTGTCTTTTGTGCAAGAAGAAAACCAAATACATGTAGTGACCGATGATGAAGACTCCTCAGATGTACATGATGTACTTGTAGATTATGAAGAAAACCCAAAACGTCGACCAAATCCTGAAGAGGCCTTTATAGCACTAGAAACAGCGATGGCTTGGTACGAGCAAGAAGATGACAGCTGTCCTACACAGATTCTGCTGTTGAAGACAATGCGGGACTTAGCAGCCAAAAGGAGACTATCCAGTTTGGTGCAAAAGAGGATTCCTCATTATTTTAAATAGTGGGCTACATCTGTGCAAGTACATGTATACGTTAGTTGCACCTGATTTTGAATCGTTTGTAATGTTATTTTGATAACATTTCTCTTTCTTAAAAAAAAAATTAATACAAGTAGTACATGCACTGCAGTGTAATGAAAGATTTTGGTGATACAGTGATCTAATACAGTGTGAGTATTATTATTACAGTACAAGTAAATATGTTTTATAGAGTATTTTCCTTGTGATGGTTAATTATATTGAGAAATATGTGTACATGTACTCGATACATTATGTAATCCAATTATCCGAACATTTGATTATCCGAACGATGCTCGGTCCCATGGGGTTCGGATAAATGGAGTTCTACTGTACTACCATCACGCGTGTAAGTCTACATGCACTAATTTTTTTTTCAGACGGACAGTGATAAAATACACTACCCTTTCCCAGAGTTAGGTTTATAAATCATAACAGACTCTTATTAGAAAAGACAACATTATATGGGTTTACGTTTGAACACATAACAGTACCCAGACAGCACATCTTCTAAACAGGAGATAGAAGAAATTGCATATTTTGAACGCAGCCACGTAGCTCCTTTAAATTAGTATTTTTGGGTTCCTTAGGGTTTGCTGACAAATAATATGTAAAACGTTACGCAAATAGTCCAGGAATTAATAAATTATACCCAAAATAAAATATTGGGGGTGCCTGACAGCATAAAATCATTTCTGCTCATAAGATTTTTTTTTAACGTGTTTGAAAAAAATTTACGTTACAGAAATAGCCTACCATGTAAACTCCAAATTGATTGGAGCGCAACAAATGAAAGCCTAACCACGATTGGTCGGGCTATAAATACTATCTTGGTTGTTAGGGGAGACGGGAAAAGATAACATTTTTTCAAACACTTGTCGAAACGTGGCTCATTGGCCAGTCTCGCTGATATACACACTTGGGAGCGTTAGTTCGAGACCACTAATTCAAATAAGCTTGATAAAGCGACAGTACGTTGAAGCCAGCTCACATTTTTGCTAAAATAAAAGCCTGGAACATAGGCAGAACGGAATTTGTGCCAGTTTGTGCCAGAATTCATTGCTAATCAACGTATCTGTGTTTATTTCCATGAAATTGTGGTAAGCTTGAACCATTCAGTATCTTTTAATGAAAAATTGAATGAGAATTGTTGATTTATGCCTGTATATATATGTGTAGTTCAGTGGCAAACGTGAGGTAAAGCCTATAATGCTCCAGCCTGAACAGAGGGTGTCGGAGAGAAGTAAAACGGCATGGAATGGCCAAATAGTACACTGACACCTGGATGATGGACTAGAAAGAAATAATGCTGGAAGTGCAGAGGCGTAGTAACCATTAAGAAGGGTAATACTGGAAAAAAAGTATTTCAAATGAAGCTGACTGTTGGCCTAACGCTCTGAACGCAATGTTTGTGCTGTATTGTGATCAGTGTAAAAGAGAATATAAATTAGTTATGAAGTAGAAGGTACATCCTTCTTGATTTCAGGGACAGTGGTCTTGATGGTACTGAGCAGCATCTGGTCAGAGATTTGCTGAATCCAGTGTCGGACAGCATACTCCTTGGTCCTTTTAGCTATCAGTGAGGTATCTCCAGAGCCCAGAAGAGAATTCGAGCAGAGGAGTCCTCTCCTGCCGCCATCACTCAAGATAAGCAGAGTTGGCCAGCTGAGCTCAACATTATGTCCCCTCATCTTGAAATAACTTTATAAAAATACCATTCAGAGGGGAATTTACTTGTCTTAAAATCAGGAACTGTGAACATCTCCAATAATAGTCCCTAAAGACAAACTATTGAAGTCATGATGACCAATACCAACAGAGCTTGAACAAAACAAAACCAGTATTACCTCATTTTACTACTACACAACTGACACACATAGAACATTTGTACTAATATATGTCACTACAATATTCATATTAAATACATTCTGTACATAACTTGTAATTTAAATTGATTGTGATTCCTGGTTCCCTTGTAGTTGAATCAGGACACATATTCCTTCATGCCAGTAATGAATACATATTGTTATTTGAAAGTTTATCAGTGACTCTTTTAAGATATCTGTGTAGAGTGTTATATGTATGTGAGTGTCACAGTGTTGTCAAGAGTAGTGGATTAAATTAAATTGTTTATCTGTCTGTTGTTGTGACTTACACTTCACCATACACATACCCTAGACACAAAACGTAGTCACCACACTATTCCAGAATAATTCTGACTGAGATATATAGATATGTGGCAGCAAGTAAGGTTATATATATAATATACTACTCTTATTAGATATATATATACCTTCACAGCTGATCTCAGTCAGTACACTAAGTCCCTTATAAATATCTATAACATCCCACTTCACCACATATATTGGGGTCTCGCTCGTCCGGGATTTTGAATCTTTCACTATTAAAAATATTGGGGGGTAATTCACTTCAGGGAATATAAGAATTAAAAGGTATCCTTGGGTGGAGTTAAATAAGGTTGAGCTCACGGTGCCTGTGTTGTCCATTAGAGATTGAATTGTTGGTTAGACATTGTATAAATTTACATAATAGACAATGGCGGACCTGGCCAAATTTCGATCTGCTGCGGTTCAGACTGCAAAAGAGTTAGGATTAGATGGGCAAGTTATGGTTGCCTATGTCACAACGGAATGTGACAAATTTATTGAACGCGAAGAAAGAAGATTAGAAAAAGAAGCCGAAAGAAGGTTAGAGGCTGAAAGGGAAATTAAGAAGTTACAATTTGAAGCTGAGGCTGAGACTAAGAGGTTGCAAGCTGAGGCTGAGACTAAGAGGTTGCAGATTGAGGCTGACAAAGAGGCTAAAGCATTGGAAGCCGAGGAAAGAAGACAAGCTGCAGAAAGAGAAGAGAAGAAATTAGCTGCAGAAAGAGAAGAGAAGAGATTAGCTGCAGAGAGGGAAGCAGAAAAGGAGGAGAAGAGATTACAAAGGGAACATGAGTTACGACTAAGGGAGTTTGAGTTTCAAGGCCATGCTCCTGAAAATGGTGCCAGTCCTTTTGCCTCTGATGCTACGGTTACTCAAGGAGCCTCAATCTCAGCTATGAATTTTCATTTAGATCATTTTGTTGAGAAAGACGATGATATTGAGAGCTATATAAATAGGTACGAACTATTAGCTACCACGTATGGGTTGGAGAGAGAAAGGTGGAGCTTAAAGTTATCTCAGGGACTTCGTGGGGCAGCTTATGAAGTTTTTGCAAAAATGAGCAGAGGTGATCAGGAAAATTATGACATGCTAAAGCAGGCTCTTTTGTTAAGGTATGAAAAGAATGCAGAGTTTTACAGGAAAAAATTTAGGAATGCTAAACTACTGTCAGGTGAAACCTATCACCAGTTCTCTGCACGAATAGAGACATACTTGGAGAAATGGACTTCTCTGGGGAAAACCCAAGATCTTAAGGAAATGGTCCTTATAGAGCAACTAAGAGAGTCCATGGCTCCAGACCTGAGAAAGTTTCTCATGGAACAAGGTGCAGAGAGGCTGGGTGAGTTGCTAAATGTTGCTGAAAGGTATCAAGCAGCTCAAGCAGAGGTAACAGGTAATAAAAAGAAACAGGTGGACAACTTTAGGGCACCACAGAACTTTAATAAATTTGATCCTAAGGATCAAAATAAAGGTAAGCACCAATTTGATAGGCCACGGTATGACAATAAAAATAAAGTCCCACAATTCGATGAAAGGAAATATGATGAAAGAAAATCTTTCAACCAAGGAAAAAGGTGGTGTAAAAATTGTCAGATGGACAATCATGACACTGACCGTTGTAGAAGGAAACCTGTGTATATGGCAACCCTTCAGGTCAGGTCGACCTCAAGACAGGAGGAGGATATTATGTTGGATACCACTCCAGAAGAGATGAGGAAGGCACAGGCTGGGGATAAAACACTCAAGCCTTGTTTCAGAAAATTGTCAACTTGTCATACAACTCCAGGCAAGGGAGATTTTTACATGAAAAACAAGTTGATGTATAGGAAGACTGGAGCTAGATCCAATGGTCACGGACAGCTGGTTCTTCCAAAAAGATATAGGACAGAATTAATAAGGAGCCTACATGTGAAACCAGATGGGGACCATGAGAAGATAGGTACCATCATTCAAAAGGTGGCTCACAATTATTATTGGCCCAAAGCAAGATGGGACATTGAAAATTTTGTAGAAAGGTGTAGCATAGCACATGAGGGAACACCCACAAGTGGGAACATGGATCAGGACCTGGACACGCCATGGGGCAAAATCAGGCCTGACAATAAAAGGAAAATAGATTTGATAAAGTGGACCAAATGGAATGGGAAGCCCCTTTTCACGGACAAGCTTCACTTAACTGTTTTACTATGGCCACTATGCGGAGAGTGCAAAAAGATGTCTTACCCCAGGATAAGCCGACAATCCCTCAATCGGACTTAAACAAACTGGAGGAAGAATATGTAGAGAGGAAATCTCTCATCAAGAATTTTAAGAGGGGAGAAAGCCCCAAAAGAAAAATTGGTAGCGGTCGTTTTGTGAATGATAATTCTGGGAGGAAAAATCATCACTATAAAGCTTCAAGTGGAAGAGACCATACCGGTGCATGGACAAATAGGTCCACACAATTAAAGGTCCATATGTAGCTTTGTTAAGAACGTGGACTGATGAAAAGGCAGAGGAAAACATTACATCTTCATACCAATATGTGAATGAGCTGACCACTCGGTTAAAAACTGGCTGGAAACTTGCCAATGAAAATTTGAAACAAGCCAGGAAGAAACATGCTGCCTATTATAACAGGAAGGCGAAAGACAGAAATTTGGCTGTGGGAGAGAAGGTACTGCTTCTTTTGCCCGGGAGTCAGAATAAGTTACAAATTGGATGGCAGGGTCCATACAGTTCTAGAGAAGGTGTCTAGAACAAATTATAAGATAGATAAGAAGGGGAAAGAAAAAATCTATCATGTGAATCTCCTGAAGAAATATTTGGAAAGAGAACATCAGGAAGAGACACACTTGTTGACCTTGTCCATCGCCATGGAGATGAAAAAGGAACCACTTTCATCATTTGAATATCCATTACACCCCTGTGAGACAGCAGCACAGGTGAAAATCAGTACACATTTAACGAAAACTCAGAAAGAGAGAGTGCAACAGGTTCTAAATAATCATGCAGAGGTGTTAACAGACCGACCAGGGCATACAAACCTATTGGAATATGATATGAAATTAATAGACTCCACACCTGTCTGTATGAAACCATATTCGATTCCGTTTGCTAAGGAAAAAGCTTTGAAGGAAGAGATAGACTATCTGTTGAAGGAAGGAATTATTTCGCACAGTGAGTCTTCGTATAGTTCCGGTGTTGTACTTTTAAGGAAGCCCTCTGGAGAACATAGACTCTGTATAGATTACAGGAGACTGAATGCTATTACAGAAGGACAGGTGGATCCATTGCCGGATACAAATCAGCTGTTTGCCAGACTAAATAAAGCTAAATATTTCTCAAAAGTGGATCTGAGTAAAGGATACTATCAGATTCCAGTAAAGCCTGAGGTTAGACCATACCTAGCTTTTAGTACCTCAGAAGGACACTATGAGTTTAATAGATTGCCATTTGGATTGAAGAATGCGCCTAGTGTCTTCTCTAGAATGATGAGAAAATTATTGGATCCTCTGAATAATCCCTGTATAACAAATTTTATGGATGATATCCTTATAGCAACAGAAACATTTGAGGAACACATTGACTCTCTGAACATGCTGTTTGATCGACTTAGGGAGGCAAATTTAACAGCCCGACCAACCAAATGTTGCGTTGGATGTAAAGAATTGGAATTTTTGGGACACACAGTTTATCAGGGAAACATGACCCCTGACCCAAAGAATTTAGAGAAACTACAGAAAGCCCCGAGACCACAAACCAAGAAGGACGTGAGATCCTTTGTCTCATTATGTGGTTTCTACCAGAAGTATATCAAGAACTTTAATTCCATATGTGCACCGTTAACTGAATTGACACGTAAAGGACTTCCAGATCGCATTACATGGACACCACAATGTGAAATGACTTACCAAGAATTGAAGGAAAAGCTCACAAGTAAACCCATTTTGAAATTACCTGACTTAAGTCAAGAATTCATAGTAAGGACGGATGCAAGTAATATTGGGCTAGGTGCAACTTTACTACAGAAATCAGAGGCATTGGATGGGGAATTAAGCCCAGTGGCATATGCTAGCAGAAAGTTGAATAAAGCTGAAATCAACTACTCAACTAGCGAAAAAGAATGTCTTGCAGTAATATGGGCAATAAAGAAATTCAATATTTATCTATATGGGAAGGCATTTAAGTTGCAAACTGACCACAAACCTTTATCGTTTTTAGCACAGGCTAAGCATGAGAACTCTAGGTTACTCCGATGGTCTTTGCTTCTGGCTCCATATAATTTTAGCATTGAATATATATCTGGAAAAAACCAATCTGGGAGCGGATTTTTTAAGCCGCCATCCGTGTGATGAGAATCACCGTAAACCCCAGAAATAATAATAAATTTCTCTATGTGTATATAGAATAAAGGACTGACATATAATGTCTGTTTTAAGAGGGGAGGTGTCATGGAATATTCTAATCCACATATATAAATTATCAATTAAATATAAAGCCTAATAAATACATATAATAAAGAAAAGAGCAATGGTAAAATGACAGTGCTATCACAAAGAATGTACTCGAAATCCCCCTTGTTTTCTGCTTCGTCTGCAAATTGTAACGCTTTCACGTTGATAGTAAAGCTTACTGTATTATTACCCGCCTTCTTCAATGAAACGTGTGCTGTATTTCTTGGAAAAGCATTGAGACGTACTGCGTAATGACCTAAATTAACCCTAACATTAATTATACTGCGTTACCAAAACGAACGAACAGATGGACTAAAGGGATAAAAAGAGAAGGGAGAGGCAGAAAGCCGAACACTAAACCCGCTTCGCGCGATACACAATTACTACCATCACGCGTGTAAGTCTACATGCACTAATTTTTTTTCAGACGGACAGTGATAAAATACACTACCCTTTTCCAGAGTTAGGTTTATAAATCATAACAGACTCTTATTAGAAAAGACAACATTATATGGGTTTACGTTTGAACACATAACAGTACCCAGACAGCACATCTTCTAAACAGGAGATAGAAGAAATTGCATATTTTGAACGCAGCCACGTAGCTCCTTTAAATTAGTATTTTTGGGTTCCTTAGGGTTTGCTGACAAATAATATGTAAAACGTTACGCAAATAGTCCAGGAATTAATAAATTATACCCAAAATAAAATATTGGGGGTGCCTGACAGCATAAAATCATTTCTGCTCATAAGATTTTTTTTTTACGTGTTTGAAAAAATTTACGTTACAGAAATAGCCTACAATGTAAACTCAAATTGATTGGAGCGCAACAAATGAAAGCCTAACCACGATTGGTCGGGCTATAAATACTATCTTGGTTGTTAGGGGAGACGGGAAAAGATAACATTTTTTCAAACACTTGTCGAAACGTGGCTCATTGGCCAGTCTCGCTGATATACACACTTGGGAGCGTTAGTTCGAGACCACTAATTCAAATAAGCTTGATAAAGCGACAGTACGTTGAAGCCAGCTCACATTTTTGCTAAAATAAAAGCCTGGAACATAGGCAGAACGGAATTTGTGCCAGTTTGTGCCAGAATTCATTGCTAATCAACGTATCTGTGTTTATTTCCATGAAATTGTGGTAAGCTTGAACCATTCAGTATCTTTTAATGAAAAATTGAATGTGAATTGTTGATTTATGCCTGTATATATATGTGTAGTTCAGTGGCAAACGTGAGGTAAAGCCTATAATGCTCCAGCCTGAACAGAGGGTGTCGGAGAGAAGTAAAACGGCATGGAATGGCCAAATAGTACACTGACACCTGGATGATGGACTAGAAAGAAATAATGCTGGAAGTGCAGAGGCGTAGTAACCATTAAGAAGGGTAATACTGGAATAAAGTATTTCAAATGAAGCTGACTGTTGGCCTAACGCTCTGAACGCAATGTTTGTGCTGTATTGTGATCAGTGTAAAAGAGAATATAAATTAGTTATGAAGTAGAAGGTACATCCTTCTTGATTTCAGGGACAGTGGTCTTGATGGTACTGAGCAGCATCTGGTCAGAGATTTGCTGAATCCAGTGTCGGACAGCATACTCCTTGGTCCTTTTAGCTATCAGTGAGGTGTCTCCAGAGCCCAGAAGAGAATTCGAGCAGAGGAGTCCTCTCCTGCCGCCATCACTCAAGATAAGCAGAGTTGGCCAGCTGAGCTCAACATTATGTCCCCTCATCTTGAAATAACTTTATAAAAATACCATTCAGAGGGGAATTTACTTGTCTTAAAATCAGGAACTGTGAACATCTCCAATAATAGTCCCTAAAGACAAACTATTGAAGTCATGATGACCAATACCAACAGAGCTTGAACAAAACAAAACCAGTATTACCTCATTTTACTACTACACAACTGACACACATAGAACATTTGTACTAATATATGTCACTACAATATTCATATTAAATACATTCTGTACATAACTTGTAATTTAAATTGATTGTGATTCCTGGTTCCCTTGTAGTTGAATCAGGACACATATTCATTCATGCCAGTAATGAATACATATTGTTATTTGAAAGTTTATCAGTGACTCTTTTAAGATATCTTTGTAGAGTGTTATATGTATGTGAGTGTCACAGTGTTGTCAAGAGTAGTGGATTAAATTAAATTGTTTATCTGTCTGTTGTTGTGACTTACACTTCACCATACACATACCCTAGACACAAAACGTAGTCACCACACTATTCCAGAATAATTCTGACTGAGATATATAGATATGTGGCAGCAAGTAAGGTTATATATATAATATACTACTCTTATTAGATATATATATACCTTCACAGCTGATCTCAGTCAGTACACTAAGTCCCTTATAAATATCTATAACATCCCACTTCAAGATACTGGACAGTTTGATATTATGGCATGGGAATAAGTTAGCTAAAGAATTGATAAATAGGACTTGATACAGGAAGTTGTAGAGAGACGTGATCGCCAACGTCACCAGGCGTGGTACTTGAAGAAGAAGAAGAAGACTGTTAAGAGCCGTAAGGAGAATCACATTCAGTTCTTGTGCGAAATCTTCCTTGGCTCGTGGCATGTGATATGTCATCAAGATTTCTCTAACATTAACTGTGTACCCAGGGTCGGCCCTAGGGAGTTTTCAGGGTGACGTGACGCCTCGTTATGGCGCCCCTTGACCATCCCCCATTTCCGTGTCATACTGTATTGTACTCATACGAGACTCACTTTTATGCTATTGAGTTGGATGACTGTCACAGAATGGGGCGACCTCTCATCGATCTCTGTTGCACTCTGGCAGTATCAGATGCATTTTTCGTACTGAATTTATTTGCGTGTTTTCAATAGCCAAAGTTTTTTTCATTATCTGCTATGTAGCAGGTATTTTGTATGTTCAAACATTTTGACACTCCTTGTAGGTGATAATAAGCATATTTTCTTGGCGAAGCACATATTTCCTGAGATAATATTAATCGACAATATGTTGGCTTATCTCAGGTGCGGCCGACCTCAGACTCTTGATTATCAGTAAAATCGGCTAAGCGCAGCCGCTGATAAGACGGGTGCGCGCATCAGCAAAGCTTGAAATACGGAGAGACAACTTATGGACAGACATGAATGACAAGATTACTTGAAATAAATGTAACATTGTTACATCTGAAACACATGGTCATATGCGTTTACAGATGCGTACTTGAGTGTGCACACAAGGCATCGTATGACTTATTGCCATATATGGTAATACGTGTCCGTTTGCTTCACGCACCTTATTTCACGTGGAAAGATTTTGAAATCACCACACCCTAACCCGCCTGTTTGAAAATGATTGGAGCTTTTTATTTCGTTTCATAACAAACAGATGAGTGGGCGACCAGGAATATAACCTGACACGTTTCAGTGTTATTTCACAGTGAGAAACGCTTGCCAAGACACCAGACATTGCCAGTGTTAGAATTCAGAATTTCCTTTTATCAGCTTGGACCTTTTATTAGAGAATTTTGGACGGACTTACAAAATAGCCCAGGAAATCTCTATCAATATTAACAATGAAACCAGGACTGTGGAAACTTAAACACACGGAGTCAGAAATGGAATTAAAGTTAAAAAATTAACGACCCCAATACACGTGTAAGAGGCCCAACCCAGTGCCTTAACTTATTGATTTGAGCAAAAAGTCCGTGAGCCAGGATTGGCGTAAGTTGTGATTTACATTCTATATTTTATTACTAACATGGGAACTAACATATATATGTACATTACCGCGAGACATTTAATATGTGAAAAGCACTAGCGGATGTCCCAGTCATTTGAGGCTGGCAACCTCAGCGTATAGAATGATGATTTCATGAACCACCACTGCACGGCTGGTGATTGAGTGGAAATGTAAACGTAAACATATTCTATCTGTACTATTAATCTTTTCATTTAAATGTCATGTGAAGCTAAAGCTATTCAATTTAAATGCAAAGAAAGTTTTATCCCGAGGGATTACATTTAATTCTCATCGAGGGTAAATTCTGAGTTAAATGGGATGGTGGAATGGGAAGATAGGGACACATAACCATGGGTTGGAAAACGCAATACTCAGAAGAGCGTTTCGTTTCTATTCTTTACCATAGTTATTGGTGGTACCAGCAGAAAGTACTATCTATGGAACAAGAAGGGACAAGTGGCCTACGCTTTAAGATGAAGGTCCAACTTTGTAGACTCTCCTTGAAATTTCTGGGAAACGAGCTACACCCGACAACCTTGACCAGCGACGAGTGGGAGCAGTGTAAAAAGAACCAACCCATCAGAAGGAGCAGAACCGTCATTGGCAGCTAAGTTCCATTTATAAACTGCCAAAGTGAACAATTAACTATCAATGATGAAAATTTTTTTCCAAACTATTCAATTATTTTCAAACTGTTAAAACTTAAGTGATTATTGAATTTTGTTATTTGTAATTTTACAAATTTAACTTCGATTTAATCATTTTAAAGTTACTGCATGTTTGTCTCAGTCAATTTACTACACACACTCTAAACTGAGCTATACCAAAATAATAAGAATTCCACTGAGAAAATCAGAGGTGAGGGCTTAAACGAGCTAACATAAATCATTGCTTAATTCTTCACAAATGTGGTCGGCAGATTCTAGAATTAACTTGCTAAGCCAAAGCAGCATTGTTTTCGCTTATCTGAATATCTTGTGAAGACTCCCTTTGTGATAGAAGTGTCAGTACCCTTCTATCTACATCTCTGCCAAGAGTAATCTTGTGCGAAGGTAGACACCTTTGAAGTCCATATTAAACACTCTTGAGTTTTGGCCACTGTTGGACCACTACTGCAAATCAGGGGAGGCAATACCGTCACAATGACACTATAATTTCGGCAATTGTTCACTGTTGCCTTTGACAAAAACATAATATACTTCTGTTTTTTTTTTTTAAGATCTTTTAGTAGGTAATTTTGTGAAACTTCGTGTTGAATTACAGGTGGGTGCTCGGTGCGCTGTTTTTGAAAAAAAAAAAGACAAAGAGTAATCGATAAACGTGCGTTTACGAAATGAATCAATGTGAAAATAAAAAGTTCTTACTTTAAACTCCGAAGCAACCCTGTTTCAACTGTTCCTTCACATTGTTTTATTTATTTTTATTGTTTTTTTTTAATTTAAAAAATTCAGAGCCTCTTCTCAGACGGCATCCGGTGCTACTCACAGGTCGCACCGCACAAGAATCGGCGCTGGGTGCACCTTCCGTTCGGCCGACCCCAAGCCCTGTAGTCAGATTTTCTGCTGTTGAAGTTCATTCTGGTTAGTGTTTTTCCTTGCAGCCCAACCTGGTACCTGTAAAAATTGTGTTTCAAGTATTCAGTTTGTCGGTGTGCCAGGTGCATGGTGCTGTTCTCGCCAACTTCATAATTTCATTGTTTCTCATTCTGTATCTGATGTGTTTTTAACACTTCACAAAAAAAAGTAAGATCTGTCTCGTGCATGGATTACCGGGCTCAACCCCATTTGGGTTATAATTTGGGTTTATAGCGTTATTTACTCAAGATAACATATGCTAATAGCTATTTATCTGTTGTGCTTTCTAGGATGCACATTTTAACATTTGTTGTTGTGCTGTGAATTTAATGTATATAGAGTACCCCTTTCCATGCTTGATATATCTTTCTTTACAGTTGAGTGGTCATGTCATTGAAAGGTTCTTCTTCGTACACTCTCAGACGTCTATGTGAATATGTTCAAAGAAAGCAGTGGTGTGCTTGAGGCCATGAATATCTCGATAGACTTTTTCCAGGGATGATACTGGTAACGGTCATATGCACTTTCTCTGTTCCTCATATGTTGGACATGTATGACAGTCTGTTGTGGCCAGTGCTGAATCTGAAGATTACCACTTGTTCTCTTCTGCTGAGCTGGCAATACGCATCATTTTTTGTGGCATGGATGCTCTGCTACTCATTTGCTTCAGTGTGGGAATCTGATAAAACCCTTTGCCTCTTCGAAATGTATGCTTGTATCAGGCTAAGGAAGCTTTCCATCGTCCTTTGCCAATCTGTCAGCCTCTTCCTTGCCGGGGATGTTGCAATGAGATTGAATCCACTGTACCATAACCCTTTTGAATCACCGACATAATTTGTGAAGTATTACTCGCAGATCGTTTATGTCTGCATTATCTGGCTCTTCAGCGTTGAAATTACTGGCAATGTATCTGTGAAGAAAGCAGCTTGTCTCTCTGTGATTTCCTCTGTCATTAGGATCTCTGCTGCAGTTTTCAAGACCTCTGCCTCTCCTCTGAAGTTACGTGATAATTTTCCTGTCGCCACTGACAGCTTTTTATTTTATTTTATTTATTTATTTTTTGGTGTGTACCAGCCCCTAGGCTGAGAAAGACTCATCCATCTTTTGTTGCAGTTGTTGCTGATCCATCTGTGCATGCATGGGTCCAGGTATAGGGTGGACATAATATATTTTTTAAAAGAGGACATTTTCTGATTTTGTGACTAAAAAGGAGGACATTTTAAAGAAAAGGAGGACATTAATTTCACTAATTTAATACATTTATAGAAAGAATCTTGATAAAATATAGAGAAATACTTCAACCAAATCAATTTTTTTTTTTTTTTATCTTCATAAAATGCATGTTTTAATAATTTTTTCATCAAGCATTATTTTTTCAACATCGCTAAATATTCAGTCTTTAACACTGTACTTTTCACTTGACATTATTTTTCTCAGTAAGTCTGATTTCCCAACTAAATACTCATCATGCATAAAAAACGTTCAATCACTGGAAATGCGGACAAAACAGGGAATTCACAACAATGTGTGCGGACAGTAATTTTTACCCCCAAAATAAGGACGTGTCCGCATATATGAGAACGTATGGTAACCCTATCTGGTATTGCTTGGGTAATGTTCCTCTAACTGAAAGGTTCTAATTGCTTGCTTTACTTTGGTTGACAGTACGCCTTAGTTTGGTTACTGGATCTCTACTTAAATGTATTGTAATTAAATTTGTAAGAAAATCCTGTTTTGTTTTTGTTGATTTCTGTTCCAAGTTTAATACGTTTATCATACTTTCTGTACTGAATTTGTATGGTTAATATTATAGTGTTAATGTAATATTAACCCCTACCCCTCACAGTAGAAGAGGAGCGACTAAGTAAGTAAGTAGTGTTAATGTATTAGTTCACCCCTAATTATTCCCATTAGATCATATAGGTACTATGTGGTGATTCTTGCTTTGGCAACATTATGTTTTACTGTACTGCTTAGTTCCTTGGGTAGGTAAATCTTAGCACACTTTCTGTCACACGAGATCTTTTTGTGCTTTTATGTACTACGAGTAAATTACACGTCAAAATATGGTGGGAAATAATTATGGTGCGCTCTTTCTGATGTCACTAAATTCTCATGTGGTCATTTCACTCATGTCCATTTTACTTCAGAAGTACTGTACGTAAACACAGAAACAGTGGCACAAAAGCATAGGAAGCTTCATCTATGATGGGCAATGAGGCTTCACTGGTTAAATATATATAAATATATGATGGAGACACGTATTCGTACTTACCTAAACTGCTTGATATAAATGGGGGGAGGAGGAGAAATTCCAGATAGTGCATCTCCAAAAAGCAACAGAGACAGGAATATTTCTTTAAAAAATAATCAGGTGCAATGATGTACATTAGAGAACAAAGCTCGTTGTTTCAACAGATGCGCAATTTAGCTCCCATCCCTAAACATTGCAAACATTGTGGAAAAGATGCAACTTTGGTGGGAAAAGATGGGATGCACTGACGGACGATAGAATGTTAGTGGTTTTCTTTGTTGCGCGTACTTCTTACATGTAAGAAAGTAGTGAATTATAGTATTTTTATCTAGACGTGTTATGCCTATTTTTGTCTTAAAAGAATTGGGAGGAGAGCGGAATAGCATCAGATGAACTTCATTTGCCTCCGCTCATCCCCCATCTGGGGATAGTCTAGCTTGATCAACCTAATACCGTGCGTATCACGCAGTAGGACTCATCTATCATAAAATACTCCGCACCGAGATATCAGTATTGCAGGATCATTTATGGCTTTCTAGATATCTGACATGTCCAAGTTGGAGCTTTCAGCAGCTAATTGACATGTCTTTCAGATTTGGTTCCAATCCTCTATCAATTCCTTCAATATTTTAATGTGTAGTTTACATCTCATCTCACATGTTCTGATCTTCCTTTCCAGTGCTGTAAATGTTTGACACTGACAAACATTCATATTCATCTCTTTTTTCGCTTCCTGTGGAGCAAAGAGCCACAACTTTAGTTGACCCCCTCCCCCCTTGCTGGAAGCATACAGCAAAGCGCGCACTCCTGCAGCAGGGGTTTATGTAGAAACATTTTGATATGATGAGATTGTCAGCCCCAAGCAAAAATCTACACCAGTCGCCCTTTACGACATGCTTGTGGAAGGAGCAGATATATTCTGTCTTTATCTTCTCAGAGAATCCTGACAACTAATAATCTTTTAATGATGCGTACAAATTTAGTTTTAAGAAGTTGAGTTTTTCGGCAATGCTCACATGCAGACATGGCAAAAGAATGAGCAGACAAATTGGTTGCATGCTAGCATCGACTGCAAAAAAAAAGAAATACTAATAATAATTATGTGTACTGTTCCTGTTGTGATACATAATCGACACTCCATATTCGGAGCAGTCTCATAAAAGAGAAGGACATTTATTACAAAAGAAACAAGCAACACTGGGGCATAATAGCCCGAAGATATGTCATATATGGGTGCCGCTGTGTCTCACTCTACCAGACACAATTCCAGCTCATTCCCTATTATAGCCACGCACATTCTCACTTACACGTCTACGATTTCCATAAAATCATGCCAATTATCGAAATAAAACCGTGTATTTCTGCCATAGCTCTGTCGTAGTCTATTATATCGCCTGGATCTAAAGCGCAACCTGATTTCCTGTATTAATGCTTGGAATTGTTGTCATTTTGCTGTCAGGAATTTGTTGCCATGATTTGTTGTCATGAATGATTTATTTCTTTATTACGAAAGTGCACACTGTCAGTTACTTTTTATTTTACCTGAACAATATTATCAGTACACCACCTAGACAGGAACTTGTCTTTGCTTTTGGGTCACGAATGCCAAATGTCATCTTTTCTTGTTGATTTTGCAACTTTCGTCGAAATGTTCCAAACTGACTATTTAACTTGGTTTTATCCATTTAGTCAACCTCTGGCAGCTTGAATCTAACAATTTTGTTTTATATAGCAATTACTGGGCTTAACTCCATTGTCCGTTATGGTTGTTCAACAGCTAGCACAGGGTAATTATTCTTACTGTCATATGCAGTCCATTAATTTCAGAGCTTCATAGATTGAGGTTGCCACCAGATGTCATGAGCTTACTCTGAAAGCTTTATATATATATATATATATATATATATATATATATATATATATATATATATATATATATATATATATATATATATATATATATATATATATATATAGCGCCTACCAGTGGACAATGTTCTTCAGCTTTATGAAAGTCTGTTCCATGTCAGTAAGTTATCAGCAAACTCTGCGAGGACTATAAATCAATATATCACATAAAGGATATCACACGAATATTATATCGATATATCATTACTTCATTTAACTATCGGTCTTATTTTTTTTTTTTTTTTTTGAATTCTCGCTGTATTTGTAACTTGTATTTACAAGAGTGACAACAACGATATTCCGTAAAGATTTGTAAATTTAAAAAAAAAAACAAAAAAAACTATTTTTTATTACACGCTTTTATTTAACTTCACTTGTATGTCACTTTCATGTCACTTTCAAGTCACTTTCAAATCTTGCAATCGATTTTTCAATCACTTCCAAATGCAATAGCTCTGAGACTTGGCATAGTTGTGTATTCCCGATGACAATACAATAATCAGTCAATTATTAATAATTTAATATTGTAATTTTGACATTATGAGTAATTAAAGTTTTTCGTAAAGCAATGTAAACAAATCAGGTGCCATAATCAAGTTAATTAAAAATTCAAGAGTACGTGGTGTGCTTTATTTTTTTCTATGCGTAAAACAGGGCAGTACTCAAACAAGTGTCTAGCTAAATCAAGGGAAACAATCCAAATGATAAAATTATGAATCAAGGGATGGCCTCTCTCTAGATGGCCTTCAAACTGAAGAGATTGATTGCACCAAATTAACAGGCACAAAGCCATGTAATATTGACGCTCTAAAAGAAATGGATCGCTTAAGAAATTTTAGACCAGATTTACAATAAGTAAAAATATTGTTTATGTTTTAGTATGTTATAATTTTTCTAACACTAAAAAGAAGAAAATATAAAATATACAAAAATATTTTAAACACACGCTTTTAATGCACTAAAAACTCAAATATAATTTCTCAAGAAGTTTATAGCTTGCAGTCAAAAAATGTAACAGCAAATTGACAAAAAGCGTGGGGCGCTGATTCTGCGTGACATTAACTTCTGCTTTATACTTCATTAGACACTTATGGATAAAATATATGATAAGAGCACAAGCGCCCCACGCTTTTTGTCAATTTGATGTAACATTTTTTACTGCAAGCTATAAACTCCATGAAAAATTATTTTTGGGCTTTTAGTGCATTAAAAGCGTGTGTTTAAAATATTTTTTTATATATTTTCTTTGCATTTAGATTACTTCTCAGTTTATTTCCTCTGCTGGTTTTCGTGAGTCTATGCCCGTTGTTGTCGAAACACTGGCCACTTATTTGTCCTTTGTCCCAGAAAAGACTTTCTCTACCTATTTACATTCAATTTACTATTGTTCTTCGCTTAGTTACAATTTTTCTTTCTTCCTTCCTTGTTTGCCTTCCTTTCTTTCTTTCTTTCTTTCTTTTTTGTTCGTACGTTTCAATGAGCGCATACGATTAAATCATTGAATGTGGATTTGTCGGTTAAATCAGGAGCTTAAGAACTGAGGTCTGTAATACTTCACTTCTCGAAGGCAGTTTCTGCCTGTACCTGTTTTAAATTTTCTGTTAGTGTATGCAGTATAGGTTGGTCTTTATTGTTACTCCCGACAGTGCTTTCCCACTTAAATTTATAGTATAAATAAACTTATTTCTAACTTTCTCACCGTAGTTTGTCTTACACTAACAACGTAACAAGAACTTTTTCTACTTGTGATATTGACCTATGTCCCAGTCTTGACATATGGATGCGAGTCATGGGCAATGACTACAACCCATAAAAGCCAGATCCAAACCTCAGAAATGAGGTATCTGAGGAAGGTGGTTGAAGTAACAAGAAGAGACATGGTACGCAACCAGACGATACGTAAAGGCCTTAAATCCTACCCCCTGCAGACCCAAGTAGAACAGTCCCAATTAAGATGGTTTGGCCATGTCTGCAGAATGGGAGAAGATCGGATACCACGACAAGCATGGGAAACAAAGAGCCAAGGATCCAGACCCCGAGGACGACCCAGAGTCCGCTGGGAGGACAACATTAGACAATCTTTGAAGGACCGAGGACTAGAATGGAACCAGGCCAGGAGGAAGACAGCCGATAGGATAATCTGGCGCTCTCTCTTCCAAACCTCTACACCTCACGGTAGAAGGGGAACGACTAAGTAAGATATTGAGTGAAAGGTAATCGCTGATTTGAATTGACTCAAAATTGTTGACTGGTCATTTATCGCGTGATGAACTAATTTCTTTACATCACTCAGTTTCCTTTTTTTAATGAGACGCTTCTTCCATTTCCTTCCACTTTCATTCAATCAGTCAGTCATCGTCATATTAATCATTATCATCATCATTTCCGTTCCTGGGCCTTATGGTGCATGAATTACCACTACAACTTGGTTGTCTTGCGGAAAACTGCACCACAAACATTGATCTGCATAGCAATAGTATCTGTAGCAATTTGTTTTACAGTATCTGTAGCAATTTGTTTTACAGTATCTGTAGCAATTTGTTTTACAGTATCTGTAGCAATTTGTTTTACAGTATCTGTAGCAATTTGTTTTACAGTATCTGTAGCAATTTGTTTTACAGTATCTGTAGGAATTTGTTTTACATACTGATGTTGTCAGCCCCATGTACAACCTCTTATTAATCGCACCTTACGACTTCCTGAAGGAGCAGCTGTACTATTATTTCTTTGTCTCATCAGAGATTCCCTAAAACTTACAAACCAGCTATTGCCTTTGTGAGCTCATCATCCTATAAAACTTACAAACCAGCTATTGCCTTTGTGAGCTCATCATCCTATAAAACTTACAAACCAGCTATTGCCTTTGTGAGCTCATCATCCTATAAAACTTACAAACCAGCTATTGCCTTTGTGAGCTCATCATCCTATAAAACTTACAAACCAGCTATTGCCTTTGTGTGCTCATCATCCTATAAAACTTACAAACCAGCTATTGCCTTTGTGTGCTCATCATCCTATAAAACTTACAAATCAGCTATTGTCTTTGTGTGCTCATCATCCTATAAAACTTACAAATCAGCTATTGTCTTTGTGTGCTCATCATCCTATAAAACTTACAAACCAGCTATTGCCTTTGTGTGCTCATCATCCTATAAAACTTACAAACCAGCTATTGCCTTTGTGTGCTCATCATCCTATAAAACTTACAAATCAGCTATTGTCTTTGTGTGCTCATCATCCTATAAAACTTACAAACCAGCTATTGCCTTTGTGTGCTCATCATCCTATAAAACTTACAAACCAGCTATTGTCTTTGTGTGCTCATCATCCTATAATGTTATTTCATTTGAAAAGAAAATGTTTCAACAGATTTATTTGATCCTCAGTTCTGGTTTCCTCCTGCCTTATGACATTTGGTAATTATACACAGCTGACATCTGATGCCTGATGTATTACACTATTTCCTGTTTCAGACCCCGAGCGGTTCCAGTCGGCGGCGCCCCCGGGGAAGGATGTATGGAATGCTTTTTGAGAGCATTCAATTCTTCATCAAGCAGGATTATGGGGTCGATTTCTGGGATAGTGTCCTAGAGGAGGCAGGGATTCCTAACGTCATATTTATACCCCACAAGGTAAAGAGTGTATGTATGTTCGTACGCCCTACATCTGAAAATTCCTGTGTGAATGACGTACGAGATAGGTTATATACAGTGGCGGCTTTCTTTAATGTGCTGTTGAGCTGCAGCACTCCCTATAAAAAAAGGACTACTATAATACGTAATCCGGACAGACCAAAAAATTGAGGTTACACCGGAAGGGTTGAATACAAGACAAAAAAAAATTATCTAAGACCGTATCGTCGTGTGCTGCGAACGATTACAGTTCAAGTGACCTTGACCTCTTATAAGCGAATGCTTGTTATACACAGCTGCGTTTGGGTTGAATTTATTTAACTCTTTGACTCCGGAACAACGCTCTGAGCGGGGTTTTTAGACTTTGTAGTGAAATTGACAGAGATACAACGGTAAAATACCTCCAAAGATAACATGTAAGGATAAAAAACATAATGCGTAGGCTGCTGATGTACATGATCGCCCAGACCGCGGGTCATCACCCTCCATAAAAATTGACTCGCTAGACAGGAGGGGAACGGCGGATAAAAAGGAAAAAATATGACTGGAAAGATTGCGTGAGACTGGCAAGGCTAAGGAGACGCAATTGGGAGGGATGGAGGAAAGTAAAAATTCACGTCCCCCAAATTGACACGAGGTACGGAATGGACGCTTTTGCAATACCAAGCCCTTGATTTGAATTCAGCGGCTAAAACGCAGATGTTTGAAATATTACAAAAATTTAAAAAGTACTTTTTTCTTAATATTAATGTTAGGAATATAAAAATTAGCTGGCCGGATGGCCCATTCTGAGCAGTGAACTAATATGTTCTTAATTTTACAGACGGATAGATAATATTGAAGATAATGACAAAAGACAGTGTTGTTCACATCATCGACAGACTGTATTGAATCTAAAAGTGTCGCTATTTGCAAAAAAAAAAAAAAAACACGACTTTGAGACGCAGGTGTTCAAATCTACTTAGTATGGAAGAGAAGGGATTTTGTGGTGGCTGTGTCTAAATATAACTTTTAACGACAAAATTTTGGAGGGGAGAGAAAGGTTGGTTCAAAAATCAAGTACATTTTTGTAGAAACACAAGTAGAGACGGACAGACTAACAGATAACCATCCATACTTGACTGAAGCATGACTGAAATGACTTTAGGGTAGGAAATTTGAATTAAAAATAAACCTAGGCAGTGATTGGCCACAGACAAGCATATTGTCGGCGCTTAGACGCGGATTTGGGGTCATTTCTCAATAGTTGTTCAGTGATAGACACAGATTTTAAAGTGTGGTGATTTCCATATGAAAGAAAGTGAAAGAAGTTTAGGGACGCCATACTATAGCCAGCAGCTCAGCTGAGTTTTGCTAGCAATTCTGTGTTATTTATTCATAATCTGGTAAGATTGAAATTATTTCCTTATATATTTTGAATATTGTTTCATGTTCGAGTGATTTGATACTGCCATATCATAATCTAGCCTTACAAACAAGTAGGGATTTGCTCTAGACCCCCCGCCCTAGTCAGGGTCTAGGGACCAACAATATACATAAACTCCAGCAAGGGTTAGGCAAGACAGATCAAGTGTTGAGAATAATGAAACATATTACCTATCCTCTTTTAGGGCAGAAAACTAATAAATATTTTTTCAGAATCTATAGTCTGGGAGGATCTATCTGATGTAAAACACCATGGTAAATGTGCTGTTTGGTCAGAGAGATCTGACCTGTCTGTATGATGTGGTTGTTGTGTCAGTGTTGTGTCCAGACGTGGGTAGAGAATAGATTTTGACACATGGCCCATACTTTGATTGCAGAGCTGTGAGTTTCTGTTGTCAACAAAGCAGTGTCTATTCAGTTGGTGACTTTACTCGAGTGTATCTGTGCAGTACTTGTGACAGAGACCACCATTATTGCCCGCCAGCACGGAGAGGTGGGACCACCAGATTTCAGCACCAGAGCTACAACTACAAGATGAGTGAGCCTCTGGTCTGCTGGACATTCACCAACGCTTTGTAGTTACTAATACCCCCATAAAAATTCCCACCATTTTCTGGACACTGTGTAGTCAATATAGACAGGTGTGATGAGGCCACCCCAACAGCACAAACATTAACTATCCTCCCAAGTAGATGACTACTAGAACATTTTAATAAAACTAACTAGTATAGTACATATATATGTACACTATTGCATTTATGATATAATATTCCATGCATTTCTTTCATAATCTCTAAACCCTTTTAAGTTCTGGTCAATCTAAAAAATTGATCCAGAACAAAATAAATGTAATATAATTCTATCAAAAAATTTTGCACACGTGAGTTAGTTCAGTGTATTTTAACATTTATTAATATTATTAGTCTTGTTAAATATCTGTGGGTATATCTATAACCTATTACACCACACTACATATCATAACCCTAGACACTTTACGTAGCTACATTCATTTAAAAAAAATAGTGTGAGGTCGTAGTGGTAGCAAGAAAGGCCTTCTGACAATTCACAACTACATCTTATCTCAGGAGCCTTCACAGCTGGCCTCATACATTACATTTAGTAATATCACCATCATACAATACCATCAAACACCACTACATAGATTGGGGGCTCGTCCGGGATAATTAGCCCAACAGTAATATTAGGATCTCCTGGTGGGAGAAATAAAAGTAGGGAAATAAATTGTAAAATTCCCTTTAAAATTAAAAGTGTCCCTGCAGATAAAAGTTGGTGAATCTTCACAGCCAGTAATAATTAATTAGTTAACTGGTTAGTTAGAATTAGTTAGACTATAGTCATAAGAAGTACTTAGTGTATTTACTGGTTAGAGATTTAGCTTGTATATTATTATATTGTCTAAAAAGTATGGCGGAGTTAGCAAAATTTAGATCAGCTGCTGTGCTCACCGCGAAGGAGATGGGAATGGATGGTCAAATTTTAATTCAATACGTAACGGCTGAATGTGATAAATATATTGAACGGGAAGAAAGGAGATTAGAAAAAGAGGCTGAAAGAAAATTAGAGGCTGAAAGGTTAGCTGAAGAGAAGAGGTTACAAATTGAGGCTGATAGAGACATTAAGAGGCTGCAGATTGAGGCAGAAGAAAAACGACAGCAAAGGGAAGCAGAAGATAGAAGGTTGCAAAGGGAGCACGAATTACGACTAAGGGAGCTGGAATTACAAGGCCCGGCCCCTGAAAATGGTGCCAGCCCTTTTGCCTCGATGCTACGCCCAGTCTGGGAGCCTCAAACTCAGCTATGGGGTTTCATTTAGACCATTTTGTTGAAAAAGACGATGACATAGAGGGGTACCTAGGACGTTTTGAGTTATTAGCTACTACATATGGGTTAGAGAGAGAGAGAGGTGGAGCTTAAAGCTATCACAGGGATTGAGAGGTACTTCTTATGAAGTATTTGCCAAAATGAACAGGGAAGACCAAGACAATTATGACATGTTAAAGCAGGCTTTGTTATTAAGGTACGAGAAGAATGGTGAATTTTATCGTAAGAAATTCAGAAATGCCAAACTGTTGTCTGGGGAGACATACCACCAATTCTCTGCTAGACTAGAAACCTATTTGGAGAAATGGACGGCTCTGGGGAAGACCCAAGATCTTAAAGAAATGATCATGATTGAGCAATTGAGAGAGTCCATGGCTCCAGACATGAGAAAATTTCTCATGGAACAAGGTGCAGAGAAGTTGGGGGAAATTTTAAATGTTGCTGAGAGGTATCAGGCAGCCCAGGCAGAGGTAAGTGGTGCTAAAAAGAAGCACATAGACAATTTTAAAGCTCCACAGCAATTTAATAAATTTGATAATAGAGAGCAGGGAAATAAAGGTAGGACAAACTTTGAGCAGCCAAGAAATGACTATCGCGACAGAAACTCACAGTTCAATGACCAAAAGTTCAATGAAAGAAAATCGTTGAACCAAGGAAAAAGATGGTGTAAATGGTGCAAGAAGGATAACCATAACACCGAATTTTGTAGAAGGAAACCTTCAAACATTGCTGCAATGAAGTCGGGGACGCAAAGATTAAAGGTTAATCCTAAGGGACAACAGGAACCTTATCACCCCCCAGTTTGTGAGGATGTTATTTGTAATGGGGTCACCATAAGGTGCCTTTATGATACAGGTTTGGATTATGATTCAGTTGTGAAGTCTAGCCTAGTGGACCCAAGTCAGTACACCACAGAAACAGTGGAAATACAAGGGGCGACTAAGGACATACCACTCATGACACTTCCCATCGCAAGGATAACGGTGAAAACTCGCTATGTGGAAGGAGAAATCAGAGCAGCAGTGATAGATGAACCAATCTACCCTCTGATATTGGGGTGTAGATACGTCTTCTTGGGGAACCCCGAGAAACCTGTGATCATGGCGACAGTGCAGACCAGGTCACAGAAGAAGGAGGAAGAAGGTGAACCTATAAATGCTCATCCAGAGGAGATGAGGAAGGCGCAGGCTGAGGATAGGACACTCAAGCCCTGTTTTAAAAAATTGCCCAAATGCCACACACCTCCGAGCAAGGGGGAATATTTCATGAAGAACAAACTATTATATAGGAAGACAGGAACTAGATCCACTGGTCACGGACAGTTAGTTCTTCCCAAGATATATAGGGCAAACTTAATAAGGAGCTTACATGTTGGAAAAGATGGTGACCATGAGAAAGTCGGTACCATCTGCCAAAAGATTGCTCGAAAATACTATTGGCCCGACGTAAATGTCGATGTTGAAAACTTTGTAGAAGCATGTGGCGTATTTCATGAGGGAACACCCACAAAGGGAAAATATGTGCAGGGCCTAGAAACGCCACGGGGCAACTTTAGGCCTGAAAGGAAAGCTAACTATACTCGGGTAGACAAAGTGGAATGGGAGCCCCCTTTTCACACCCAGTCGTCACTTGAATGGATTAACATGGCCACTATGCGACAAGTACAAAGAAGAAATTTAACCCAGAATAATCTGACAATCCCTCGGTCAGGATTATATAAGCTGGAAGAACAGAAAAGAGAGCGAAGATCTCTCATAAGCAATCTAAAGTGGGGAGACAAACCCCAGAAAAAAATTGGTAGTGGTCGATTTGTGAGTGATGATTCTAGGAAGAAAAGTCCTCATTATGGAGCTTCTAATGGACGGGACCCGATGGGTTCCATGAAAAATAAGTATGATAAATTAAAGATCCAGATGTAACCCTATTAAGGACCTGGACAGATGAGAAGGCGGAAGAGACTGTTACCTCATCGTATCAATACGTGAACGAACTGACCACTCGTTTGAAAGCTGGATGGAAACTGGCAAATGATAATTTGAAGCAAGCCAGGAAGAAACATGCAGCATATTTTAATAGGAAGGCAAAGGACAGGGAACTGGCAGTCGGAGAGAAGGTGCTGCTTCTACTACCCGGAAGCCAGAATAAATTACAAATTGGTTGGCAAGGTCCATATACGGTTCTAGAGAAGGTGTCTAGAACAAACTATAAAATTGACAAAAAGGGGAAGGAGAAAGTTTATCATGTAAACCTGTTAAAGAAGTATCTGGACAGACCACTCCAGGAAAGCACCCCCTTATTGACCTTAGCTATTGCAACCCAGATGCAAAAAGAACCACTCACCTCACATGAATACCCATTACATCCTTGTGAAACCGCAGCACAGGTAAAAGTCAGTAAGCACCTGACTAAAAACCAGAGGGAGAGAGTTCAACAAGTTCTGGAGGAACATACAGATGTATTAACAGATAAACCAGGCCATACAAATTTGCTACAGTATGACATGAAACTGGTAGACTCAAACCCAATCTGTATGAGAGCCTATTCTATTCCGTTCGCGAAGGAGAAGGCATTGAAGGAAGAAATAGAGTATTTGTTGAAGGAGGGGATTATTTCGCACAGTGAATCATCTTTTAGTTCTAGTGTCGTTTTGTGGAGGAAACCGTCTGGGGAACACAGACTGTGCATAGATTACAGGAAACTGAATGCTGTCACAGAAGGACAAGTGGATCCATTACCAGACACAAAACAGTTATTTGCCAGACTGAACAAGGCAAAATACTTTTCAAAGGTGGATCTTAGTAAAGGCTATTACCAGATCCCAGTGAAGCCTGAAGTGAGACCTTATTTGGCTTTTAGCACTTCGGATGGACATTATGAATTCAATATGCTACCATTCGGACTGAAAAATGCTCCGAGTGTGTTTTCAAGGATGATGCGAAAATTGTTGGATCCCCTGAATAACCCATGTATCACGAATTTCATGGATGATATTCTCGTCGCCACAGAGACATTTGAAGAACACATTGAAGCTCTGGAGATGTTGTTTGATAGACTTCGGGAGGCGAACTTAACTGCTAGGCCAACAAAATGTTGTATTGGATGCAAAGAGTTGGAATTCTTGGGACACACTGTATATCAGGGTAATATGACCCCTGATCCTAAGAATTTGGAAAAACTGCAGAGAGCACCTAGGCCGCAAACAAAAAAAGACGTGCGATCATTCGTGTCGTTATGCGGATTTTATCAGAAATACATCAAAAATTTTAACGCTATATGTGCTCCTCTGACTGATCTGACTCGCAAGGGACTTCCAGATAAAATTATTTGGACTGCACAATGTGAACTAGCGTTCCAAGAGTTAAAGGAAAAACTCACTAGCAAGCCTATTCTCAAACTGCCTGATTTGACACAGGACTTTGTCTTAAGAACCGATGCAAGTAATGTAGGACTCGGAGGGGTTTTGTTGCAAAGATCATCTTCACCTGATGGGGAACTTAAACCAGTCGCTTATGCAAGCCGCAAATTGAATAAGGCGGAACAAGGATACTCCACAAGCGAAACAGAATGTTTAGCATTAATCTGGGCAATAAAGAAGTTTCAAATCTATCTGTATGGTAGGACTTTAGTGGTGGAGACGGACCATCAGCCTCTCGTGTTCTTGTCTCAGGCTAAGCATGAAAACGCAAGATTGCTGTGGTGGTCTTTGTTGCTTCAACCTTATCAGTTTAGTATCCAATATATCCCAGGCAAATTGAATGTCGGTGCAGATTTCCTCAGTCGGCACCCCTGTGATCAAAATTAGAGTAGTGGCAGACCTGAGGAGTAATTTTACCTATGTGTATCGCTGGTTTTGGAACTTGCCATAGGCATGTTTTCAAGTGGGGAGATGTGTAGTGAAATTGACAGAGATACAACGGTAAAATACCTCCAAAGATAACATGTAAGGATAAAAAACATAATGCGTAGGCTGCTGATGTACATGATCGCCCAGACCGCGGGTCATCACCCTCCATAAAAATTGACTCGCTAGACAGGAGGGGAACGGCGGATAAAAAGGAAAAAATATGACTGGAAAGATTGCGTGAGACTGGCAAGGCTAAGGAGACGCAATTGGGAGGGATGGAGGAAAGTAAAAATTCACGTCCCCCAAATTGACACGAGGTACGGAATGGACGCTTTTGCAATACCAAGCCCTTGATTTGAATTCAGCGGCTAAAACGCAGATGTTTGAAATATTACAAAAATTTAAAAAGTACTTTTTTCTTAATATTAATGTTAGGAATATAAAAATTAGCTGGCCGGATGGCCCATTCTGAGCAGTGAACTAATATGTTTTTAATTTTACAGACGGATAGATAATATTGAAGATAATGAGAAAAGACAGTGTTGTTCACATCATCGACAGACTGTATTGAATCTAAAAGTGTCGCTATTTGCAAAAAAAAAAAAAAACACGACTTTGAGACGCAGGTGTTCAAATCTACTTAGTATGGAAGAGAAGGGATTTTGTGGTGGCTGTGTCTAAATATAACTTTTAACGACAAAATTTTGGAGGGGAGAGAAAGGTTGGTTCAAAAATCAAGTACATTTTTGTAGAAACACAAGTAGAGACGGACAGACTAACAGATAACCATCCATACTTGACTGAAGCATGACTGAAATGACTTTAGAGTAGGAAATTTGAATTTAAAATAAACCTAGGCAGTGATTGGCCACAGACAAGCATATTGCGCGCAGAGACGGGGATTTGGGGTCATTTCTCAATAGTTGTTCAGTGATAGACACAGATTTTAAAGTGTGGTGATTTCCATATGAAAGAAAGTGAAAGAAGTTTAGGGACGCCATACTATAGCCAGCAGCTCAGCTGAGTTTTGCTAGCAAGTCTGTGTTATTTATTCATAATCTGGTAAGATTGAAATTATTTCCTTATATATTTTGAATATTGTTTCATGTTCGAGTGATTTGATACTGCCATATCGAAATCTAGCCTTACAAACAAGTAGGTATTTGCTCTAGACCCCCCGCCCTAGTCAGGGTCTAGGGACCAACAATGTACATAAACTCCAGCAAGGGTTAGGCAAGACGGATCAAGTGTTGAGAATAATGAAACATATTACCTATCCTCTTTTAGGGCAGAAAACTAATAAATATTTTTTCAGAATCTATAGTCTGGGAGGATCTATCTGATGTAAAACCACCATGGTAAATGTGCTGTTTGGTCAGAGAGATCTGACCTGTCTGTATGATGTGGTTGTTGTGTCAGTGTTGTGTCCAGACGTGGGTAGAGAATAGATTTTGACACATGGCCCATACTTTGATTGCAGAGCTGTGAGTTTCTGTTGTCAACAAAGCAGTGTCTATTCAGTTGGTGACTTTACTCGAGTGTATCTGTGCAGTACTTGTGACAGAGACCACCATTATTGCCCGCCAGCACGGAGAGGTGGGACCACCAGATTTCAGCACCAGAGCTACAACTACAAGATGAGTGAGCCTCTGGTCTGCTGGACATTCACCAACGCTTTGTAGTTACTAATACCCCCATAAAAATTCCCACCATTTTCTGGACACTGTGTAGTCAATATAGACAGGTGTGATGAGGCCACCCCAACAGCACAAACATTAACTATCCTCCCAAGTAGATGACTACTAGAACATTTTAATAAAACTAACTAGTATAGTACATATATATGTACACTATTGCATTTATGATATAATATTCCATGCATTTCTTTCATAATCTCTAAACCCTGTTAAGTTCTGGTCAATCTAAAAAATTGATCCAGAACAAAATAAATGTAATATAATTCTATCAAAAAATTTTGCACACGTGAGTTAGTTCAGTGTATTTTAACATTTATTAATATTATTAGTCTTGTTAAATATCTGTGGGTATATCTATAACCTATTACACCACACTACATATCATAACCCTAGACACTTTACGTAGCTACATTCATTAAAAAAAAAAATAGTGTGAGGTCGTAGTGGTAGCAAGAAAGGCCTTCTGACAATTCACAACTACATCTTATCTCAGGAGCCTTCACAGCTGGCCTCATACATTACATTTAGTAATATCACCATCATACAATACCATCAAACACCACTACAGACTTTCACGAATGAAAATTACGGCACGGCGAAAAATAATTGCGGAGTCAAAGAGTTAACAAGTGCTGCAACGAAAGACAGCTCCCAAGTGCAAGGAACTATAATTAAAGGGAAGTTACAATGAAAATTTTAAACTCGAGAAATAGCAGCATAAATGTCTGTGTAACCTGGTTTGAAACTCGGGAAACTGCTTCGACTGACAAGGATTACTCCTAGTTGCAGTAAACTTTTAAAATAACTTTTCAGATGTTCTTGACAGATTTTAGATGAGATAAGACACTAATCTTTGTGTCTGGGTTGATATTTTACATGGTGGTCACAATTTGTGAGTGTTATGTACCGTTTAGTATTTTAAATGAATGAACAGTGCAGCACACCCCAATGACAACCCCCTGGAACCGCCACTGGTTATATATAAGGTGAATCATGTCAAATCAGTGTAGTAACACTGTTTAAATTTGGTTAGAAAGGTTACTTTGGTCTGTCAACATATCTATTTCGTGGTCGTACACTGTTTCAATTTTGTTAGACAGGTTACTTTGGTCTGTCAACAAATCCATTAATTTCTTTTACGCTGATAGGCTACTTTTGCATACCACGGATAATTCAGTAGATTTATGGGGTGGAAACTTTATTACAAGGGTACTTCCATCAATTATTTTACACCGTTTACATTCAGTTAGAAACAGGGGCGTACTTAAAGTATTTGACACTCGGGGTGCATCCTTAATTTTGTAACACCCACGCACCCACCCCACCCCGCACCCCCATAAAACAGACAGAAAAATCTGTTATGCTTGCATGTAGATTTTTATACATTATAGTACTATCATAACAGTGTCCGATGACACCCCCTCCTGGCTGTCACCCAGGGAAGACCGGCCCCTTTTGTCCTTGGCACTCCAGCGGTTAGAGAGATTTTGTCATCGCTTTCAGAAACTATTTATAATGTCAAAATATATTTATGTATAAAGGAAGTCCGGAATGCAATCAAACACTTAAAAAGTGGAAAATCTCCTGGTTGTGATGAAATAACAGCTGAAATGATACAGGCAGGAAGAGAAGGCAGCGCTCGTATATACCATGCATTATGCTGCAAGATCTGGCAAAGCGGAATTTGGCCCAAGGAATGGAAAAGATCAATTTACATACCCTTGCCAAAAAAGGGCAACCTGAAACTGTGCACAAACTACAGAACTATAGCTCTTATAAGCCATGCCAGCAAAATACTTTTACAAATCATAATGAAAAGGATGCAACAAAAGCTAGAAACAGAAATAAATGAAGTACAGGCGGGTTTTCGACCAGGTAGAGGCACTAGGGATCATATATTCAACATGAGGATCATCATAGAAAAGTGTAGAGAATTCAACGTTGACCTACATACTTGTTTCATTGATTACACAAAAGCTTTCGATTGTGTACAACATCAGCAGTTATGGGCTATTATGAAAAATATGGGATTTCCAAACCACCTTATACAACTCATCGCACTGCTGTACCAAGAACAACAGGCAGCCGTAAGAATAGAGGGGGAAACATCAGAATGGTTTGAAGTACAGAAAGGAGTAAGACAAGGCTGTACCCTTTCCCCTTACCTGTTTAACATTTATGCCGAGAATATCATGAGAAACGTAAGAGATGACCAAGAACACACAGAGTTTGACTCATTTAACATCGGCGGGTACCAGATCCCGGAAATCAGATATGCTGACGACACAGTCCTCCTATCGACCAACCCAGAAGGACTTGAACAATTACTTCTGTCCACCAAAAAACACAGCGAGGCCCAGAATCTATACCTAAACACCAAGAAGACCAAAGTATTGACAACAGACAAAGTAAAGACCAAACCAGAAATTGAAATTGATAACGAAGAACTGGAAAGTGTCAATGAATTCGAATACTTAGGATCAATCATTAACAGCTCTGGCGACTGTGCAGTAGAAATTAAAAGAAGACTTGCAATTGCTTCACATAAGCTAATACAGATGAAAAAACCTATGGCAAGGCACAAGCAAAGAAACAAAGTTACAACTGATCAGAGCATGTATATTCCCAGTAGCAACATACGGCTGCGAGACTTGGACACTCAATAAAACAGTTGTAAAAAAGATTACATCATTCGAAATGAAATGCTACAGAAGGATGTTGAGAATACCCTGGACAGAAAAAAAAGACCAACAGAGAAGTACTGCACTCACTAAATGTACAGGAACATTGGCTCCTAAATACCATCGCAATAAGGAAGCTGAAATTTTTCGGTCATATAAAAAGACATAATAGTCTGGAAAAAACAGTGATGGAAGGCATGGTCCCTGGAAAAAGGGGAAGGGGTCGACCTAGACGACGGTGGACCCAGGACATCACAGAGAGTCTGAACTTGTCTTTGGCTGATGCAGGTCGACTTGCCCAGAATCGTGATGCGTTCAGAGCAGCTGTAATGGAGACAACGTTCTGGAAAGAATACGTCACATGATGATGAATAAAGGAAATATTTGAAAAGTCGCTAGCTTTTATGTCAATTCATATTACGTTTATACTTTAAGTAATTTTGTGAATGGGAATAAAAGCAACCATTTATAATGTCAGTAATTTTGTGTAATGCCTTAATAAAAGCAACAATTTATAATGTTGGTAATTTTATGCAATGCCTTAATAAAAGCAACAATTAATAATGTCGGTAATTTTATGCAATGCCTTAATAAAAGCAACAATTAATAATGTCGGTAATTTTATGCAATGCCTTAATAAAAGCAACAATTAATAATGTCGGTAGTATTGTGTAATGCCTTAATAAAAGCAACAATTTATAATGTCGGTAATTTTATCTTCTTCTTCATTGATCCTTAGCCGCCGACCGTCAAAGCAGTCAGTGGCCATCACACCTGGTGGCGTCTTGTAGGGCAACAACAAATTGATTCCACTTTGCTCGGTCGGTGGCCATCCTTCGTACAGTGCCCCAACTCTTGTTCATTCTTTGCATCTCAGCCTCCACAGTCCTCCGCCAAGTCGTTTTTGGTAGGCCTCTCTTTTGTTTTCCTTCAGGGGTCCATAGCATAGCTGTTCTTGTGATGGCATCGGGGTCTCTTCTGAGGACATGGCCAACCCAGCTCCAGCGTCTGCCAGCTATGACGGTGTGCATGTCCTCTTGCTTGCTCCGAGTTAGCAGATTTTGGTTGGTGATGGTATTCGGCCAAAAGATTCGGAGAATTTTTCTTAGGCATGTTGTGTGAAAAAAAGGACAATTTCGGCATTTCCTTCTCTGTAACTCTCCAGCATTCTGCACCATAGAGAAGTACAGAAATCACACAGCTCTGATATAATCTTAATTTTCTTAATGCGCTGTACTGAGAGGACTTCCAGATGTTGTTTAGACTAAAAAAGACTGTTCTTGCTTCGTTCATTCTGTTGTTGATGTCTTTGCTTGCTCCGCCGTCTGGTGTTACTAGGCATCCTAGGTATATGAAGGTGTCTGTCTGTTCCAGTTGCTGATTCCTTACTGATACGGGCTCAGGGTTGCTCACATTGAGCGTCATGACCTCTGTCTTCTCTAGACTGATGTTCAATCCCACCTGCTGGCTACACTTATTAAGTCTATCCGTTTTTTTCTGGATGTGTTGATGTGAATGTGCTAGTAGTGCAATGTCATCTGCATATTCCAGATCTTCTAAAGTAGAAAATGTAGTCCATCTTATTCCTCTTGGAATGCCCTCTGTCGTCTGGCGCATCACCCAGTCTATGACTGTTAAAAATAGAGTGGTTGATAAGGGGCATCCCTGTCGTACTCTTGTCTTCACCTCAAAGGTTAGGTTGCTCTGCCCAACGCTACACATAAAGTTGGCATAGAGGCTTTTTATAATGGAAACATTGCAGCTAGGAACTCCATAAGCCCTCAGTATTTTCCATAAAAGCAACAATTTATAATCCCGGTAATTTTATGCAATGCACTAATAAAAGCAACAATTTATAATGTGGATAATTTTGTGTAATGCCATAATAAAAGCAACAATTTACAATGTCGGTAATATTGTGTATGTGTTAAAAAAAGCAACCATTTATAATGTGAGTAATTGTGTGCATGTGAATAAAAGCTACCATTTATAACATCAGAGTAATGTTCTGTATGCGTTAATAAAAGTGATCATTTATAATGTTATTAATTTTGTTAGTTTGAACAAAAGTGACAATTTATAACATAAAATAAAAACCAGACCCTAACTATTCCACCTACGATTTTCGTTTCTTTCCTTTCGCTACGAATATTTTTAATCCTTCACTTTTCTTCCTACATTCAACACCAACATTACAGGAAAGTAAAAAGTGTTTAGGTAACAATCTAAGTACAGATGTGCCTATAGATGTCTTATTTAAAATAGAATCACCAGACCGCAAAGTCTTTCATATTTGCACGCGCCCTAATATAACCGACGGACCATGTGTCTAGGTTGAACGAGATAAAACTCCTAATTTAAAAAAAAATGTCTAATTTTCGTAACCGTGTTATCAGTATCTCGTGTAGTTCCATGGGATCTCTCACGTGACAAAGAAAGAATATGTCTACTGCACCTTCAGGTAAGTCGCACAAGGCGACTAGGATGCTGTTGTGCATATGGGGGGGGGGAGGGGGGGGCTGGCAACCTCATCATGTACAACAAATAGTAACAGAAATCATCGCTGCAAGAGCACGTGACTGTTTGGTGCAGGCTGTTTGGAGTGGTAGCTGCATGATCCGGGGGTGCAAAGGAAAATATGATAATGATGAGGATGATGATGATTATGATGATTATTATATTGATGATTATTATGATGATGAGCAAGTGACTGTTTGGGGCAGGCTTCCTGCACGAGGACGTGACTGCTTGGTGCAGGCTTCCTGCACGAGCAAGTGACTGGTGTAGGCTTCTTGCACGAGCAAGTGACTGTTTGGTGTAGGCTTCTTGCACGAGCAAGCGACTGTTTGGTGTAGGCTTCCTGCACGAGCAAGTGACTGTTTGGTGTAGGCTTCCTGCACGAGCAAGTGACTGTTTGGTGTAGGCTTCTTGCACGAGCAAGTGACTGTTTGGTGTAGGCTTCTTGCACGAGCAAGTGACTGTTTGGTGCAGGCTTCCTGCACGAGCAAGTGACTGTTTGGTGTAGGCTTCCTGCACGAGCAAGTGACTGTTTGGTGTAGGCTTCCTGCACGAGGACGAGCTTGAGTGGTAGCTGCATGATCCGGGGGTGCAAAGGAAAATATGATAATGATGAGGATGATGATGATTATGATGATTACTATATTGATGATTATGATGATGATTATGATGATAATTATAATGATAATTGTGATGATGATTATGATGATGATATTAGCAAATCGTCTTTCATTCGCAGACATATCCAGACGAATGGATGGTCAACTTGGCTAAGGCCACTTGTACTGTTCTAGACGATGAAGAGCTCAAAAATGTGATGCTTTACTTTGGCACCTGCTTCGTGAACTTCTGCTGCAAGTTTTCTTACGACAAAATACTTAGGTAGGAATTTGCCTTCAAACATTAGACACCAAGTACTACTCTGTGTTAAACTAGAAGTCCGTATGTCGGAATGATTGCATTTATATATGTGGAAGTATTACATTTATGTGCGTGGAACTACTACATTTATGTCAGAGGAATTATTACATTTATATCATCATAATCATCATCATCGTCTCCTTTTTCGCTCCGTATGAAGCATACAGCTACCTCTGCAGTTGACCTTGTTAAATGAAGCAAATTCCAAGTAAACAATCTCTTGATCCGTTAATTTCTGTAGCTATTTATTTACACGTTGGTGTTAGTAACACGTTGGTGTTATTAACACGTTGGTGTTATTAACACGTTGGTGTTATTAACACGTTGCCAGTCCAATGCACAAGCTCATATTAGTCGTCGTTTACGACATGCATGAGAGAACGGTTCTCATATTGTTTCTTTGTCCCCTCAGAGACCCCCGAGAGATACTCAGTGCTACATTTATATATGTTTAGTGTGAATGACTTTTATCCAAACCTCAGGATTGAGGTATCTGAGAAAGTTGGTGAAGTAACAAGAAAAGACATGGTCCACACACCAGACAATACGTCAAGGCCTCAAAACCCAACACCTGCAGACCCAAGTAGAACAGTCCCAGCTAAGATGGTTTGGCCATGTCTGCAGAATGGGAGAAGATCGGCTGCCACAGGCATGAATGGAAGGCTAAGAGCCAGGGATCCAGACCTCTAGGGTGACACAAAGTCTGCTGGGAGGACAACATTAGACAATCGCTGAAGGACCGAGGAGTAGAATGGAACCAGGTCAGGAGGAAGACATCCGATAAGATAGTATGGCGCTCTCTCTTCCAAATCTTTACACCTAACGGTAGAAGGGGAACGACTAAGTAAGTAATAATTACTAATGAAGTTAATAATGTATTAATGTGTAAACACTTTGAGAAATGTACTATTGCAGGGCAGACATGCTAAAGGAAATAATGTATATTTCTTTACCCTGAAGAAATAAATACTTCCTTCGTTCGTTGGTTATTTTTCTCCTTGTACGTAATTTAAAACCATCATCTCTCAACAGGTTTTAAACCCATTCCCTACATCAATTTCTCTCTTGATGTTCCTTTCTGTCTTCGTGCCAGCCTCTGCATCTTATTTCCTTTTTCAGAAGTGGGAGGAGTTTCACTAGCTTTGAAGAGGAGAGCGAATGAGCATCGGATGAGCCCTCAAACAAATGTAATTATCTTGTTAGCCGTCGATATTGTTATAATTAGGGTATTCATTGTAGCTTATTTTACATTCTGTGTTTTATTGGTATTTGTAATTAACTGAAATTGGCGATAGTTATTAACATGAGGGTTTGTTGTTTACATGTTTAATGAAATCCTTTGTCTTATTGTGTATCGAGAAAAGAAATTTTACACTTCAGTGCTGTTGTGAACTTTTCATGCGTGTGCTATTACAATAATGTTTAATAATTTTTATTTATTTATTTTTGTTGCTTTTGTTTGCCTGTTTTTGTCAATCAGTCGATACCTTTAGCTTCTCATGCTGGCTGAGCGCCCGTTCACGTTGTATTTTTACAACAAGGCGATGGACCTTCATTGATCTAATTATTTCAATAGGTATCACCGCTTTGCGGTTCATAAATATCATAATGGAACGTTGCTCCTCTACTGTGCTTGTAAATAACGGTAAGGTCATCTTTAAAGAAATTAAACTTCATCCGAATCATAATCAGATGTCTCTGAGAAATTAATAATCAATCTCGGTTGAATGAAGGACAAACCATCATTCGCCCAATATTCCTCTTCCTCATGTAACACATGGTTCTCACATTTCTTCCAATAATCCCTGGCTATATTGGAGATGGCGGCTTTTGTAAGTATTTCAACATCTTTTAATTTGAACGTTCTATTTTCTGTTGCTACCTGTTCCTTAATTTTAACCCTGACTAATTCTATTGGGTTTAAGTGAGAATGGTAAGGAGGCAATCTTAAACATCTGTGACTGTGACGTACGTCTAAGTATGACAAATGAATTTCCCTGACTCGATGGATTATAACAGAATATTGGCCTCTCATAACTTTAGAACCCCTGATCATCTATTGTAACTTTAACCTGCATGCAGCATTTCCACGAGAATTTTACACGCTGGATCATTAATATGTAGCCTGCTATCTTCTGTGAACTTTTGAGATCGCATGGTCTTTGATGGGAGGTTAAATCACGCCCACGACCATCTCTGAGAACGATTTATAGCAATCTTTTCCTTAACGCCGGCCCAAAAGAGGACGTGGCCAGAGACTCACTCCTGTTTCTAGAGCAATTAACAGCAGTTCATTTTCTAACCTGGCTGTAGCCCCGCATGGTGGGAGTTGCCAAAGCTTCTCAGAACAGCGGTGCCATCAAAGACAGACTGATCTTCAGAATTCAACGTGGAGCGGTATACGATCTAAAGAATCAGGGAACTCTCAGCTAACGTAGTTAGCTTCTCGAGAAATTTTCGCACCCTTATGCGAGCAGCCTGAGACGAAGAAGATCGGTAGACCGGGGAAAACGGAGGAAACACAGCGGTTAACACAACGGCGTTGTACCTCGGATTTTGCTATACTTCAAGAAAGGTGTGAAAATTCATCACGTCCCATTTAAGTTACATTCGAGATGTATAAATAAAGAACTCCGAAAACTGCATTTTATCGTTCGTTCTGACAGAATCCTAGTTGCACTAGCAAATAGCCTAGTCGGATTCCTGCTAGATTTCATCTACCTTCGTTGACTATTGGAGTGTATTATTTCTGCGCAGACGGTAATTTATACATTAGCTTCGAGTGATCAGTGGTCTAGTTATTTCACTGGATTGTGGTGTAAATTTAACCTTATTAAATAAACCCATTTTCAAAGTTCTAGTGCAAACTAATGTTACATCTAAAAGTATTTCCTAATACAATTGACGCGTAAAGGGAATTATAACTAGTAAATACAGTTTAGTTCTGTATAGATAGATGTGCTTTTGATTATTTTTAACTCACGGGGAGTTTTCCTGATTTGTTAAATTGACGACGCTAATAAAGTAAATAGGCTAACTGTAATTTATCGCGTGTCAGATTATAATATGATTTGTAATGCATTTCTTGTTTTGATTATCTTTCATTCAGAACGATCATTCAACCTGCATCCCAGCAATTATAAATTATATACAGAGTTCTGACCAACTCAATTCGATAACTCCAGTAACATATGAACTTTTTTAAAGCTAAACTTGTGGCGACCTGTAATGGGCCCCGCTCCTCTGAATTTAACTGAGAATAAAGCCACCCAAGAAACACTTTAAAAGACTAGTTCATATAGTCCTTAAAGTAAACTGGAAACAGAACATATTTTATTCACTGCCCTATTTGTGAAGAAAAACATAGATCTACCTGAACACTGTCTGTCAAGTATATTCAGTGGATTTTACCCACCCCCGAAGAAGAACTTACCTCAGTGTTTTTAACTTGTGACAGTACGGAAAAAGAAAGTTATCTCCACCCGCTGTGCCAATTTTAGGAACCACACCATACCTCACGCCTAGCCAAGTGCCTGTGCCATTCATTAGGAACTTTATCTTAACCAACAGTAGCCTTTGCGCTTCACCGTCTGGCGATTTTTTGAGACTATTTGTTACCTCGTTAAATCTGGGGCCTGACACGGAAGAAATAAGAAGACCAGTCCATTATTCCACGGTATTAGCTGCTGTGGTAAATGATTCCTAGAGTGCCAGAATTCACCATTTTGGTAAGTCTGCGTGTGTGTCTGTGGGATGGCCAGCCCTAGTGTGTTTTTTTTTTAATGAAAGGAGATTTAATCTTTTCTTTACCCTTTTAATTAGTTCGACCTAGTATTAAGGTGCATTATATTCATTGTACGGGACTTCTCCTAGCGGGATTGTGTAACTGTGTTCATTCCCCCTCCCGTAAAATTTGTTGATTAAAGGGAGACATTTGAGACCCTAGCTTTCCTCTACACCCCCCCCCCTTTACTGTAACCCCGTGCCCCAGAGTAATAAATTTACCGGTTGGTTAAATTGCCTATCTCTGATCCCCCCCCCCCCCCCCCCACCCCCTTTCTTGTCTTTTGGACCGGGTCTTGTCTGTTAGAAAATACAACCGGGAAACGGTGGATGGGATATTTCTCCTCAAACCCCCCTCTTCCCTTATCATATTTGTATTCTGTAACCTTTGATTTTTGACTGTAAATGTATAATTATTTGTGACTGATTTATGATAATAAAGGTATTGAACTTTATTTGTATTGGTTGTCGGCTGGCCCAAAACTCCAAACATTTCCCATCTGTGTAGGCTGTATTCATGTACGTTGTGCCACAGAATCACCAAATCGGTGAGTGCGCCTGAGCGACTGGAACTGGCAAACAATTGTTTGTTCAGAAGAGAGATAGGAATAGTCTGTGAGAAACAGATATTGTCGTAATAAGAGACTGTCCTTGCTCTTCCCAGCGCTTGTGAATCTACTACCTCATTCTCCTAAATCCTTATTCTCACAGAGCCTTCAATATCACTCTACACTCTAAAGGGACCAACATCCATCAGAACCCTCTCAGATAAAAATTACGACAGTGACCATGTTCATGGATTGCCTTGTCTATGTGAAATATCTTTGTATGCTGTGTCTTTTTTACAATTCCAAGTAATTCAGGCTTCAGGGTCATTTCGTTGCTGTTTTTGGTCAGCCAAATGTTTATTACATCTTTAGTACTTGATGAATTAGGAACTTTATCTTCTGATGCCACAACGTTGTGATATGAAGCAGTGTCCATTATCAAACACGACGGTCTATCCAATGAAGGAAGTACATGATTCACAATCCAATCTTGAAATATCTTGCCATTCATCTCTGTATGATAATCCCTATTATCTGTGGATTTTGAAACAAATATGAGTTCAGTATTATTTAGAAGCCCATGATGGCTGCTTCCTGCGTGTGCAATTATTAGGCGCTGTCCTTTGCTGCTTGGTACTAGTCTCTTAGTTGTCCCATCAGATGATTGCCATTCTCGTTCATTACTGTGGTGCGCATTGATCCAAGTTTCATCTAAATACACAAAATCATAACAATCTCTTCTCATTTCTCTGACCTCGCGTAAATATTTGCTTCTCATTGCAACTATATGAGGCTTCTCACAAATAAGGTTTCTACCACCAACATATTTTCTAAAAGTGAATCCCAAACTTCTAATAGTCCTCCATAGCGTAGATTTGGAAATATCAATGTCATTATTCTTTCTTAACCAAATTTTCAATTTCCTTAAAGTCACTGCCTCATTATTGTGAAACATATTGCAAATTTCCCTGCGGATCAATTCTCTGTCAAAATTATCCACCACTCTTGGCCTAATTTTCGTGTGTAAAACACTGGAATTAGAAATTTCAGATGTCGCTATCCAGCGGTGCGATGATCGTTTGCTTATCCCCAAGGCATGAATAGTCCTCTTTTGTGGGTTTGAAATAGAATGAAATAGTTTTCCTCGAGTAGCTTCATTGCAGAAATACTTTAAAATCCTATTTGTGATTTGCTGTAATGTCATAAAATGTACTCGCAGACTCATTTTTCCTACTTAACCACACAATACTTTTTGTAGACACACCACTGATTGACAATGTGTGCGTAACACCGGATATAAACTGTTTTATGTTCAAGAAGTGCAATTTCACGCAATTTCACGCTAAAATCATGCCAATTAGTTGATAAACCAATCATGTGCAAATGAGGTCGTATAATTTACTGTAGACATTTCAATATGTGTGTGTGTGATGTGTGTTGGCAAGTTGGATTTTGATATTATATCGCAAAGAAACGAAAATTGAAACCAATGGCCGCATTTTAATGAAAAATTTAATTCATAGGGTCTATACCATTTCAAATTCACACACAAAATTTCACTTATATGCGTTATATATTCGCTGAGATATAGCATTTTGAAGTTGGGCAAAGCTAGTGAAACGAGCTATACCGATGTATGATAGGTCGGTCGGTCACACTCAAAATAGTAACTCGCGCCAGAAAAAAAAAGTGCGCAACGCACGGTGTGCAACTTGCGCCGCGGCGTGGGTGTTATATAAAACAAATACTTTGAATTTTTTTTTTTTTTTTTTTTTTTATTCTTTCACGAAAATAGTAGCGCTCGACAAAGAAAAAGTGCGTAAAAATTGGTGTGCATGAGCCCTCACCCGATGTACAAATCATGAAAACTTGAAAGTTTTTGTTAAAACCCCTTATTATCAGGGAACACTCTTTGAAAACAATCAACGCACTTTCACACGAAATGTTGTCATCAAAGAACTTTTAAATTGAATCTAAAATAACATAATTCTCGCCGTGTGTACGTTGGTCACTGCTGAGGAATGCAACCATGTTGAGAAATTGTATTGTTTCCATTATATATACTCTCCCGAAAATAGTTACAATCAACAAAGAAAAGCGTTCAAATGATAGTGTTCATGAACAGTTTGATTACAATGTATAATGGAAAGAAATCGAAAATACTCTAAGAATGTACTTCTATCTACTAATCCAGGAACGGAAACAGCACACTATAATTAAAAACCCGTCAAGTTTGACGGGTTATTGCTAGTAAAATAATAAAAGCTAAAATGGCAAATAAGCTAATGGTACAAGAGACAGCAAAAATTGCAGCCATCTATGAAGTCGTGTGTTGAACAGACCGGATCTCAAGCTGAGCTGTAATGATAATATGACATAACATTTTATGCAATAAAAATGGTAATTAAGTCTCTTTATTTTGACGTGGGCTTCATATAAATTATAGTATATAACAATAAATGAGGAGGCTGCTGTAAAACTGGTAAGGAAACAAATATATAAATTTTTAAAAATAAAATGGTATGAAATCAGTTTTACAAGTTAATGTTACACAGGAAACACGAGACGTTTCGGGTTTCACTCTTCGTCAGCCACAATTACAAACAGGTGGCAAGGACAAGAATTACATACAGCTCAAAGAAATACGAGGATGAGAAACAAATACAAAACAAAGCAATACAAGCAGATGAAAAAGTAAACAACAACAGGTGATGAGCGAAAAAAGAACAATAATAAAACATTTTCCACTGTGTCCCAATGGACATTTCTCTCTGAGTTTTAGCAGAACAACAACAGCTATTCCCTTTTACCGCTCCTATATCTTTTATTTTCTATTTATCTTTACGCAGTCAGATTAGTTTTCTCATTTCTTTTCTTTACTATTTTCGTTTGTTTGTCAACATATGACGCTACGCAGTGACGAGGGGGGTCAGAATTTGGTGACGAAGTGTGACAAGGTGAGAACTGGGGGTAAGAAATGTGGTGTCACACAAAAAGTAAGGATCATTCTTTCATAAATGATGTCGGAACAAAACAGATTTTGTAACCTCCCTTCTCACAGTCTACATTTACCCGCAAAAATTAACAACTCCCTCGTGGACGACTTATGTTAGTACTAGCAATAACCCGTCAAACTTGACGGGTTTTTTAATTATAGTGTGCTGTTTCCGTTCCCGGATGAGCAGATAGAAGTACATTCTTAGAGTGGTTTTTGTTTCTTTCCATTATACAGTGTAATCAAACTGTTCTTGTGTTAGTATTATAATCTCTGCTGAAATATCGGACAATTGTTATAATCTTTAATTGGTTTAAATTATTGTTGTTTAATTATATATTTTTTTCAACATAATGTATTACACACCTTTCCAATAAAGTATGTCAACCTTGATGCAAAAGGATTTCTAGTTCGTTCAATGGAGCAGCATCTTACTTTGCCATGGAATAATGATAACGAAGAGAATAATCTATTGATAATGACTTCAGTTTTCAATCCCTTGAATTCTTGTGGATTTGATCTCAACTTTAACATTACTTTATGAAACTTTACCATTACTTTATGAAACTTTAACATTACTTTATGAAACTTTAACATTACTTTATGAAACTTTAACATTACTTTATGAAACTTTAACATTACTTTATGAAACTTTAACATGAGTAAGAATTATTAAGTTATTGATGTGTTTATTTTACATTTAATTTATTGTTTGAAAGTAAATCAAGCCAAAATGAGCGATATTTAAAAAAAAAAACATTTGACAACATTTAACCAGCAAAGCAGTCAGTGTAAGAGCCTGATTAATTAAACATTATTTTACTTAAAAGATTCTTATTTTGTCTGCACTAGTAGATTAATAATTGACATTCGATTACAGTCTTCCTTTTCAGTTTTACAAATAAGTGGGGGGGGGGGGGGGAAGAGATTTGTGACGTCACGTGAGTGGGGTGTGTGGGTTTTCGTGACGAAATTTGACAAGGGAAGGGGAAATTGGGTAAAAATGGCAAAAACTTGCATGACATCATATGTGGACGACCCTCAAAGACCTCGTGACTGTAACGTAGGTCTTCATTGCCCTATGTCCTAGTAAGACAACAACAAAAAAAAAAAGACAACAGATAGTGACATAGCATATATTGGTGGCATGACCGGTTCACTTTCTCCCTGCCTTTGCTTTCCATAGCTCAAGATCATTGTCAGGTACACATTTACAGGTGGGTAGAATTGAGCTTGTCGTTACCGGGTTTTGAACCCACAGCCTGGTAACTTTGCCGTGAAAGTCAAGAGCTGTAACTATTCTGCCAGTTGGACGCTCTAGTAAGACGTACTTTTCCAAATTCGTTAATCTTACTATTTTCTTAAAGCCTCGCTGCCGCTTTTGAAGTAGGACTCGTTCATTGTGTGGTGTAGGAATTCGTTGTTTGATGAAGGAATACGCGTGTATTCGTTGTTTGGCGTAGAATTACGCGTATATTCATTGTTTTGGTGTTGGAATACGCGTATATTCATTGTTTGGTGTAAGAATGCTTGTGTATTCATTGTTTGATGTAGGAATTCGCACGTGTTCATTGTTTGATGTAAGAATTCATTCATTCATAACCCTCCACTCCCAAAGGAGCATAGGCTTTCAACAAACACATGCCATCATCTCAAGTTCTTTCCACGTTCTCCTTATCATTTTCATCTCTGTTTCCAGCTCTCTTCTCCATGTGCTTCTTGGTCTACCTCTGCCTCTCTTGCCCTGGGGGTTCCAGAACAAGGACTGCCTTGTAATGCTATCAACAGGTTTCCTCAGTCTGTGTCCTATCCATCGCCATCGTCTTCTTCTCATCTCTTGTTCCACTGGCAATTGTCTAGTTCTTGTCATTAGTTCCATGTTGGTAACCTTGTCATACCATTTTAATCCCTCTTTTCAACGCAAGCATCCATTTATGAAAGTCTGTATCTTTTTGGTTGTTGTCTTTGTTGTTCTCCATGTCTCAGAGCCATACAATGGGACTGACTTCACATTTGAGTTGAAGATTCTTATTTTCGTGTTGGATCCGATTTCTCTTGATCTCCATATATTTCCCAATGCAATGGAAGCTCCTCTTGCTTTTTGTATTCTTATTTTGATATCACTGTCTGTCCCTCCAACTTTGTCTATATTGTTGCCAAGATACGTGTACGATTCTACATCTTGTATTGGTGCTTCTTCAAGTTCAACCCTGTTATCATTACTTGCATTTATTCTCATCATTTTTGTCCCTGTTGGTGTAATCCAACGAAATCCCTCTTATAATGTATACACTCTCTTTCACTGTAGACGGTTATGGTGGATGCTTTTCTCTCACACTAACGGCGTTAGTACCACAAATCGTCTGATGGCTTGTAACCACGAACTTTAGACAAATAGAAAGAAACAAATGCCTGCTGAGTACATTTGTTCGCCGCAAACTAACAGGCCCATTGTCATGCGCTCCACCCACCAATGTTAACCTCTCAGAAGAATTAAATTCTCGAGCACACAGTGTAACTCAGGGACTATTATGAAAATTCACCAATATCCTTCTGGGTGTTAACTAGGAAATTTCGTCTGGAGTGCGTGAATAATGATTTGCCTGAGTTACAATTAAAAAAGGTACATAAATCTCACAAGATAATATGTTACACTGGAGGCACATATGATGTCATAATCATCACTGCACCAGTCGGAGTCTGGGGTCGCTCTACTGTCGGGTTTCCCGCACTACTAGTCAGAAACAATCACCAGCTCTTGTTGTAGTGGTTCATGAATTTACTATTTTCATATGTTGAGGTTGCCAGCATCATATATATCCACAAGCAAGAAAACGTGTTAAATTCACGTTTGTAATAGAAATGTTCACAACTTACCCCAAATTTCTGGGAATACACAATCTCCTTGCGCAGATTTCAGATTTACGAGAGCAATTTCGGTGCATATTCTCTCAAATCAATTTCGTCTGAGAAATTCCTCTTATGACGGTGTTCTATGAATCACTTGGACTGGGAAACTAGTAATTCCTCTTCGACGGGTGTTCTGCGATACACTTGGTCTGGGATATTATTTCTCTTATGACTAATGATCCAATTCATAGGTTTCCAGTCCTAATATGTAAAGTCCTGTTCCTGAAGTTTTACAGTCTGTGTATTTAAATATGCGCGTTTACTCTTAAGGTTTCAGAGTTGCCCAAATACTGTCGATCTGTCACTTTTGATATAGGAATTCTAGGTCCGATTCTTCTGTGGCTGCTTGGGAGTTGCTCGGTTGAATCTGCGAAGCTGTCTATTCTGTGTTTCTGAGTTCACTAGATTATATCTCTCATTCTCAGTTCAATTCACAGATGGTGTTTCCGCCGAATGTTCCAATAAAATTATTTGTATATTCCGGCATCTCAAGCCAAACCAATCAAATCTCTCTAGCACTGTTTGGGTGGGGAAGTTGTAAATATCCCCTCGCGTGTTTAAAATATAAAATTTAATATCCACGCGTTACCTCTTTATAATAAGACGTAATATTGTTCCAACTACACCTATCTGCTTCCCATGATATTGTGACCATGTTTTTCTGGCGTAATGTCTCCCGCCAAGATGTCTACCCCGACATATTATCCAATTATCGCCTTTATCTGCGTGCCTCCGCCAGACAGATGTCTGGTCAGACAATGTTGTCTTCTTTCATCGTCTCACAATACAAATTTGTGTCAACACGGTCATCAGCTTTTCACTGGGGTCGATGTTGGACCGACACGTTTCCAAAGTTGGTCAGACGGATTCAAATAGGTAAGCGGGTGACCGGTCGGATGACTGGGTATTGTTACGATAATACTACAGTTTACCTGGCGGAAAGTAAATACGTCTGAGGAGGGGTAAACAAGATAAAGACAGGCCTATAGCAAATACTTCCATAGGGTAGTGCACTGTTAGAGACTTTCCCCTACTAGATCCAACGAAGAAAGTAAAATAATGAATGGAAGGCCATAAAATATGCCAAATAATAGCGAAGAGTGAGAGGAAAAGAAAAAAGTGATCACGCCGGAGTGGACGTGAGATCGCACAACCGTATCGTCACATTGATTTGTATGTTAAGTGGGCTTGGCGATCTGGTAATCTTCATAGTTTCTGTCTTTGATGTGTTGATCTTCGTGTTGTACCTTCCATGGGTTGAAATAAATGTATTTGCATGTTTTTGCAAATGATTTTCATCTTCACCCATTACACGTTGGTCATCTGCAAACAGTATCTAATTCAATGGGTTGTCTTCTATAGACAAGGATGGTAAAATTGTAGAGTCGTAGGAATGGATATGCAATGAAAGTAGCATCTGCCAGGCACCTAGATTGAGGAGGGGACACAGTCGTGATGAACGCATGTAGCCTTGTCTATATTCATCGTGGGGGTTGGGGGGTAAATACTGTTTACCTCGGTCGGGCGTAAGCGACTCTGTTTAGTGGAATTCGTCTGCTGTTACTATTTGAACTCGCAGACCATATTTCTGCTGCTTCGGTAATTTCTAGTGCATAAATGATATTCGCACGCGCAAGGAGATAATTCATGGTTCATTTCCTGGCTAGACGTTTTTATTATTTCGATTTCCTTTTTGAGTGAGTGTTTATGTGAGTATGTGTGTGTGTGTGAGTGATTTTTTTGTGTGTGCATTACACGCAACTCATTTCATTCCATACTATCATGCTGTGATCAATTTCATGCTGTGTCAAAAGATATTGTGTGTGTGGTCAGGGCCTAGTCTAGGATATTTGACGCCTTCAGCAAACCTCATTTACCGCCTCCAAGTGTGTGAGTGTATAACATATATATATATATATATATATATATATATATATATATATATATATATATATATATATATATATATATATATATATATATATATATATATCTGTATATATATACACACACTCAAGCACATGAGACATGCACGCACATAAATGTGCTAATATAAATGTACGAGGGGCGTTCAGAAAGTAATGCACCACATCGTTTTTCTCAGGAGCTGTTTATTCAAAAAGCATGAAATTTATAAACAATATACATGGAAATGTCATGTAAACATCGGTATTATTCAACATAATCCCCATCAACTTGTACGGCTTTATGCCAGCGCGAAACAAGTGCATGTATTCCTAGCCCGTACCAGATTTTGTCTTGATCATTTAGCCATTTCTTCGCTGCATGAATCAATCCTTCATCATCTTCAAACCTTGTCCAACGGAGTGCATCTTTAAGTGGACCAAATAGATGAAAATCAGAGGGTGTCAAATCGGGACTATAGGGTGGATGGGGTAGTACAGTCCAACCCAATTTGGTGATTGCTTCCCGTGTTGCCAGACTTGTGTGAGGTCGCGCATTGTCTTGAAGGAGAAGCAGATCTGCTGGATTCTTGTGCGGCCGAACTCTGCGAAAACGTTGATTGAGTTTTTTCAATGTCTTAATGTAAGCTTGCGAATTGATTGTCTCTCCTCTTGGCATAACGTCCACAAGAATCACACCTTCAATGTCCCAAAAGACAGTGATCATGACCTTTCCAGCTGAAGGAATTGTCTTGAATTTCTTTCTTCGTGGTGATTGCGGATGATGCCACTCCATTGACTGTCTTTTTGTCCCAGGTTCAAAATGATGTGCCCAGGTTTCGTCACCTGTAACGATCTTAGCCAAAAAGTTCTGTCTATCAGCATTGAAACGCTCCAACAATTCAGAAGAAATTGCTTTCCTTTGCAATCGGTGGTCATTTGTGAGACTTCGAGGAACCCATCTTGCGCAAACCTTAGAAAATCCGAGAGTTTTTATAACTGCATTTGCACTACCAATGCTGACTGACAGCTGTAAGGCCAATTGTTGAGTAGTGATTCGCCTATCAGTAAGAATAATGCCCTCAGCGCATTTCAACATTTCTGCGTTGGTGGCTGTGGCAGGACGTCCACAGCGCGGCCGATCAAGCAGCTCCGTATCTCCACTTCCTGATTCTTTGATTCTCTGAACCCAGCGACTGACTGTACTCCTGCCGACTGCAAAACTTCCATACAGATCACATAGACGCTTGTGAATGTTCACAACAGTTTCCTTCTCTGCAACGAGAAATTCTATCACAATTCGCTGCTTATAACGCAAGTTGCTAACACGCTCCATTTCAACAGTTTAGGGCAGCCGTATTATTTGGCCGGTTGCAGTGCAATTTGGTGCACACAATTGGCACATGCCATATTTGAAGTGTGCAAAATTTCATGCTTCTATCTTCATTATTAGCTGAGAAAAACTATGTGGTGCATTATTTTCTGAACGCCCTTCGTATGTACACACTCTTAATTACCATTGGGTAGAACAGCGTTTCTCAAAGTGTTTGATCTCAGTACCCCTTTACACTGTTAAACGTTATTGACGACCCCAAAGATCTTTTTATTATGGTGGGTTATACCGTGAGAGAATGAGAGTGAAAAGGCGAAATAACATCTTAGATTTTTATGAAAATAGTTTTGTGCTCGCGGACCCTAGGAAAAGGTTTCAGGGACCCCCTGGGTGGAGGGACCACATATTGAGAATTGCTGGTGTAGAAGGACCACAGAAAATGAGATGTTTCTTCCCCCTTGGAATTACGTTTTTTTTTTTCGTTATACCAATTGTTTATTTCACTCGATGTTGCCACCCTCCAAATGTTACTGCCCTTGGCGACTGCCTAGTCTACCTAATGGTAAAATGTGTGGTCATATTCTACAGTTTGCTTGTCTCCCCTGGACATAGACACATTTCTGCCAGATTTTTAATTTATTGAACATATAAGAGTGTCTTATCCACAACAGGAGAAGATTGACAGAATGACCGCCAACCGTTTGAGAAAGAAACCAAATGGCGATGAAAGGCGTCTGAAACAGACCGCCACTTTTATGAGTGGAATTGATGTGTTTATATCAGGGCGAATGATGCCGAAGAAGAAATATGCATGGTTCACATAAAACTTAAAAAACATTTAACACCGTTAAATCCTATAATGGTTTTACTTGTAGTATAATATACATTCTTCTTATTTGTTTTTTAGCTGCCCACGGAGTATAGGCCTTCAGCAAACACACTTCAAGCCTTCCTGTTCTCCATAATGACCTTCAAGTTCTTTCTGTCTTCTTTATCGAACTTATCATCCGTTTCCTATTCGTTCCCTGTGGAGCAGCAAGCCGGCTCTAGAGCAGTGATATTCAACCTTTTTTTGTTCAGATATAATTTATCTTTAACTATACTACTGGACAAAAGTTAAGGGCCGCCATTCAATATAGACAAGGTTTATATAATTCTTCGTGAGCAGGGTCGATTTTCCAAATGTCCGGTAGCTTGAAATCTCTCAAGAAGTCTCTGAATGGTAGAGTGGGACATTGCTAAACGTCTTGCAACATGACGAACAGATTGACCATCCTGAATCCATGCCATGGCTCGACCACGGTCTTACAGTGCTGAGACTTCTCCTTGGTGGCATGGCTAATGCAGTGATCATTTCGACCACTTGTCATACTGATTTATTGCATACCAACGGTGAACACTCTTTACCGATGATCATTTTCCACGTGCATTCAAATTCAACTCACGTTTTCACCTTTTGAACTAGTGGGGCGTGTTGCAAAAACCATGAGTTTTAGCAGCAGCAATGGCAATTTTCACGTGCGGGTTAAAGTGACCCAGTTTTTGGACATTTAAAAAAAATTAACCTAGTGCACACAGAAATGTATACACATTTCTCTGAGCTCAGTTTTAATGACATTTTCACTTGTCTTTACAGTTTGCCAATCAATTATATAAACCTTGTCTAAACTGAATGGCGTCCCTTAACTTTTGTCCAGTAGTATATGTACCCCGAGGGTTATTGGTGCATAATTCCAAGTTTTCAATTTACCTATCATCATCATCAATATAAATAATTATCGCCGTTTGTACGTCGGTCACATCTAAGGGATGCAACTGTGGTTGAAAGTTAGACATTAATTGTATTGTTTCTCTTATATGTACTCTCCCGAAAATAGTAACATTCAAAGAAGAAAAGTCGGTGTAGAACTCAGTTTCATTCCGGAAACGGATTTAACTCATTATTTTGTTAAAAATAACCTTAAAATGTAAGTTTTTGATTATTTCTTCAAGACAAAATTTTAATTTAAAGTATTGCAGACTTATTATTATGGATCAAATTGATAAGATGTCTGCAAAACGAGCTGCAGATGCTAAGAGGAAGAGACGATCGCGTCAATCACAACGAACAAGCGAGAAAGAACTTTTATACTGAATTAAACAATATTTTAAAAATATATTACAGTTTTTGATTTACTTCCGTCATTATTGATGAGTTATTGCTAGTACATAAATAAAATTCTAGGGCATAGGGCTAGTATCTGAAATAAATTACATAATTTACATCCAATATAATAAATTAAAGTTTAATACATTTAAAGTTTAATATTTTTTTAATAATTAAACAATAAGTTTTAATTTTACAAATACATATTACTTATTTCATATCGTGTAAAAATTATTAAATGAACAAATAATCTCGCCAAGCTGTTGCACCGCTACAAGCCTTTAACTTGACTAGACGTACCGCTCTCACACACACCACACACGTATTACGAGAGGCAGGGAGTTAGAAGCAGGGAGGGAGTGAGACAGGATTAAGACGCGCATTAGAGTAAACAACCGAACTATTGCTTCAAAATAAAATAAAAAAGAAATAAGATGAAAAAAATAAAATAATAAAATACAATTTTTATTGCCTCAACAGGTTATCTTTTCAAAACAAAGTTTTCAGTACTGAAAGTAATTTACTTAAAATAATGAAAAATAAGAAAACCCTCCGACGGTGCATTGGCAGATTATTTTTTAAGTACCTAATTACATGTCTTCTCGTACCGCTAGGGGTACTCGTGTCCCAGGTTGAATACCACTGCTAGTGCATTCATAATGGGTTCGGCAACAACTTAGATCAAGCGGTCGGCAACTGGTCAGTCTTGATCTACCTGTAGATTACAAATACTGTCACAAAGTAAATCAAAATATAATAATAATGTTTGAAATGGCCACTAAACGGTTTGGTTTTTTAAGGACTATTTTCATTGCACACGGACTACACCATCAGTACTCCCATTTCCTTCATTAGATCACACAAGGAGGATCTCAGCACAGTGCACGAACTCCGTAGCACCGGCGAGAATCCCAATGTGTTTATATAGGAATCACACATTCTATAAACACTTTTGTTGTTGGTAGGTTTCTAATTTGTAAATTTTGCCAGGGTAGCGGCCTGATAGGCCTACTCTTTACGATTTCCAACTGCCGTGAGGTTTTTAACATGTGCAACTTGCACAAGGGACCTCCTATTTTTTCGCCCTTATCCGAGAAGGCTAGGCATCCGATCTCACTACCCAGGAGACCAGGGGGGAGTATGACATCACTAGGACCACTGGTTCTGAAATTTTTTTTCCATAAATTATATTCCCTCAACTGGGAGTCGAACCCAGTGCCTCTAGAACTCGAGGCGGACGCCATACCTCTTAGCCACTCCGACCCCCCACTAAACGGACGTGACAATAAACAGCAAACATTGTTGCCCGCTATGACGTCACGTTTTCAACAGGTCGGATCTCAAGCTGAGTTGTAATGTTACTGTGACATAGAATATTAAAATATAATAATAAAACTTTGTTCAATTCTCGTTATTTTTGACGTTTGTTTCATTAAACTCATTGGATATGAATCAAGAAATAATGGTTAAAACATAGGAAGTAACTTTTCAATCACCCTGTATGGGTCATGGGGCGGGCGGGGGGGGGGGGGGGAGGGGGGGAGAGAGAGAAAGGGAGAGAGAAAGATAAATAATTTTGAAGGTGGAACCATTTCGAACTAGCCCTGCGAGCGGCATTTAAAAGCGCAGTCATCATCTCATCTCAACCCTTAACCCGTCATGGGCCGTAGGTGTGCCATGGTGGAAGCATCAGCAGACAGGTTCCTCCACTGCTCTCTATCCTCAGCAATGCGTACAAGTGTGGAAAAACCGTGTCCTGCCCATTCTTTGATGTTATCAGCCCAGGATTTTCTTTGCCTTCCTCTTCTCCGTTTACCTTCGACTGTTCCCTGGAGGATCGTTTTCGAAAGGGAGTCATGACGAGTTACATGCCCAAACCAGGCAAGCTTTCGACGATTCACTACTGACAAAAGTGGTTCTTGGTGGCCTGCATAGGTGTTTATCTTCTCTCTAACATAGACATTTGTTTTGTGCTCTTTATAGCAAATGCGCAAAATTCTTCTATAACATTTATACTCGAAAGCCCGAATCCTTCGCTCCGTATCTGCAGTGAGTGTCCAGCCCTCACATCCATACAAGAGAATAGATAATACAAGTGATTTGTATAATTTGATCTTCACAGGAAAACTGATGTTACTTTTCCAGATCACATTCAGCCTTGTCATGGCAGCTGCGGCCATCTCAAGTCTTGTCTTGATTTCTTTACTTGATCTTCCATCACTACATATAGTGGACCCCAAATATTTAATGGTGTTAACTTCTTTTAAAAGCGCAGTATTTCCAGGATTATAAGTGGTTTTTCCCAAAGCTGTGTAGTGGGCCACAAAATGTCACACTCTGACTCCTGAAATTTTAGAACTCCGACTTTCGACTTCGACTTCCAACTCCAACTACAGTTTTTGTTTTACTAGTCATATGAAATAAAATTTGGAGTCGACTTCCGGACAATTTGTCACCACTGATAACGCTGACTCCGCTAAAAAACGACTGACACCACGACCACGACTCCAGACTCCGACTTCAGAGTCCTGGTTTATTTCTCGTTTCCAGCGAAAACTCACAAGCTAATTTTTTAATATTCACTTTTTTCTTGAAATGCATGAGAATGAGATGCAATCTTCACTTTGAATTTAATTTATCAGTCGGTAAAATGTCATTTAGTTTGAAATTAACACGTCTCTTTCCATGGAATTGCAGGAAGCATCTGGTCCAGCAGATATAAAAGTTACAATAAGGCTGCGCTTATTCCAAATTCCAAATATTCTGAAACCTGAAATAAACATGATTATTTTTCATGATAGATCTTTAGCTGGCTCAGTGTTTCTACAGTAGATCTCAAACCTCCTAGCTTGCCTACCTCTTAAGTGACATGCGTAATGGCACTCGATTAGATTTACATCTGCCAAATAGGCACCTAGTACAATATTTACACATGTGTGTCTGTTTGTCAACGTTTTTATCTGTCGGTCGTTCATCTATAAAAATTTACCTTTTTTTCTGTCTGTCAGTTCTATCTATAACACTTCAGACTACGTTTACCTTTTACCTTTCTATCTATAACACTTCAGACTACGTTTACCTTTTACCTTTCTATCTATATAACTTCAGACTACGTTTACCTTTTACCTTTCTATCTATATAACTTCAGACTACGTTTACCTTTTACCTTTCTATCTATATAACTTCAGACTACGTTTACCTTTTACCTTTCTATCTATATAACTTCAGACTACGTTTACCTTTTACCTTTCTATCTATATAACTTCAGACTACGTTTACCTTTCTATCTATATCACTTCATCTTTGCCTTTCAGTGGTTGTCTTTCTATCTATATTAGTTTATCATTTGTCTTTGGTCTGTCTCTCTCTCTCTCAATAAACTTATCTTTTTTTTCAGACTCGCTGGAAGAAATTATAGAGACTTCTTGAACGAGATTGATAATGTCCATGAAACCATCAGGTTCTCCCATCCAAAAATGCAGGTAAGAATATGTACTTCAGACCAACATATAAACATCAACTACTGACCAACATATAAACACCAAAAACTGTCCAACATATAATCACCAACTACACACCACCATATAAACACCAACTTATAAACACCAACTACTGACCAACATACAAATACCAGTTACAGACCAACATATAAACATCAACGACAGACCAACATATAAACATCAACTTATCGACAACAGCTACTGTCCAACATATAAACATCAATACATAGACAACAGCTACTGGCCAACATATAAACATCAACATATAGACAACAGCTACTGTCCAACATATAAACATCAATATATAGACAACAGCTACTGGCCAACATATAAACATCAACATATCGACAACAACTACTGGCCAACGTAACCACCACAGCAAGAGCATATGACCACTTGATGCAGGGTTCCTGCGAAGGAGCCATCTGCAGAAGTGGTCCAGTGGTCTCTAAGAAGTGAAAAAGAAAGTGAATGAAAACCGAGATTGACGTATGTGATTCATCACTGGTTGAAACATCAGACTACTATAACGTGTTATAGTTAATCATATTCACGTATGTGATTCATCCCTGGTTGAAACATCAGTACTATAACGTGTTATAGTTAATCTCGGTTTGGAATACTGATGAGGAAAAGCTGGGGTTCTAGTAATCACTCACCAACATCAGTTTGACCTCTTGACCCTGCGACTTTCACCAGCACATTTATGCAAATAGCTTTCAGCGCGGGCCTTCTGCCGAGGATCCGTGAATGGATTCTTGTGGTTCCGTGAATGGATTGTAGGGGGATCCATATGCATAACCCAAACATTTGAATTTTATTTTTCACCAAAATTTTTATTCGTGGAATCATCATAGATTTTTGTATTTAAGGAAATATTTTATGATTATTATTATGATTATTTTTACAGATTTTTTTTTTATTTTTCATTGTTTTTATACGAGTATTTCAGTATGACTACGTAAGCATAACAACTTTTATTTTATTTTATAAGAAAATTGATTATTTGTCTGTAAAAAATTTTAATTATGTGTTTATGTAAATTTTTTTTAAAAGAAGCAGTCCGTAGACCTTATCGAACATTCAATGGGGTCTATGACACAAGAAAGGTTAAGAAGCCCTGTTTAAGGATATGCGTGGATTCGACACCATGTTTAATGTAGTTACTTCTCACAGATTCCTCCACGAGCATTGAAAGGACCTTGTCATCGATACTAGTTCTGTAGATATCGTTATCTCAAGAGAACATGTACGAATCCATCAACAGAACAGATAACGGGCATATGCATAGACTGTTTACTAACTCACATAAACGCTCCGTCTGACGTAGATGGAATTTTTCTCCCCAGGGTTTAGGCCCGACACATTCTGAAATAGTGACCTCAGTATGAACCGGCATAGCGGGATCTGAGCGTGCCATCACAGCTAACGTCAGTAGTCTTCACACAACACATTTTTGTAATTTTCATCGTTATTGAACCTCGTCCGTTCGGTCAAAATTGTACAACAAAATAACAACGGCTTTATACCCCATGCAGTGTGAGATACAAAGAATGAACCAGAGCTGGGACACTGTACGTAGGATGGCGCCGACCGAACAAAGTGGAAGATGATTGTTACCCTACAAGACGCCACCAGGCGTGATGGCCACTGACAGCTTTGAAAATCGGCGGCTAAGGATCAAAGAAGAAGAGGAGAGACTCACGCATACTGTCCATCAATTTCATGTGTTAACATAGCGTTGGTTTAAAAGAAAAAGGAAAAATAAGTACACAGTATTTATATCACATTTCGAACGGGCCTTCTCTGACCTTTGACATTAGGTCACGCTGCAAAATACTGTGTCAAATATAAAGTGTTCGAACATTGTTCTTTCCTCCTCTCTGTTATCTTTTCTAAAAAGTGGTTTAAGATACTTTTCCATGTAATGGAAATATTGTCACTTTTCTTGTACGGTTTTCTGACATCTCTTTCTTCCACTGTTTCTCTCCTATATTTCATCAATCATCATCATTTCCCCTTTGCCCACTATGGAGCATAGAGCTGGCGTTCTTGTAGGAAGCTGACACCAAAATATTCATGTGCTTTTGCAGTAGTGCTTTCTGCAGCAATCTGTTATACATCATGAGGTTGCCAATCGCATGTAGAACCTCGTTTTAGTCGCCTTTTACGACATGCTTGAGGGAGGTGTAATCCTATTCTTTCTGTTTCTCCCCAGAGACACCCCTCCCCCTCTACTACACGTTGGTAATCGAGTTTCTTATAAACAAATCGGAGGTACTCATTAGAAAGAAAGAAAGGTCATGGTGCCTTTAGGCTGGTTCCCTGGTTCGAATCCCCGGAGTGTTTATCACTTCTGTTATTTTTCTGTTTTCTAGAGTCCTCGTTCTTTCGTAGAATGTTAGACGGGCGTGTTTGCTCTATTCTCAACCCTCTTAAAATAACGCTCTTTCTTTCTTTTTGTCTTCTTTTTGTCTTTAATTTACCTATTTTCGTGAATTATTTAGTACTCACATGGCTAGGGTTGTAGAATAGGTCGCCCCACGTGCATATATGATAGCCACTGGTTTCTCTCGCTGCATATGTCACGTGGTTCTTCTACATGCGTTTGATCATTGTCGTAGATTAGTGATAGGAAAATTAAGACATAGATTGGTCCCTTCTGAATAGATTAGAACAGGTGATAGCTCAGTGAGAGGTAATGTAAAGAAAAATAGCTTTTCACGAGTGAGATGGTGGAAACTACTTAGAACCTGTCCCTGAAATTGAGAAGTCTCTCTCTTTCAGCCTATCTCTACAACAGAAAGTATTTGACAGACAGATTACTCAGTTATATGGATGTACTATATATCAACCACTCACCGACACGCACACATAAGTGACGACAGTTAGACGCACAGACGTGAAAACTATAACAATGGAATATAGATATTTTGGGACGAGCTGACCGACACACTTGAATAAGTTTATGTAAATTTTATTTATCATAAGAAAATTCACCACAAGCATAAATTTAGAATATCAATCCCATATAAATATACATACACATAAGTTAAGGAATTACTAAAAGAATAGACCCATAGGTGTAATCCTTTCCCCCTCTGTTTAGCCCATGATCCCGTTAGCAGAAAAGTTGTAGCCCCAAAGAGTCACAGATTTATACACTATGGTCCAGGATTTCCCTCTACAGTTAAGAACAGAGTTGATATATTAATCTATTCTAAGAGGAAAACACCATTAGCAACAAACTTGCATAAAGAAATTTCAAAGTGTGTGCATGAATATAATAATGAAAGAATCACTCGTTCTGCTTTCTCTCAATTCATTCAGCAGGGGCCCCTGACGTACTTTCTTACCTACAAACGTGATGTTTTTCACCTTCTGGCGCAAACTTTAGGACGCACCTTTACAGTGAATCTGTATTCTTTTGATAAAGAAAATCCCAGCTCTGCAGATACAGGTTTCATCCAATGTTCCGGGGAGCGTTCCCTTTATAACTATATTTTCAGATTACTGTTAATGTCACTTGAATCAGTTCAGGTAAGAAAGGTTAATCGGGCTCACAATGTCAGAATCTCGAGGTTTCCAATACTTAGGAAATGACAGGTTGGTAACTTCTCAAAAATGTAAAAATTCTTGGTCACACCACAATTAGTCAAACGTCGGAAATGTTACTGTTTGTAATTTTTCTCGCCACAGGGGCTGAATGTACATGAGATTTAGGGAAGAAATATAATCTGGCTCGATAGGCCCAGTTACTGCATTTAGTCTTAAAGTTCGTGAGATGGGTACTATGTCTCCTTCTGGATGCAAACACAATGCCAGACAGGTTTTTAACTGGTAAACCCACTTTTAAGAACAAAATGTTTCTTCTAGGTTATTCTCATATACTGAAAAAACGCTGGTAGATTTTGGGCTTGACCAAGATACTGTATAAAGAAAAAGAAACATACAGAATACTAAATCATAATATTATACACACCTCCTACCCTCGCGTAAAATATAATATTCACTTCGGTTGTTTAACTTAAATCAGAAACTATAAGCTTAGAGCTTGTCTCATCGTTTAAACTCCCGTGAAATAAATTCTAGTTATTAAAAACCAATCATCATGAATTTGAAATACATACGTATCTCGTCAATACTCAATGATGAATCAGTGCATTTCCCGGTTAGCTAAAATATTCCCTGACTGGTTACTAGCAATTTAATTAAATTTATTTATAGCTAAATTAGTTTTAGCTAGAAATTATAATTCATTCTGCTATCCACTGTAACACAGTAACTTGGAGAATTATCAAATGACGCTTAAACTAGCAAATCACACTGCACACAATCTAGAGAAATATAATTTATAATAACTAGTGAAATCACTCGAACTACTAGTAATTACCACAAGCGCAGAAGTACAACGATCACCAATCGACAAACTAATAGATACTTCTATGGTAAGAGATCTTAGAAATCGACAGCTAGATGGTTCTAGTCTTTCTGGCAGTACTGGATGAATTAAGTTAGAATTCTGGAGTATATATCTCTCTGAAATCAAAGGAAGGTTACGTCTATAACCCGAACAGACTCATTTACCAGATGTTAGCACCTACGTCCAGATTTACATATTACCTTACTCATTCTACGAATCAGAGGGATTTCTCACACAGAAACCGAAACCAGACTTAACACCTACAGTAACTTCTCTCGATCTGATCAGACATCGGCAATAAAACTTCCAGTGTGCGTTTCACACATTCTGCTTCATATGGCCATTCCCAGCGATCAATGTCTTTCATCTCAAATCTTTCACCGAGAATAATTAACTACAGGCGAACAGATCAGAGAAACGTGATAGACGATAGTCTTCCTTCTTATCCCTGTCGAGAACGAATTATCCCGATTCGATCTCATCAAAGAACTTAGCTTAACAGCAATAAAATGCGTTGCTAAATAAGAAAGGAAAAGACAAAGGTTTGAATGGGAGAGTATTCGTTAACAATCGAGCGTATGCGAAAAAGGTAAAAGAGTGAAAGAAGATAAAAGACAAGTGTAGAATAAAGAAAAAATATAGAAATTTATTAATCATAAATCTCTGCCACAATCATAATAAATTAAAACATTCCTTTAAGATCTCCATGTTTCCTTTTATTTGACGGAATAAAATTATATCATAATCATTTCCCTTTCTACTCTTCATGGAACATGGAGCCACCAATTGTAGTCGGTCACCTGGCACCAAACATTGACATGTTCATGCAGCGGTGGTCTCTGTAGTAGTTTGTGTTACATGTTGAGATTGCCAGCCACATACTTAAGCTCATAGTAATCGTCTTGTAAAACTATATACAGGTTGGACATCATTCTAATGAAAGGTGTGTTAGGGGGCCGGGGAAGATAAAAGTCAACAACGTGACAAAATTACGATCAGTATTGTCATTTTCCCTCCCCCATCTAATCGGATTATCTTTTCTTATAATATCAACTGTAGGTTCTAATGACGATGTTTGTACTTTTCAAAATATTTTATGTCATGTTTATAAGTAGTTAATGTTAATATGAGGTTGCTATATTATTTTACTTTACAACGTTTAATTCCTTGAAACTGATATGTAAAATGCATGTGAGAATAAATGAATTCAGTATGACAGGTGAGAGAAAGGAAGGGCAGAATGTCAGACGGGCCTGCGTGCCCAATTCTCAACCCTTTGAAAATAAAGTTCGTTCGTTCGTTCCCCGCCTTCATTTTGTGGAGCAGGAAGCCATCAATATAACTGGCCTCCTTGTAGCATGCTGCCATCAAGTATTGATCTGCTCTTACAGCCGCGGTTTCTGTTGCACGTTGTTTGACATGATGAGGTTGCCAGCTCCATACACAACCTCACATTAGTCACCTCTTACGACATGCATGAGGACGCAGCCAATTCTTTCTTTGTCCCCTCTGAGACCTCCAGAAACCACATGACACTACAACATTCCAATGCCATCGTGAAATATCATAAAAACTGTTTGGAAATATCAAATAACAAAATCGATTCAACGAACTGGGCACAAAACAAAAAAGTAAGAACGAAGAGATAAACACAAGAGTCAGGCTGAATGAATTAAGAAGGCGATAATTGCAAAAGGTCGTCCAGCCGTCAAATTCAAAAGTCTCTCAATCGATTTTAGAAAAGACGAAGTAGCTTTACATTTTGAAAACAAAAGCATGACTTTTGTAGCAGCCATGATCCCTCATACATCGGCCGGAAACATGACACTATGAGTTACCCGCGGATTTCATAATAATATTTAAGCCGCACGCAATATTTTATAGCAGTTAACATAGCGGGTCATAACTCACATGTGTGTCTTCTGTGATAGGGTGGGCGAAAGATGATGATTACGTTGTGCTATGTGATCACTTTCTTGCACACTCGCATCGACCCGAACAACAATAAAACTCTTGATTCTAAGGCAGGGACTGTATTTATTTACACAACTCTATCAGCGACAACAAGCACATAAACCAAACGAAACAAAACACCCAGCCAGTGCTCAATTGCTAACCTGAAACACAAAGAAAGCACTGACTAGTTAAAATGATAATAAATAATTAATGAGAAACACCGTGCTCTGACCTGCAGTCCGTTCTTCCACGCTACCTGAAACATCCCACTGTTACACACACATCCACTCTCATACATGTCTCACATAGTGTGATGTTATGCATGAGGCTGGCAAAGTCACCATGTAACACAGATCGCTACTGAAACCACTACTGCAAGAGCATATGAATGCTTCATGCTGAGGCCAGCCACATTGGTGGCCCCATGCTCCATAAGGAGCGAGAAGAGAAATATGTATCTCCAAGTGAACCCACGTGCTCTCATAAACCATTCTACACATAACAATAATTAAATAACACTAAAATGAGCATAATACAGTATTAAACAACGAAAATTATCCTTAACGAGAATAACTACCACCTCGCAATTGATCCATATCAATATACTTTCCTACATTGTGAAGCATGTCGCATATGACGACTGGCGCACCTGACAACAAGCATGTCGTATATGACCACTGATAAAACTGGGAACCTCATCATATTAATCGCATCGTTACAGAAACTAACCATTGCCATAACATACAAATGCTTCGCGCAGGCTTCTGTTGGACCCAGCCGCACTGGTGTCTCCTTGCCCCGCAAGGAGCAAACAGAGAAACACTTATGTCTCAAAGTACCTTACGCACAAAGGAGTAGCATTACGCTCACAAGAAATCTTAATACCTAAAGCTAGATTCATCTTCTCAAAGGGAACTTTAGCACTACAAAACTGTGTACACAACAGATGTAATTAAACTAACCTCAAAGTAACACCATACAATTATTCGTTAACTTACTTCGCGTTCCACTATAATAAACTATCTTGGCATGAATGGAGAAAATTATATTAATCTTGTACTTCTAAAATAGCACCTCTTATAATAACCCAATTTTCATCCAACACTAAATAATAAACATGTTTAACCCCCTAAAAATATACAGCAAAATTATAATCAATCATGTGAAATATACTAACTAAATTACCTTCGCAGTAAAGAATAAACTAAAATGAGAAAGCTAACAAACGTTATAATTGGCCCACCGTGCTCTCAAATAATAAATAGCTTATCATTAGGCGTATAGCACGTGGTAACTAAAAATGGTATTGTCGCTCAAATGCGTCATCTTTATGCACATTTAACACGTGGCCCTGGCTGCCATCTTGGCACTAGCAAATATTATCTAAATTTCAGTCCCTGATATCATCTCTGTCCAGTTCCATGTATGAAATAGGTTCCTACTATATTTGCCTTTCTGCCCGGTCTCATGAATGGAATAGGTTCCTACTATATCCTTACAGCCGCAATCTGGACTTAACACTAGTAAAATCTATCCACACATATTTTCACTCATCTATAACTTTAAAACTAATTATAATGTCCTAAAAGAAATCTCCTTAGGAAACACAGATATCTATTTTCTCAAACATTAGAACAGACTCACGCTGAATATAATTCTAAAGCTACAGGGAAATAATGGTAATTTCACTAGGAAATAATCTAATCTACCTTAAAATCAAACGTGTTCTCATACCCTGTGCAAACTTCTGCTTACTCTGGGTGTCTCACATCTTGCCTCTACTGCGAATCTCACCAAACTGACCGCTTCTCCTGCGTCAGACTTTTCACACGCCAGCGATGAGGGCTCGCGCAGTCACGTGTGCTGGGGCTTTATTGTGGCCCTCGCGCAGTCACGTGGGCTGGCGTACTCGTTGGAGCGCGCACATCGAAAATATATGGGCGTTAAACACATAAATATGACATGAATTTGAGTGGGCCTCTGGGGTGTTGTTAATGGCCCCATCACACTTCCTCTTTGAGTACCAGTGTATCGATGCACCTCCCACATTTCCTCCACTTTTTTTATCTTGTTATACAATGTATGACTTCGAATGGCTGAGTGGTTTTTATCGCTTGCTTCTCAAGGCAAAGCTACTGAATTCGAAACCAGATAATGTCCTGTTGCATGGAAATGGGTACCTGCCTCTGCTCTTGGGTTAAAGAAGGCAAAATCAGTGAGGAAGGGAACAGACCAATAATCCTCATAAAGCTGAGACCCAGTATACATGAAGTCTCAAACACTTCACTCTTCAACGGCAGTATGTGCTAAGGAACTATGTTTAGCTTCTATTTTTAGACATAACACGTATATCACTGTGCGGATTCTAAGAAAAATAAGACAGATACAAAAAATAAATAAATAAATACACATACACATACACACATTGGAAAGGGAATTATACAGAGAAATCAAATGGATAAAGCAGACATAGAAACACCATGACCGGATAGCACGGGACAGGAAGATTTGGCGTGCATTTGTTGGAAGGTTTGTGCTCCGTTAATATTAAATGAGTTTTTGTGTTTTGAGTTGTTAGCGCAAAAGATGTTGTGTTGATGTTTACAACTCATCATCATCATCAGTTGCCATCTCCACAACGAAGGTTGGCTGTAATGGATCTCCAACGTCTTCTGTCTCTTGTCTTGGTGGTGCACTCTGATAGACGCTTTCCTGTCCATCTTTTGATGTTATCTTCCCACTTATAGCGCTGTCTTCCCCTTGCACGTTTGCCTTCAACTCTCCCTTCGGTTATGGTCTTCTGAAAGGTGTTATGCCTTTTTATGTGGCCAAAGTATTTTAGCTGCCGAACTTTGACCTCCCTCATTAGTTCTCTTTTCATACCTAGATTTTCTAGGACCTCCTTATTTGTTTTCATCTCTTTCCATGAGATACGCCCCATTCTTCTATATATCCACATTTCAAGAGCCTCAATTCTTTCTTCCAAATGCTTATTCATCGTCCATGTTTCTGCACCATACAGAAATGCAGAATATATATAACACTTTATGATTCTCAGTTTTAATTTGTGAGATAACTGTTTGGATGTCAGTATATGTTTCATGTTGTTGAATGTAGCTTTGGCCATTCCTATTCTCTTCTTGATTTCTGTTTCACATCTGCCATCTTCTGTTATTATATGACCAAGATATACGTAGCTCTTGACTTGTTCCAGGATTTTCCCATTTACGCTTATCTTTAATGTGGGTTTATCGTCTGTTTTACTAATTATCATAGTTTTTGTTTTCTCAATATTAATGTCGAGTCTGGACTACGATATCTGCGCCTTGCCGCCCGGCAGATCCAATTTCAACAAGCATTTTTATTCGGATTTGCTTTTTTGAGCCTTTGGCTGTCTCCAAGTCTACCTGCAAGGCAACAGGTGGAATGAAATAAGAGTTTTCCTTTTCCTAGATGAACTGCCATCCAAGGCTTACGAGCTTCATCTACCCCAGGGGTCGGGAACCTTTCCGTGACAAAGAGCCAAATATTAAATTTTGTTTCCATTTTAACAAATTAAAGAGCCGCATGAAATAAATCACATGGTATCCCTCATTCACTAAGAGTTAAGTAGTAGTGCGCCGAGAGCCGCACGAGATGGCTCAAAGAGCCGCATGCGGCTCGATGGCTGTGGGTTCCCGACCCCTGATCTACCCGGAGCATTCTGGTTTTAGAGCGCAAGAGACTCGCTCTTCGCCCCCTCTCCTGTTAGTTTAAAAGGGCCGCCACGAGAAGACCAGGAGTTGGAATTGTACTGTTAGAGGTTATGTATTGCGCATGTCCTAGGAACATTTAAATGAAGATGAGAGCTCGTCTTCAACTTCAGTCCCAGCTATGACAGCACTTTGTACCCCTATAAATGAACTTATCGATTCACTATGACACAATTATTTGCTTTTCTTTCTTTTCCTTCAGAGTCCGTCATTCATCGTCCAGTCTGAAGACATAAATGGCTGCATTCTCATCTACCGATCCATGCGCACTGGGTTCACATATTATGTCATGGGTCAACTCATGCAATGCGCCAAGATGTTTTTTAACGTGAGTAGATAATTTAAATGAGCATTTAAACTATTCTGCATTATTCATAATTATATAACTTTCCAAGACTAGGTAGACAATTGTTTTTATTATTAACTTTTTTTCTCATTTCAGCGTATAAGATCAAATTGCAATTTCAGTTACAACTCAGTTCAGTGATATTTGGATGCTATTATTAACTAAAGGCATGCACATAAAAAACACACACACACACACACAAAAGTTAGCATGTCAAGAAACAATGCGGTGAAGTAAAAAAAAATATTACAGCAGAACGAGATATGAGAAGAAGACTCTCGCTTTGGATTGCACAGATATTAAGAAAAACTAGTTGATAACATTACAAGGTGGTTGAAGTAACAAGAAGAGACATGGTCCGCAACCAGACGATACGTCAAGGCCTAAAATGCCACCCCCTGCAGACCCAAGTAGAACAGTCCCAACTAAGATGGTTTGGCCATGTCTGCAGAATTGGAGAAGATCGGCTACCACGACAAGCATGGGAAACAAAGAGCCAGGGATCCAGACCCCCAGGACGACCCAGAGTCCGCTGGGAGGACAACATTAGGCAATCTTTGAAGGACCGAGGACTAGAATGTAACCAGGCCAGGAGGAAAACAGCCGATAGGATAGTCTGGCGCTCTCTCTTCCAAACTTCTACACCTCACGGTAGAAGGGGACCGACTAAGTAAGTAAGATAACATTACAAGGCAGTCCTTGTTCTAGTACCATCAGGGTAGAAGAAAAAGAGAGATACAGAAAAACACACGGAGAAGCTAATTAGACATAGACAAGTAGGGGAAAAGTAAGACATTAAGCGGACAGCAGAGGACATGAAGGCGTGGTTTCTTTTTGTCGAATGTCTGTGCTCCATCGGAAGCCGAAAAATAATGCATTTGGTGGAAAACAGAGATATTTTTGTTCATTACTTCAGAGAAGTGAGCATCGTTTCCTCAACTTTTAGAATTGCTAAAGTTTTTTCTTTGTGCTGAAAAAAAAACGAGCATAAATTTAGACAATATATAACAGCACAAACAGGATAGTGAGGTCTGAATTAAAGCCAACAATAAACAAAACTGTCCTTATTTCAAACAATTCTTCACCATTAACAGGTTGCTTTATCTCACACAGGTTGATGTAGAAATCAAAGTACTTGAAGAAATCGTCACAGACAAAGGATGCCACGTGACTTTCCGACTTGTTTTCGACAACAGGGGATACAGTCCACCAGGCGGACAAGGAAGCACGACCATTCATCTGGCCAGCTATCCAGAAGTTAAGAGTGACACATTTTTTAAGGTCAGTTGCCTGTTAAAAATATTTCATCAGACGAGAAAAACAATGAGACTGAAATGAGAATTGAACAAATCAAAGTGACCAATCAGCTCATCTCATTTTGGAAGCAACCAATGATCGACATGACAACAAACAAGCAAGTAATAAATGTAGTATTTGTACCTAAAGAGATGAGAAGGAGGCCTTGACGATGGATAGGACACACACTCAGGATACCTGTTGATAGTATTACAAGGCGGTCCTTATCTTGGAATCCCCAGGGTCAGTGTAGGTGGAGACAGAAGAACAAATGGAAAAGAGAATTGGAAACAGACATGAAAGGAATGAGAAAAACATGGAGAGACATTGAGCTGATGGCACGAGACAGGGAGGCTTGGCATGAATTTGTTGAAAGCCTATGGTCATTGGTGATGGAGATGATGCTGATGATTTGTTCCAATATTATACTGTAGTGAACTTTAACACAAGGTTTAAATATTTGTCTGCAATGACCTCTGCCATTTTATATCATTTCTTTTCTAGCTGTTTCCATTTTGTCTGGTCTTCAACCCCAAGATGAAGATTATTGGATATGGAGGGAACCTGGCTAGTCTGTTACGATCACAGGAGCTACTGGGGTCTAATGTCATCGATATGTTTAGTCTTAGGCGTCCTTTGGTGGACTTTACGTGGACTAATGTGAGTATTCGGTTGTATGTGTTTCCTTAACTAGAAGGTTGATGTCGTTTTACTGTTAAAAATCTCATTCTTGATGGCTTCATAAAATAGCAAATATTAGCTTTTGTTTTGCAGGAAAACTAAACACACCAGACCAGAGGGTCTTTTTTATATTTGAACATGCGCCATAATAAAATCGACGGAGGTTTTTTTATGTTGAATGGAGCGTGTCTCGCCAAAACGAGAACAAATAGTTCCAATGGGTTTCTGGTGAGACAAAGAAAGAATATGGCTACTGTTCCCTCAGATAATTTCGTAAGAGACAAATTAAAATAAGATTGTGTCTAAGGCTGGCAATCTTATCATGTCAAATTACTAGCTACAGAAACCACTACGACAAAAGCAGACGTGTGTTTTGTTGCAGGTTTCCTATAAGGGGACCAGCTGTAGACCCATACTCCATAAGGAACGAAAAGGGAAATGATGATGATAATTCTGTTAAAGTTGTTCTTTTACTAAGTCGTCTGGTCATCTTTTCCAGACAATGTGCCTTCAGAAAGTTATATTCGAGGTGGAATGGAGAAAAGATGCAATTAGCAACCACAGGGATGGCATCAATGCGACCTTGAAAGGTGAGATGAGAAATGTTAGGTATGATTGTTTGTTTACTGTAATGGTACTTTCTTTTATTAACCGTAAACTCTAAAATGTGATAGTATAAGGGTGATTAAATAATATTAACACTCCTGAAGACTTCTTTAAAGTTAATTGATTTACGTTACAAGATGCTGTCAGGCACTGACGATGGATAGGACACACATTCAGGAAAACCTGTTGATAGTATTACAAGGCAGTCTGTATCATGAAATCCCCAGCGTAAGAGAAGAAGAGGCAACACAGGGATAACACAATTGGAAACAGACATGAAAGGAACGAGAAAAAACATGGAGAGACATTGAGCTGATGGCACAGGGCAGGGAGGCTTGGCATGAGTTTGTTGAAGGTCTATGGTCTTTAACCGATTTAACCTATCTAACTCAATTCGGCCTCACACAACACAGGGCTCTGCACTCAAACTCCCACCTCCAGCTTTGAAAAACATAAGGATCGAATATTATTTCAAATTAAATATCAGAGATATATGCTATTATATTGTATTAAAAATAAAACAGTGTGTATATTTATTAGCTATATATTGACATAAAACATGTTACAACAAAACTATAATCTTTAATCCAGTGGAACCCCACCTGAATGATTCAAATCGGGCCCCGGGACCGAAGACACATCAAAAGTGAGGAATGCAGTAAGCAACCCATAGCTTGACTGCTTGCGTCAGGGTCAGCGAACCAGAGTTGACCAAGACCCTACTCCACCTCCAAGTGGTGGTCCTGGAAACAGGCTGCATCACTGCAGTCTGGCTGAGAGAGTAGGGATCGAAGAGGGAAGGCTAACCTGGTCCCAAAAATACCAAGCCGAAAACGGATGTGTCGGGCCGAAAGCGCAGATATCGCAGCTTTGCTGTAAACGGCGACACAACGTAACCAACGTCCTTTTTAGGACGACCGCAGAAGAAGAAGAAGAAGAGGAAGAAGAAGAAATCGGGCCCCGCAATTACTAAGGCCGACCCTGGATGTTGTGATGTACTTCAAACAGTTTCAGCTTAAGCTCAGTTGATATGTAAACGTGTGGAAATATTTCCAAGTGTTAACAATTAGGAAGGGGTCGGAGTGGCTAAGAGATATGGCGTCCGCCTCGAATTCTAGAGGTACCGGGTTCGATTCCCAGTTGAGGGAATATAATTTATGGAAATTGTTTTCAGAACCAGTGATCCTAATGATGTCATACACCCCCCTGGTCTCATGGGTAGTGAGATCGGATGCATAGCCTTCTCGGATAAGGGCGAAAAAATAGGAGGTCCTGTGTGCAAGTTGCGTAAGCTAAAAATCCCACGGCAGTTGGAAATCGTAAAGAGTAGGCCATATGGCCGCGGCACTGGCAACAATTTTAAAATAAGAAACCTGCCCACCAAATATATATAGAGAATGTGTGATTCCTATATACACACATTGGAATTCTCGCCGGTGCTACGGAGTTCGTGCACTGTGCCGAGATCCTCCTTGTGTGATCTAAGGGAGGAGATCGGAGCACTGATGGAGTTGTCCATGCGCAATGTAGATAGTCCTTAAACCCAAACCAAACAGTTTGAAAGTACAGGCAATTATCGCTATTCGCGGGGGTTAGGTTCCTTGAAGACCCCGTGAATACGGAAATCCGCGAATACGGAACCATTGATCCTATGTGCTATCGATCACCATAAAATCATCACTTTGTGTGCCCTTCTTGTAAAAAAAAAAAACAGCTTATTTATTATTTTATAAAAAGGTAAAGGATCCCATTTACACGCTCCCGTCCAAACTTTTCACGTTTTCTCCTTCCTTGTACCTCTAGCTGGAACGATAAACATGACAACTGTATATCAAAGAATTATTAGTGGTGTGCATATAAAATATTCGATGTTACCAGGCAAGTAACTAGAGGGGGATATACAGTACATACAAATAATTAAGCAGACTTTAAACTGAAATCATTGCTTGCTCATTGTTGCGGTGGGAATAGCGGAAGTAACAGTACCCAAGTTTGTTTTATGCAAATTCCAGCGAGACCTCAAACGCTGCATTAACTCTTTGACTCCGCAATTGTTTTCCCACCCTGTGCCGTAATTTTAATTCGTGATAGACTAAAAATAACGCTCAGAGAGTTGTTTTGGCACGGGTGTCAAACTGACCAACGCTCTCAGCGTTGTTCCGGAGTCAAAGAGTTAAATCAGTAGCTCTTGTGATACTGTCTCATAACATTCCAATGTGGAACTGGTGGAAAGAATTAGGCGAATACCAGCGTAACAAGTCGTCAGGAGAAAACGTTGCTTTTGGATAGGACAAACACTGAGACAACCAGTTGATAGTATTTGAAGGCAGTCATTTTCTAGAAACCCCAGGGTAAGAGCGAAAGAAGAAGACCAAAATCATATTGAGAAAGAATTTGAGACATAATTTAAAATGTTAAAGAAGTCTTGGAAATACCTTGAACGAAATGGGTAGAAAGCCGTCGAGTAAATTTGTTTAATGCTCTACAAGAAATGTATGGGCAATGAATACATTTTTAAGTGAATCTTATCATTAAATACTTAATATTACTTCATCTGTCGCCTGAACTACAAAACTTGAGCAGAAAAATTGCGAGCCGACATTATTCTTTCAGTGTGACTTCACATAACGGACGGCCTTCACTTGGCCTTAGTGTATTTGTTTTTCGTTTGGATTGGTTTGGTTGGGTTGGGTTTGGTTTGGTTGGGTTTGGTTTGGTTGGGTTGGGTTGGGTTGGGTTTGGTTTTAAGGACCATCTTTATTGCACACGGACAACTCCATCAGTGCTCCGATCTGCTCTCTTAGATCACACAAGGAGGATTTCAGCACAGTGCACGAACTCAGTAGCACCGGCAAGGATCCAAATGTGTGTATACAGGAATCACTCATTCTATAAATATTTTTCAGGTGGTTTGGTTTCCTAATTTTATGGCCTACTATTAACGATTTCCAACTGCCGATGGATTTTTAACATGCACAACGTGCACATGGGACCTCCTATTTTTCCGAGAAGGATAGGTATCCGATCTACCTACCCAAGGATCAGGGGAAGTGTGACATAATTAGGAACCACTAGTTCTGAAAGACATTTCCATCAATTATATTCCCTGTGCTGGGAGCGAACCCGGTACCTTTAGAATTATAGTCGGACGCCATACCTCTTAGCCACTCCGACCTATTATTCGTATAATGCCCACCCATTAGCAAAGCGGTTCTCGCACGACATAAAGGGGATTCCTAATTCGCGTCAGTGGCGTCACTAGGGTTGGTGTCACCCAGTGCGGTAACTCATGGTGTCACCCACATGGACCTCCTCCCGTACCAGACCATACAGAATCCTTAGTAATGTTTTTTGTACTAATGTTACTCGTAAATCGTAATTCCCGTATAGCACTGAATGTAATGGCAATAGTAGTGACATAAACTAATAGCATAATTAAAATTATACCTTTAAATTAAATTAAATTACAATATCATACGCACAGACTAAATGTATTTACATTTACATAGTTTCATGTGGTTAAAGTGAAAATTCATTTTGGTGTCACCCCATCTGATGGTGTCATCCGGTGCGGCCCGCACCCACCTAGTGAAGCCACTGATTCGCGAACCCCATAGCAACTATATTTGATGAAAGTAGTTGCTGCATTGATCACAGTCCTTATAGGGTTGCCTATTTACAGTTCTCTGAAACTAATTAGACAATATTTCCGTAGGAGAGTAGTAAACGGGAGTTTCGGAACAATGTAAAGACAATCAGCCGGTCGTTCTGTCAATGGCAATTATGCTTCTCCATTCCTTTCAGCTCCCCGCGGGGCAGAGGTCCTGACCAAATGCACGCCAAACCTGCATATCCTGTTCTAAACGTTCAATGTCTATCCATATGTTCTTTATCCCTGTCTTGCCCAGGTCGGATTACCTTCTCCGTGTGATTTTATTTCTTTAACCTTGACGTTTCTAAAACAAAAACTGCTTTGTGATGCTTGTCACAGAGAGTTTATTGATCATAAATTGCCTATATCCTCTTCTTTTTCTTTCACCCGTATCCTCTATTTTATTATCACTCTTTACCTTTTTCCTGTATTTTTCGCATCCATTCGTTTGCGAAAAATATTTTCTTCCCCATTCTCAACTTTACCGTTTTCTTTCTCATACTGGTAAACGCATTTATGACATAACGTGTCAGAGAGAGAGCGTTAAAATGCATTCTATTGCATTAGGTATCAGTGGACGAAACTGTGAATATATTTGTCTGGCCAGACATAGGAGCAGACATATGTCTACAGCATTCCCTGCACCAGACGAAATACACTGTAAATATTCGCTTTCGCCAGACCTATAGGCGACAAATTTGTCTGCATTTTCACCTGCCACAACGAGTTGCATAGCTGAGCGCTCAGTGAGGCGCGATAGCCGACATCTCCTCGGCGCAGTTTGAGACATTTGTCTGGAAATCCCAGCTGACAAGGCACTCACTGTTGGCCTGGTCAGCGTGAGGTGTGAAAACGCACGAGTGTCAGTTCATGGTAGTCTTCTAGTTGATGTAAGGTGTTTTAGACGGAAAGGGGAGATTATTTCGTTTTGCGAAATAAGTTGGGACCCCTTTGTCCTCGTTTAAGATATTTACCGGAGTTTGAAATTAGATTTTCATTCAGTCCTCAAAATTCGCAGTAGACAGGTTGTTCGTGAATAGAATAAGCTGTATAGCGAAGCCCTAGTTTGTTCGGAAACTTACCGAACTCTAGACTTCAAATAAATATATCAGCGTATAATTCTAAAGTGTGCGATTACCTGTAGTTCTGTGTGTTGAGGTATATATTATATATACCTGTCACAAAAAGTAGGGGATATTGAATTTAAAAGTTATCCAAAGACAATATATTTCAAATTAGTTCATTTATTCCTTCGTACAAGTAAACTTGAGCATCATAACAAGACATTTGCGGTATAAGAAGTGTTATGGCTTTACTCACATTATTTTAGTCGCCCTGGCAACCAAGGCGGGGTAGGTACTTCATTTTCACAAAAATATTCCAATATTTCTAAAAACGTGTAGGGCCCCCGTTTGCCGCTAAACATGCATTGCAACGACGTCTCATACTGCAAATAAGCCTTCTGATGTTGTCTTGAGGAATTCTCTGCCACTCCTGCTGAAGGGCCTGGGCTAACTGCTGAAGAGTCTATGGAGCGGCTGGACGTTGTTGGACGCGTCTATTCAGGAGGTCCCACAAATGCTCAATAGGAGACAGGTCGGGGGACATCGGCGACCACGGTAACGTTCGGATATGCTGCATCTGAAGGTGATCTTGGACGACGCGAGCACGGTGAGGACGTGCATTGTCATCCTGGAAGATGAAATCTGGTCCGCGCCGTTGAGCAAATGGCACAACAATAGGCTCGATGATGTTATCACGGTAGTAGAGCCCTGTGATATTAACCTGGCATATGTGAAGGTCGGTCCTGTCATTCATACAAATGCCTGCCCACACCATTACACTGCCACCTCCATAACGGTCTGCGTGAGGCCAGTTGCACTTGGTGCAAACGGTTTCGTACTGTCTGAGTTGAGACCCGGATCCCAGTGGTCTGTTGAAGGTGTTGCTGAAGTCTAGTAGCATTTAGAGTCCGCGTTCTGAGGGCCTGAGTAACAAGAAGTTGATCTTGGCGGCGTGTAGTGACTCTTGGGCGGCCAGTCCTAGGCAGATCAGCCACTGTGCGGAAATTTTGATACTTGTTCCACAGTCTGCTGACAACTGACTGTGAAACATTGAGGTTCTGAGCAGCATCCACTTGCTGACTTCCGGTTTGCAACATGCATATGCCTATCCATCTCTGCTGTTCTGTCAAACGTTCCATGACGAAAAAAGAAATTTTATCTGTTGCAGAGTCTTTTTATACCTGTCCATGGTGAGTAGTGTTCATCAAACCCGAGATACACGCATTTTTGTGAAAAAGAATAATGTGTGAACTTTACGGATGGACCCCACCTCTGTTCTTGGGATTGGCTTACTCATCCCGAGTCACCAGGTCAACATGATATTGCACGTGAGAGTGGAGAAGAGCGTGCTCGATATGTCCGTACAACCATTAAAATACGAAATCCACTCTTTTGTAAAATAACACTGACAAACAACATTTTTCTTTCTTATATAAGAATAAGTGTTCTTAGGTCAGTTTCTTGCGCTGATTTCAAATTTGAAATCCGTTTATCTCTATCACGTCGGGTTCTTAAGATATTTGTGAATAAATATATTTTTGGGAAACCGTTATTTGCTCCGTTTCATTTTTACTATATAACTTTTTAAAAATTAATAAAATGCAAAATAATTCTACTTTTTATACTGCTAAAAGATGCATGACATATGTTACGTTATATTTCAAATAGTTACTGTATTTTGAAATAATTCTGAGTGAAATATGGCTTCTAGAAATTGTAGAAATTCGGCTGATCTGTTCTGTTACGTGTGCGGATATTTTACCGATCGTGTTCACCAGAAAAAACTTTACACCATTGCTAAAGAAAGCATATGAACTTTATTTCGATTCGAAAGTTGATGATGCAAATAAATCTTGGAAGCCAAATGCAGTTTGTTCGACTTGTGCAAATACATTGGCAGGTTGGTTACGAAAATCGCAGAAGCATAAGTCGATGCCTTTTGGAGTGCCAGTAATATGGCGTGAACCGACAAATCACGCTACTGATTGCTACTTCTGCTTGACAAATATCTATGGTTTCACTTTTAAAACTAGAAAGTCTGTGGTTTATCCAAATATTGAATCGGTTTCGAAACCAGTGCCTCATGATCCAATCACGTGTCCGATCCCAGTTCCACCAGAACAATATCCGTTGGACGTGAATGAACCATCAGAAAGTGATAGTTTACCTGCTTTAGAAACTAATTCTGACTCGGATTATATACCGGTGAATGATGGTGTTCACTTAATTAACCATTCAGAACTTTCAGATCTAATACGTGATCTCGCTCTCCCCAAAGGACAAGCAGAATTACTCGGTTCGCGACTCAAAGAATGGAATCTTTTAGCGCCCAATACTCCGATATCTAAATTTCGTCATAGACACAGAGAACTTGTTCAATACTTTGAGATGGATGATGACATTTGCTATTGCAAAGATGTAAAAGGTCTAATGGTGCACCTCGGTCATGAGCACATAGTCAACGAATGGCGACTTTTCATCGACTCTTCCAAGACTAGTCTAAAAGCCGTGTTATTGCATAATGGAAATTTATTTTCATCAATTCCAGTCGCCTACTCTGTTCATATGAAAGAAACTTATGACAATATGGCTATACTTTTGGCAAAAATAAAGTACAATGACTACCAATGGCGGATTTGTGGAGACCTAAAGGTCATTGCAATTCTCAAGGGCATGCAAACTGGGTATACTAAAGTTTGTTGCTTCCTATGTGAATGGGACAGCCGCAACAGACAGGAACATTATGCAAGAAAGGTGTGGCCTATCAGGGATCGTATGCAGCACGGGCATAAAAATGTAATACACGAGCCATTGGTTAACAAAGACAGCATCATTTTACCACCGTTACATATAAAGTTGGGGCTCATGAAGAATTTCGTAAAAGCGTTAGATAAAACGAGCACAGCTTTCACTTATCTTCGAGAAAAGTTTCCGCAAATTAGCGATGCAAAGATTAGCGATGCAAAGATAAAGGAAGGTATCTTTGTAGGACCTCAGATTAGGAAAGTTATTGCAGACAAACAATTCGAGAACTTGTTACATGGTAGTGAACTTCGCGCATGGATGGCATTCAAATCGATCGTCGATAACTTTCTGGGAAATCACAAATCTGTCGACTATGTGCATATTGTTAAGCAGTGCATAGATGCATACAGAATTATGGGCTGTAACATGTCCCTCAAAATCCATTTGCTCGATTCGCATCTTGACTTTTTCCCTGACAACCTTGGCGAAGTCAGCGATGAACATGGAGAACGATTCCATCAAGATATCGCCGTAATGGAGTCACGTTATCAAGGACGGTGGAGTGTGACCATGCTTGCCGATTATTGTTGGATGCTTCATCGCGATGTACCACATGCCATTCACCGATGAAAGTCGACTGCAAAGAAATTCAAGCCTACATAACTGTTATACTTCTTGTACAAATGATGTTGTAATACTGTATGCATTGTTAAAAAACTTCAATTGCGTATTTCTAGAGATCCCGACCTGATAGAGAAAAACGGTTTGCAGATTTAAAAACAGCGCATTAAAATTGACCAGAAAAACATAGAAATGTTAGAGAAAGAAAAAAAAATTTTTTTTTTGTTAGTCAGTGTAATACATACCATCTTAAAATATCCCCTACTTTTTGTGACCAGTATATAATATCTAATATTTTGTGAAGTGTTTAAAGTGATAATCGCTTATTTCATATTTCACTAGTTAGATTTGGTGCAGAGTGCTTAATTTATATAGTCTGTATTATTTTCTAGTGACGTATTTCAGTGGAAAGCAGAATAAATTATAATTTCTAGCTTAAACAACAATGTAGCTATAATGAATTTAATTTAACTGCTAAATAATCAGACGGGAACAATTTTTCTAAACTAACTTATAAATGCTAGATGCCTCATGAGTGTTGACGGAATACGTATGTATTCCTAATTCATGAGGATTGATGATTTTTAAATATATAACTTATTGCACGGGAAGTTTTAAATGATAAGTCAAGCTGTACGCTTACATTTTAAAAACGTAAGTTATATTGAGTACATAATATGTAACATATTTCATATGTGTTTTTTTTTCTTTATTCAGTGAATACGGGGGTAACCCAAACTTTGCCGGCGTTTTGTACAGAGACATACCTAATAAATGTTTATACTGGGCCTTTGAGCCAGTGCATATTTCTACACTAACTCTAATGTGTTAGAGCCTTGTGGCGAGAAAAAATACAGAAATCTAAAACATTAACTTTCCGACAGTGTTGACAAGTGTGTGGTGAACCAAGATTATTTGTTGAGAGAAGTTGTCCACCGGTCATCTTCCTAATTAAAGGAAACCTCGGGTTCTGACATTGTGTGCTCGTTTAAGCCTAATTCTTACCTCGTGAGTCAAGTGACACTAACTTTAGTCTGAAATAACTATCGCATGAAGCAGACGCTCCCCAGATCCATTTTTATGAAACCAACAAACAAATCTGCAGAGCTGGGATCCGTTTCATTAACGACAGTAACAGATAAAAAGTGTGTGAGTGTCCCAAAGTTTGCGCCAGACGGCGAACCACAGCACGATTGTAAGTATATCAGGGCCCTGATGAAAGAACCGAGTGAAAGTAGACTGAAGGATGTTGTTTGTTTGAGTCACCCACGTTGTAACTTCCTTTATGCAAGTTATTGCTAACAATATTTACCCCTAGAATAAAGCAGAGTATCAAGTCTGTCCATACCTTAAAAGGGGGAAACCATAGACTCAATCATATGTATCTGTAACTCTTTGGGGTTATCACTTTCTTCTAACGGGACTGTGAGCTATATATCCAGGGAAGGACCATACAAACGGGTCTATCACTATTGTAGCATTCCTTGATTGTATGATTATGTGTATGCTTTTGATGTATTTTATATGTTGTGATGTAAGTTTACTATGATAATTAAACTATATCTACTTTTATTTCAGTGTGTTGGTCAGTTCGTTCCCATAATATCTATATAATCATTGTTATAGTTTTTCCCACGTTCTGTGTGTCTAACTGTCGTCCATTGTATGTGCGTGCACGTGAGTGGATAGATATATATTAATATACATACTTTTTATAGACTGTCTGACTCCTTTGGATCTGTTGTAGAAGATAGGCGGAGAGAGAGAGAGAGAGAGAGAGAGAAAGAGAGAGAGAGATTCTCGATTTTCCGGGACAGCCTCTATAAATTTCTACCATCTCACTCGTGGAACTCTATTTCTATTATCACATCTCACTGTGGCTATCACTTATTCTAACCTATTCAGAAGGGACCAACCCAAGTCTTAATTTCCCTATCAAAAATCTACGACAGAATGGTGGCTCGTTTTTCCGGGAATTGAACTCTAGTCCTGAGCAAATACGTATATCAGCTCGTTTGCAGGATTAATTTTCTTATTTTTCTGATATAGAGTAAGAGTGTGATTGTCTCGTGGAGTTTTGTTATATTTTTAAAAAAAAATAATTTATCCCCTAGACATAACGATCTGTTTATGGGCGTGCTGACCACACAATTAATAATTGGTTTTTCCACAGCATTTTTGAGCATATATACATTTGAGTTACAGATTGATTTTGTCGGAATATATGTTAATTACTGATTTTGTAATACTAAACGCTGGTAAAGTTTGTGAGTGTATAACATTCATAGGGGTTTTGAAGAAGTACGTGTTTGAGCTAAGCTAAGGAGTGCGTTCAGACAATTACGTCCTGTAAATTGCCTCCCTTACCCTAACTGTCTTCAGGGGTGAACTTGATAGTGGATTTACAAATTTTGGGGATTTTTTTTTCTCCTTAAATTTTTTGCAATAATTATTTTGTTTCTACTGTAGCAACTTATTTTTAAAGAGTAATCTTTACTACCATTTATTTGGCGTAGTCGTCTGCATTAGGTGCTAAATTGCCGATTAATAGCAGCGATAGTTAGATACTATATTTTGGAGGAGGTATCCCAGGTTAAAGAGTATCATCTTTTTTGATTTTTTTGTAATTTCTCGCAAGAGGTAGGAACCAGTGTATCATTTTCTTATCTCTTTCTCGTCTAAGTCTCAGCCACTGATTTACTATGGCAGAAAGGGCGAAGCTTAGGCAACTCCTCAGGGACGAGGCAAGAGAAGAAGGTTTGGAAGGAGAAGAAGCGAAAGCTTTTGTCAGAGACGAACTTGAGAGATATGACGCGGAGAGGAAAGCAGCTGAAGCTAAAGAGGAAAAAGAAGAAGCTAGGAGGAAGGAAGAAGCAGACCGTCTATTACAGCAGAAGAAGATTGAGGAAGAAATGGAAATTCGCAGGATGCAGCATGAGGAAAGAGAGAAGGAGAGACAGCATGAGAAGGAGAGAGAAGAGAGACAGCATGAGTTGGCTCTTAAAACTCTAGAATTCCAAAGTCGTGGCGCTGCCTCTACCTCCAGCAATGGAGAGTCTTCTCCTCATTCTTCATTAACTGATCCTTCTAGCACTCAATCTACTCACCTCACTGCTATGTCTTTTGCGCTAGAATCTTTCCCTTGTCCAAATGAGAAGATTGACACGTATCTAGAAAAATTTGAGAAAATTGCAACTCTGTACGGGTTAGAGAGGTCGCGTTGGAATATGAAGCTTTCCCAGGCTTTGAAAAGCAGTGCGTATGATGTTTACGCCAAACTGGAAAGCAGCCAACAAGACAACTATGATGTGTTGAAGAAAGCGTTACTGGAGCGCTTCGAAATGAATGCTTGCAAATTTTTGCAACTGTTTTGCAACAGCAGGAAGGAGAGCTGTGAAACTTTTCAGCAGTTCTCATCTCGTCTAAAGGGATACTTGACTAAGTGCCTAGAGCTCTCTCAGCTCCCCTCTACTTATGAGGGTCTGGAGGAATTTGTTTTAACAGAACAAATAAAGAACACTTTGTCTGCTGATACCCGGAGATTTTTAGCTGAGCAGGGTGCAGAAAAGCTTGAAGACATCTTAGAAAAGTCTGAGCGATATCACAATGCGCTGGCTGAACTACCGGCCTCAAAACGTAAACCGACAGAAGAGCATTTTCGAAAAAATAATCTAGACCAATCTTCTCATGCTTCTCATGCTTCTAATCAGAATAACCATAGAGAAACTGGACCTCAAAACCCCCCTCCTGAAAAATCTAAGTTCTACAAAACCAAGTACCCCAACCACAGTAAACAGTCTGATCAACCCGACCGCCCTTCATGGCAGCGCAGCCAGAAAGGACAAGGTGGCAAAGGGAGAACCCCTGAGCACGGGACTAATGATCAGAGTGAGCACACCGAGCCTAAACGCATCGGATGCTTACTAACAGTCTCGCAAGGCGGAATTATTGATAGTGATTCCCAACCTGTTGGGGATACACCCTCAACGCGAGGTACTGTTGCATTGAACGGTTCTCAAACTTCTTGTTTATTTGACACGGGGCTTTCGTAAGATTGCATTGTTGCCAGAAACCTTGTTAAACCCGGTCAAGAGATAGGAGAGACCGTCAAACTTTGTGGAGTTCGTAAGAGTGATGCACCTACAGCGCTTCCCATCGCACTGGTGGAGATCCACTCTGATTTTGTCAGATGCGAGATCAAAGCGGCTGTTATGGATGACCCCATCTACCCAGTCATACTTAGCGGGAGATACGTTGTCACGTAGGGTTTATATTCATTTAATTTCCTACATCTTCTTCCTATTCTTTCACCCGAATTCTCTCTTTTATTATCTCTGTATTTCCTTTTTCCTGTATATTTTTCATCCATTCGTTTTGCGAATATTATTTTCATATAATTCGCAAACTTTACCTGTTTTCCTTTCTCTTAAACTGAGAATCGCACCTGGGTGGTATTGCGTACATGTCAGTCGCGCTGGTCGGACGATAGGCGGAAATTTACAGCATTCGCTAGACATTCGTCTGAGGGTCTCTGGCCTGGGGCGTGAAAATTCACCCGAGGGACATGGAAAGTAGACAGAGAGTCTGCATTTCAGTAAACGCATGAGGTTTTTCGTCAGGAAAAAACCCGGCTTAGCGTGAAAATCCACTCCGCACTGCAGACGGTGGTCTGAGATTTGCAACTCATGCAAGCCCTCGGCCACTGATGGCTGTTACGTCACGCGATAAGCGGACGAAGGTGTTATACGGACAGGGGAGACTATTTCGCTTGGCGAAATAAGATTAGGATCCGGTGTCCGATTTTAAAGATATTGGCCAAGTTTGAAACTTTAATTTCATTCTCGCTCATAGACTCACAGTAGATAGGTTGCTCGTAAACAGAATAGCTGTTAGCGTAGATCTCAGTTTGTTTCGGCAATTTGTCGAACTTCTAGACTTCCAGAAATATTTTCAGCATTTTTTATTCTTAAGTTGTGCGACTACCTGTAATTCTGTGGTTGAGTGAAAGTTTTGGGGTGACCCTAACTTTACCAGCACCTAGTAGTAGTTTCCATACTTGTGAAGAAATAGACAGTCCTTATTTTGAACCACGTGGGTTTCTTAAGTACCACTGGTCTAAACAGTGCATATGAAACCCGAGTTAGCCAGAAATACTATATCCCAATAACGGGTTTTCAAAGACTGTAATGATAAATACTGGACCTTGGAGCCAGATCTTAATTTCTTCTAGAAAAAACTCTACGTAATCTTTCTGCCTGGTGGCGCGAAATACTTCAAGTATTAACTAACATTTCCCGACTATATATATATATATTTTTGTGGACAAATCTGTGGTGTGACTAAAGTGAATCATATACTGAGGGAAGGCACCGACCTGACATTCATCATTTCTAGAAACCTACGCTATTGACACTGTGCACTGCTAACTCCCGCGCCTGGAATAACTGTTAGGTGACTCAATCAGACATTTGAACAAATTTGCACACCCAAGTAGTCGTTCCCGGAGACTCCGAGTTAAATACGTCTTTTGGAACTGGGGACTTCTTGGCAGAAGACTGCATTTTTTGAGTCTGTGTGAAAATCTAAAATCAGTGTGTTCCAAGAGGCAGCGAGCAAAGTCGTGAGTACCTGTATGAGAGGCCATGGCGGAATGAATGAGTGTACGCTGGTTTGAGTGATATTTTCACTATTATATCTTTGACACCCTGTTGCTGTCCTACTTGTTTTTTTCAATCTGCATAATTTGTTGCTAAGGCTAGAGTTCTTGTGTTTTTGTCTTAGGTTAAATCAGATTTTTTTCAAACTCTGTGCATATAATTACGAGATAAAACAAAGAAAAACTCTTAGACTCAAACCCTATGTATCTGTGACTCGGGCGCCATCATCTGTTCTCTTAACAGGGCCGGGCTAAACCTAGAGTTAACACTATAACGGGGCTATCATCCTTGCAACATTTCCTTGAATTTTTATGACTATGTGTATATGTATTTTCCTTGATGTACTTTCTTTGATGTTGTGAGCCGATTTTTTCCTGATATTAAAATCGCTCTTGAACTTAATAATAGTGTTTGGTCAGCTCGTTCTAGATAATATATATATCATTGTTATAGTTTTCCCACGTCTGTGTGTTTACCTGTCGTCACGTGTATGTGCGTGCCTGTGAGTGATAGAAATATACGTAATATGTATATTGGTGTAGTCTGTCTGACGCTGTAACAACTGTTGTAGAAGATAGGTGAGAGAGAGAGAAGAATTCTTTTCGCTTTCAGAGACAGCCACTATATCAAAATCTATCATCTCACGTGTGTGGAAATTCTATTACCTTTCACTAACTCTCACTGAGTCTATCACCTATTCAAACCTATTCAGAAGGGACCAAACCTAGTCTTAATTCTCCTATCGAAAATCTACGACAAATGGGTTCTCGTCCGTAGGATTTTTGAACTTAGAATAGGAAGACGAGTACGACAAATGTGGACTCGTCTATCTGGATTTTGTACTTAAGATTCTGTATTCTGATATAGAGTAAGAGTGTGATGTCTTGTGACTGTGTATCTTTTAAAAAAATATTACCCCCTAGACTAGCGATCTGTTTACGGGCGTGCTGACCACACAAACTAATAAGTTTTTTTTTTTCCACAGCATCTTTGAATAATATACATTTTGGTTACAGGTTGATTTTGTCGGGATATATGTTAACTGCTGATTGTAATACTAAATGCTGGTAAAGTGGTGAGTGTATAACATTCACTGGGTACTGAGGCAGAACGGCGTTTGAACTAAGTTAAGGAGTGTGTTTCGGATTTTTTGTCCAGATTAATTCCCTCCCTTACCCGATCTGACTTCAGGGGCGAACTTATAGTGGATTTTTAAAAATTAAGGGATTATTTTTCTCTTTAATTTTTGCAATATTCTTTTGCTTTTCCACTGTAGCAACTTATTTTTCAGTTGTAATCTTAACTACCATTTAGTTGGCGTAGTCGTGTTTTGCATTAAGTGCTTCATTGCCGATAATAGCAGCGATAGTTAGATTTTATTTTGGAGGAGGTATCCCAGGGTAAAATATATCATCTTTTGATTTTTTTTGGTAATTTTTTTCTCGTAAGTGGTAGGAACCAGGTTATTCTTTTTCCTATTTTCTTTCTCCAACAGTCTCAGTCACTGACATAATATGGCCGAGAGGGCAAAGCTTAGACAACTCCTCAGGGACGAAGCGAGAGAGGAGGGACTGGAAGGAGAGGAAGCGAAAGCTTTTGTCAGAGACGAACTTGAGAGATATGATGCGGAGAGGAAAGCAGCTGAAGCTAAAGAGGAAAAAGAAGAACTCAAGAGGAAAGAAGCAGAAGCTAGAGAGAGGGAAAGGTGTTACGGTGTATGATATTAACGCCGTCTGCTAAAGGTTACCAGACGTGCAATTGTAAAGGTTAACACATTTAATATATTGCGATAGATGTTTCAATTAATGAACGCTTCATACACGATCGATTATGACGTGTATAGCGTTGTTTAGGACACAGTCGGTAACTAAGAAACGCTACCCTTTTCACATTGACCGTCAAGCTGTTAAGACGCGTCTGACTCTCCTTCCAATGTTGGGCATGGTATTGCCATACAGATATATTTTATGCAAGTACGGACATGGGTCAGTCCATTGCTATTACGAAGATTTGAAATGATTAAAGGTCAGTACGAAAGTGAAAATTAAGGAAGGATGAATTACAGTCCATAGTATTTGATTTTGCCAGACTCATAGACTCACTGTCGGCCGTTGGAAAACCCCAACCGCGCGTGCATACAGCTATGACAATCTGCATACAGTAATTTGATTATTGGACAAGGACTGATAGGATATCTACATATCTATGCCATATATTTTCAAGTTATAATATGTACCTTTGTGATCAACATGCATGAATCGTCTTGACGTGTAAACTGTATTAAATATTTGTGGACTCTATGGAACCGACTTGTCACATCAATCGTATTCCAAGATTCAATTATTGTTCAGAATCTTCCACCCCTGCATTCGCGTAATCTTACATAGAAGGCTCGATACACGATCACTCAAGAATATCAAGAAGATAAAACAATGGCCAGACATTTATAACTGTTTATTAATATCACATGGAACATTGTTCAGAGCTAACCAAACCACGCCTTGCAACAGACCACTTGCAACAGTGGTGCCCGGTGTCTGGGGACGAGAAAACAACCAAAAAACAAAAAAATTTTTGAATGACTTTCGAAGGAAATATTTACGATCAGTTTTCGATCACATGATCCAGCTGAAGATGACGTGGAACTCAGTCTAATGCCTAACAACGCGACGTCACTGAAATTCGTGTAGGTGAAACTATCGGAGAAACTGAAGTCGTTCTTTTAAGCCTAACCAAGGGAAAAATAAGTCATTTGAAGCAGACACAAGAAATGGACTACAGGAGCAGGCAGTCAGGGGCATTAGCCTAGCTGTTGACGACCTATAGCACTGATCGAAGCAACGGGAAAGATAAGTCTAGCTGTTTAAATTGTCGTCATTGCAAACCGTAATACTGAGTCCATTTTGCTTTGATCAGGCATGTCTATGTATTTTCATGTATATATGTTAAATTTGTTTTCCATCGTATGTATTTGTTACTAATCGTGGGAGGTAGGGAGGATGAACTGAAATTAAATTCTGTGGCTCTCACGATGCCTGAATTAATTTCGGTCGTTTCTTAGGGCAGTTAAACGATTGCACCTTTGGAAACCCCATTGAGGTTTGACATTGGACTTGTTGTCCAAATCTGCTATCGTTTGACGATTTTGCGTTAGCTGTACTGTCCCGTAGATAATTGGTGTATTTTATTCGTATTCAGTTAATAATTTTATTCAGTTCTGTACCATGTTCGTTACTATTTCGTCCATTCTCCTCTGACTATCATTTATTTTATGATTATTAAATTTTCGTCCGTTATGAGTCCTGTGACGTCATCATTTTTCGCAGTCATTTTTTTTTGTGGGTACCTTGAATATTCAGTTGACCTCCGGTCAGACCTTGCCCTTCATTTGGTCTGTGACATTTCCGCTTATTTTTAGGTAGTTCATAAGTTCATTTTTAATTGTAAATATGTCTTGTTTGCGTCTCAACATTGTTTGTACCATTTAGTTGCTTGATTGGTTGTCTGTCCTCATAATATATATTAATATTACATTAATAATATGATAATTATATGCAATAATACACTTGTAATTTAATTAAATTAAATTTTTTCTGAAATTTAAGGTTAATATGGGACATTGCATAATTATGCAGTGATAGTCCAAGAAAGTAGCACTACAATTTATCATAGATGCCTAGGGCATAATAATATAATATATATATTGACAAAATAAATAATCTTATAGCTACCTTTGAGGTAATAGACCCATTGTATATTATTTAATATACTTTCCTGGTACTAAGAGAGTGACTTAGTACATTGAACAATATAATTACTAGGAATTATACCCAACATTATTGGATATTGAGATTAATTGTGTGATATAATTACATTATATTTAACAGATATCATAACTATTTATGATATAGTATTATTTAGATACAATATTGTTACAAAATATTGTCTATTAGTTGAACTTAGACATTAAGTTCAGTACTATTGTGATTACTTATATTGAATATTTCTAAGTTGAGTAAGTATAATAATTACTCTGAAGCTACTATTGACTATTTTAATCAGTAATTATCAATAATTACTTACAGATAAAAGTCAAAATGCTTACTATAGACCATTTCGTTAAGATTGGTCGTGAATATGGTTATAAATCTCAAGAACTTCGTCAGTTTGCTGAATCAGAACTGGAAAAATATGAAAGAAAAGAAGAAGAGAAAAAAGCTGCATTAAAGAAAGAGGAAGCAGAACTTGAGATGAAGCAAATTGCCAAGGAAAATAGATTGAGAGAGATTGCTCAACGTGAAAGAGAGAAGAGCAAAGAACAATCGCCAAACAGGAAGAAGAGAATAAATTGAAACGAGAGGAAATTATTTTACAACAAGAAATGGAATTGGCGCGTATTAAATTGGAGACAGCAAGATTACAAACACAAAGTGCTGATGCAAACCAGAATAATAACGCACAAAATGGATCATCATCCAGCCAACCTAAACACTTCTATAACTTTAAATTACCCATTTTCAACTTGAACGTCGACGACCTTTCATCGTTCCTGGCACGTTTTGAACAGACTTGCAAATCTAACCATTTGCCTGAAGAGTCATGGGTACTCAAATTAAATGAATTCTTGGTTGGAGAACCACTGACAGCTTCTCAAAAATGCTGACCCATCAATAGCTAATAACTACGGTGCTATTAAGTCCTTGCTTTTACGAAGGTTTCACCTGGACGAGGAACACTGTAGGTTGAAATTTAAGGGAATTTTACCTGAATCTCCAAGGGATTTTGCAGGATTCATTGCGAACATACGCAATACATTTAATAGATGGGTTGAACTGGCAGAAGTCAACAAATCATACGACAAATTAGTTGATTTACTACTGCGGGATAAGGTATTATCTTCAGTTAGCCAGCCATTTTTTGCATATTTGCAGGAGCGTAAACCAGGTACTATGGATGAGTTAGAAAAAATTTCTTTAAACTACTGTTCGGCACACCCGAATGCAACCATTTCTAACTCCTCATTAAGAGAACCTCTACCTGTGGCGTCTAATATGGCCTACAATCACAATAACAAACAAAGACATCACAGTGTAGACAGAAGCAGGTTCCAAAGAAATCACAATGTTAACTTTCAGAAGGGACATAATAATGATTTCAACAATAAAAATGAGTTCAACAGAGGTAGATCACGAGATAGAAATTATTCACCTCAAACAAACTACCACAATGGTCAACATAACACTCATTATAATCGATCACATACTCCCAATAATAATAGTAACTGGAATGGTAATTAATCATGGCTCGAGACATCGAGATAATAGTTACTATAGAGGACGACGAGATAATTCTAACAATTATACTCGGAATCGATCTCATTCTCGGGGATCATCTCATTACAACCATAATACAGGGGCGGCAGTTACAAATAATACTACCCCTATAGCTCAGGTCCCACTTGACAATAATACAACACAGTCTTCTGCTGCATGTTTTGCTATTAATTATAATGTGGCAAATAGTTGCCAGCAATGCAATCTTATTTTTCAGAAGGCGAAAGAAACAGTGCTTAACTGCGGACATATTATACCACAGGTAGGTCTTGCAGTCAACGATGGAACAGGCCTACTAATTTTTTAACAGAGGATTAGTTAATGGATCCGTCGTCTCAGTGTTGAGGGATTCGGGATCCACAACGATTGGTGTACGACAGTCGCTGGTACATCCCAGCTGTGCAACAGGGGAATATGTCCGTTGCATGACTTTTGGTGGAACAATAGAGTTTTACCCCACAGCTATTATTCATGTTAACACTCCTTTTTTCACAGGCAACGTAAAAGTATGTATGCTAAAGAAGCCTATAGCTGATTTGATGGTTGGTCGTATACACGGCAGTAAAGATTGTACCCCAGATGAAATTATAGAATGGGAGAAACATAACCTATGCACTGGAAACGCCGTGACGACTAGAGCGCAGACTCAACTCATGGAGAAAGTTGATGATAATAAAATGGATGCAGACAACCAAGAGGAATTTGTAGTCAATTCACCTATTGACAGGGAAACATTTGCAACCAAACAAAAAGAGGATAAATCTTTAAAAAAAAATTTTTAAGTTGGTTGATAAAGTTGACAATCTATCCTCAGGTAATAATAACAAACATTGTTTTGTTATTAAAAATGACATATTGATTAGATATTTTAATGACAAATCACAAATGAAACAACAAGTTATGGTCCCATATACTTTTAGACGGTACATTCTTCAACATGCACATGACTCACATTGTGCTGGACATATGGGATATACTCGAACACGATCTCGAGTACTGTCTTCATTCTTTTGGCCAGGGGTGTCAAGAGATATTTCGCAGTATGTACGTTCCTGTACTACATGCCAAGAAGTGAAAGCACGTGGAGCTTTTCACACGGCGCCTATTCAGGCTTGCGATATCTCAGTGAGACCTTTTGACAAAATGGCAATAGACATTATTGGTCCATTGCTACCATCGGCCAGAGGACATAGATTCGTCCTTACGTGCATTGATTTGTGCACACGATGGCCAGAAGCTATCCCATTAAAGACCACCACTACCACAGATGTAGCTGATGCACTACATCTCATCTTTTCTAGAATAGGGTTTCCTAGAAAACTTTTATCAGACCATGGGTCACAGTTTATATCTGACACCATGAAGGAAGTCATGAAAACTTGGGACATTGATAGGAATTTAAGTAGTATTTATCATCCGATGAGTAATGGTGCGGTTGAAAGACTTAACCGTACACTTAAACAACTACTACATAAGGTTACTGCTAAGCACCCTCATGACTGGGACAGAGCACTCCCAGCTGTTCTATTTGCTTATCGGGAGGTACCGCATGAACAAACTGGCTTCTCTCCCTTTTGAATTAGTTTTTGGTGCTCCCCCAAGAGGTCCTATGGGACTAATAAAAGACTTATTAATTGACGACGAGATGACTCAGGACACTCAGTCATCTTACGAATATGTGATTAATCTTCGGAAGAACATTATTGAGTCTTGCCAGTTGGCAACAGCTTCTTCTGAGGCTGCAAAAGCTAAGGCTCGATCTCTACAAAATAGGTCTCGACGATTACGCCAATTATTCCCAGGCGACGAGGCTTATGTGTTACTTCCTCACAATAACAATAAATTATTGATATCTTGGAATGGTCCTTACAAAGTCATTGATAAAATTTCCGACGTTGATTACGTCTTAGATATCAAGGGACACAAAAAGATATTTCATATTAACATGCTCAAGCAATTTCATACACGTCCTGAACACTTACAGTCAATTTTTCATGAACTAGATGACAACACAGTATCCACTTGTCATTATACTAACTTATCTGTCATCCAGGAAGAAGAATCTTCTTTTCCTGAGGTACAGTTACCGTTACCTGTACCAGTAGTTCAACCTACTGAATCTTGGCGGGATGTAACCATCTCTTCAACGGTTACACCGCAACAGCGTCTACAGATTGCTAATCTATTACAATCTTATCCAGATGTGTTGACCGACGTCCCGGGTCGCACATCGGCTATCAGTCATGACATTACTCTCAATGATGATACACCTATTCGTGTACATCCCTATTCTGTTCCTTTACATTTCCTTGCTAAAAACTACTAAGGAACTTGAACAGATGTTGTCTCTGGGAATCATTGAGACTAGTAATTCGCCATTCTCTTCTCCATTAGTGATTGTCCGGAAGAAGGACAATAACATTAGACTATGCGTTGATTATAGAAAATTAAATGCTAAGACTATAGTTGACAGCGAACCACATCCACTTATCGACGACTTACTGCCACGTCTATCCAACGCAACTATATTTAGTAAGATAGACTTAACTAAAGGTTATTGGCAGATACCACTGACCGAAAAGGCTAAGTACTACACCGCATTTTCCACTCCACAAGGTCTATACCAGTGGAATGTGATGCCTTTTGGGCTTGTTAATGCGCCAGCTACCTTCATTCGCCTGATGCGACAAATTTTATCAGGTAGACCAGACGTTATTACATATATTGACGACATATGCTTGTTTAGTTCGTCGTTTGAGGAACATGTTTCGGGACTTAGATATGTTTTTGACACTCTAAGGAATTATCATCTAACTGCTAAACCTACAAAGGTGCAAATCGCGTGTAATGAGATAACCTTTTTGGACATATCATTGGATCGGGATATATCCGAACGTTACCTAGTACAGTCTCCAAAATTCTAAACATAGCAGTTCCTCAGACGAAGAAACAGGTCAGGAGTTTGTTAGGACTTGTTCAATATTACAGTAGATTCATACCAAACTTGTCATCCATCACGGCTGTATTGTCTTCATTGTTAAAAAAAGATATGCCGGTGAAGGTGACATGGACTGGTACATGCAATGAAACTTTCAACAAAATTATAAATTTGTTCTCGCATGAACCAATTTTAAGACTTCCCGATGCTTCCAAAAGATTTTTCTTACGAACAGATGCTAGTAACTACGGCATTGGTGCATGCCTGCTCCAGAACCATGATGGCATTCTACACCCCACCTTATATATATCAAGAAAGCTGAAGCCGGCAGAAACGAAGTATTCAACAGTCGACAAGGAACTTTTATCTGTGATCTGGGCAATAACGAAGCTTGAAAAATTCCTGCTCGGTGCTCCCTTCACCATACAGACGGACCAACGTGCGGTCGCATCCTTGCGTCGATCCAACCACAAAAGCCAGAAACTTGCCAGATATTCAATCATCCTACAGCCATTCGAGTTCTCCATTGAACATATTCCTGGCACTGAAAATTGTGTGGCAGATGCATTGTCACGTAATCCTATTGACGACGAATAATCAACATTGACACTCTTAACCTATTTTAATCAGCACTACATTGGATTGAACGAAGTATCAACTATAAAGGAACTAACCTTGCCTTCAATTTAAACTTTATATACACTATATGCATCACAGAATTGAATTAAAAGACAATCAAGGTATATATAGACATTCAAACTTCGTCGAATGTCCATACACGAGATATGAATACTCTTTGAACAATCATGGATTTATGTCTGACGACAAACCGAACTGATGTTCCTGTGTATACTTAATTCTTGGATGCTGGGATAAATGACATTTCTTTCCAACGTAAACGTTTGAACATTTTTGCCTAAAAGAATTCATCAGGATCAAGACTACGGATGGATCATCATATCCTATACTAATTAATTAGTTAACTTAACTTCTTAATTGAATTATTATCAATAAAATGAAATGTGAGAAAAAAATGAAATGAAAGAACAAAAAAAGAGAACGAAATACTAAAAAGAAGAAATTATGAAAAGAGAAAATAAATCTCACACAAGTATTAGATTAATATTTTTTTTTAATGTACCTATACGTTATTTAGTTAGTTAAATTAGATAGTTATTATTCACTAACACTTAACACACACAATTAAGTTAAAAACTTATATTCGAATTTCTTTCTATTTCTTCTCACTTAGTTTGTCTTTTCTTCTCTCATAACATCGCGTTACATTAGAACCTTAATAATTTAACTCTTAATTTAATTAATTAATTTAATTTTAATTAGTCAAATTAATTCCTATATGACATACTAATACGACAGACCTTACTTTAATTTAATTTTATCATTCACTATTAACATTGGACATTTATTTAGTTGATATAATGATATGTATAATATTGATATATAATGTGATTTATGATTAGATGACTATGACAAATAGTTAGTTGACACGACCGCAACACGGTTCTACTCAGAACATCGTCGGCCATATGTCACAATTGTGTTAAATTTTTTTTGAAAAATTGTTAAGTCGGATAGATATTGAAAAAAAATCTATCGATTTTTTTTTTCCCCGGTGTACAGGGAATTGTTACGGTAGATGATATTAACGCCGTCTGCTAAAGGTTACCAGACGTGCAATTGTAAAGGTTAAGACATTTAATATATTGCGATAGATGTTTCAATTAATGAACGCTTCATACACGATCGATTATGACGTGTATAGCGTTGTTTAGGACACAGTCGGTAACTAAGAAACGCTACCCTTTTGTAATTGACCGTCAAGCTGTTAAGACGCGTCTGACTTTCCTTCCAATGTTGGGCATGGTATTGCCATACAGATATATTTTATGCAAGTACGGACATGGGTCAGTCCATTGCTATTACGAAGATTTGAAATGATTAAAGGTCAGTACGAAAGTGAAAATTAAGGAAGGATGAATTACAGTCCATAGTATTTGATTTTTGCCAGACTCATAGACTCACTGTCGGCCGTTGGAAAACCCCAACCGCGCGTGCATACAGCTATGACAATCTGCATACAGTAATTTGATTATTGGACAAGGACTGATAGGATATCTACATATGTATGCCATATATTTTCAAGTTATAATATGTACTTTTGTGATCAACATGCATGAATCGTCTTGACGTGTAACTGTATTAAATATTTGTGGACTCTATGGAACCGACTTGTCACATCAATCGTATTCCAAGATTCAATTATTGTTCAGAATCTTCCACCCCTGCATTCGCGTAATCTTACATAGAAGGCACGATACACGATCACTCAAGAATATCAAGAAGATAAAACAATGGCCAGACATTTATAACTGTTTATTAATATCACATGGAACATTGTTCAGAGCTAACCAAACCACGCCTTGCAACAGACCACTTGCAACAAAAGGGAAGACCGTCTTTTACAGCAGAAGAAGATGGATGAGGAAATGGAAATTCGCAGGATGCAGCATGAGGAAAAAGAGAAGGAGAGACAGCATGAGAAGGAGAGGGAGGAGAGACAGCATGAGGAAAGAGAAAATGAGCAACGACGACAGCATGAGTTGGCTCTTAAAACTCTAGAATTCCAAAGTCGTGGTGCTGCCTCTACCTCCAGCAATGGAGAGTCTTCTCCTCATTCTTCCTTAACTGACCCTGCTAACACTCAATCTCTTCAACTAAATGCTATGTCTTTCACTCTTGAATCTTTTCCTTGTCCAAATGAGAAGATTGACACATGGTTAGAAAAATTTGAGAAAATTGCAACTCTGTACGGGTTAGAGAGGTCGCGTTGGAATATGAAACTTTCCCAGGCCCTAAAAGGTTCTGCTTATGAAGTTTATTCTAAGCTGGAAAGTAGCCAACAAGACGACTACGATGTGTTGAAGAAAGCGTTACTGGAGCGCTTTGAAATGAACGCTCGCAAGTTTTTGCAACTGTTTCGCAACAGCCGGAAAGAGAATTCTGAAACTTTTCACCAGTTCTCATCTCGTCTTAAGGGATATCTAACAAAGTGCCTTGAGCTTTCGCAGCTCCCATCTACCTATGAAGGTCTTGAGGAATTTGTTTTAACAGAACAAATAAAGAACACATTATCTGCTGATACCCGGAGATTTCTCGCTGAGCAGGGGGCAGAAAAACTTGAAGACATTTTGGAAAAGTCTGAGCGTTATCACAATGCGCTGGCTGAACTACTGGCCACAAAGCGGAAACCGACAGAGGAGCATTTTCGAAAACATAACCTAGAGCAATCTTCTCAGGCTTCTAACCAAAACAACCACAGAGAAACTGGACCTCAAAACCCCCCTCCTGAAAAATCCAAGTTCTACAAGAACAAGTACCCCAACCACCCCAAACAGTCCGATCAACCCGACCGCCCTACATGGCAGCGTAGCCAGAAAGGACAAGGTGGCAAAGGGAGAACCCCCGAGCACGGGACATATGATCAGACCGAGCACACCGAGCCAAAACGCATCGGATGCTTATTGACAGTCTCGCAAGGCGGAATTATTGACAGTGATTCCCAACCTGTTGGGGATAGACCCTCAACGCGAGGTATTGTTATTTTGAACGGTTCTCAAACTTCTTGCTTATTTGACACGGGGCTTTCTTACGATTGCATTGTTGCCAGAAACCTGGTTAAACCCGGTCAAGAGACAGGAGAGACCGTCAAACTTTGTGGAGTTCGTAAGAGTGATGCACCTACAGCGCTTCCCATCGCATTGGTGGAGATACACTCTGACTTTGTCAGAGGTGTGATCAAAGCGGCTGTTATGGATGATCCCATCTACCCAGTCATACTTGGCGGGAGATACGTGTGTATTGGGCAACCGGAAGAGCCGATTGTGGCAGCAGTAACTACAAGAGGGCAAACCAAGAAGGAACGGGAGCCTGCGCCTAATTTGTTACCTATGGAACTTAAAGAAGCGCAACAAAAGGATCCTACTTTGGCACCCTGCTTTAGGAAACTGCCCATGGCGAAGGAACCCAAACAGCACGGGGACATTTTTTCTGAGGATGGCGTACTTTATCGGAGAACGGGCAAGCCTGACCAAGGTTACAACCAGCTTCTAGTACCGAAACAGTACAGAAGCCAAATCCTAGAAATGGGGCACTCTCTTCCCTTCAGCGGACATATGGGACAGAACGCCACAAACCAACGGATAACCACTCATTATTGGTGGCCAGGAGTAAATACTGATATTATCAGATATGTCAAATCCTGTGCCCAGTGCCAACGTGTACCACCCAAGCAACGAGCACCCCCAGTCCACATGGGTGAAATGCCAATAATGGGAACACCATTCGAACGGGTTGTGATCGACATTTTAGGGCCTTTCGAAAGGACTAAAAGAAGGAACAGGTTCATCCTGACCTTAGTCGATACATGCACTTTATGGGCAGAAGCTATCCCGCTAACATGCGCAGATGCCAAGCATGTCGCAGAAGCCCTCGTGCAGATTTTCACTCGGTTGGGATTCCCTCAGCAAGTGTTGACGGATAATGGATCTCCATACCGAAACCTGTTGATGGATGAGATCGTTAAGATCTTGAGGACCCAGCACATCCACACTAAGCCATATACTCCGGCCGGAAATGGGCTCGTGGAACGTGCTAATGGAAACCTCACCATGATGCTAAGTAAGCTGGCACAAGTGAAACCTGAAGATTTGGATCTCTGTATTCCTGCAGCATTATTTGGCTACAGAGAATCTCCTCATACTTCCACAGGATTTCCGCCAGCTACACTCTTATTCGGCAGACCCATTAACGGCCCGCTTGAAGCCTTACTTCAGTCTCTGATAGACGAGAAGGCTGATGAGACAGTTGTCTCAGCCAGTAAATATGTGTCGGTTTTAAAGGAACGGTTGAAACTAGGGTGGGACCTAGCAACGACTAACTTTAAGCGAGCACGCACCAAGCACGCTAACCGATTCAGGAAAGTCGCGGAAGAGAGAGAACTGGAAGCAGGACAGAAAGTTTTGGTGTTGCTCCCTACCGAGAACAACCAACTGAAGATCGGATGGCAAGGGCCGTTTACCGTCCTGAAAAAGATTTCTAAGGCTAACTACCAGATCTCTATTGAAGGAAAGGAGAAGGTTTTCCATTTAAATCTCTTAAAGAGATACTTGGAAAAACCAGTGCCAACCTCCGACCATCTCCTGACGATCGCCAAAACTGACGAAGATGACGATAGTGGCAGGGATATTCCACCGCTATCACAGGAAATCTTTCAAAAATGTCAGAAGCGGCGACGCTCTTTCAAGCGCGCATATGAGACATTCCAGGGGAAGGAAACTTTGAGGAGTGGACTTGAGTAGGAATTGGACAGAGATGGAGGGGGAAGAGGAGAGGGAAGAAGACAGACACCCCTAAGCTACGGTTATAGGAAATTAAACTCCATAACGTAGACATGGAGTGCTTCCATATCTTAAAGGGGGGAGGCTCTGTCACGTATGGTTTATATTCATTTAATTTCCTACATCTTCTTCCTATTCTTTCACCCGAATTCTCTCTTTTATTATCTCTGTATTTCCTTTTTCCTGTATATTTTTTCATCCATTCGTTTTTGCGAATATTATTTTCATATAATTCGCAAACTTTACCTGTTTTCCTTTCTCTAAAACTGAGAATCGCACCTGGGTGGTATTGCGTACATGTCAGTCGCGCTGGTCGGACGATAGGCGGAAATTTACAGCATTCGCTAGACATTCGTCTGAGGGTCTCTGGCCTGGGGCGTGAAAATTCACCCGAGGGACATGGAAAGTAGACAGAGAGTCTGCATTTCAGTAAACGCATGAGGTTTTTTCGTCAGGAAAAACCCGGCTTAGCGTGAAAATCCACTCCGCACTGCAGACGGTGGTCTGAGATTTGCAACTCATGCAAGCCCTCGGCCACTGATGGCTGTTACGTCACGCGATAAGCGGACGAAGGTGTTATACGGACAGGGGAGACTATTTCGCTTGGCGAAATAAGATTAGGATCCTGTGTCCGATTTTAAAGTTATTGGCCAAGTTTGAAACTTTAATTTCATTCTCGCTCATAGTCTCCACAGTAGATAGGTTGCTCGTAAACAGAATAGCTGTTAGCGTAGATCTCAGTTTGTTTCGGCAATTTGTCGAACTTCTAGACTTCCAGAAATATTTTCAGCATTTTTTATTCTTAAGTTGTGCGACTACCTGTAATTCTGAGGTTGAGTGAAAGTTTTGGGGTGACCCTAACTTTACCAGCACCTAGTAGTAGTTTCCATACTTGTGAAGAAATAGACAGTCCTTATTTTGAACCACGTGGGTTTCTTAAGTACCACTGTCTAAACAGTGCATATGCAACCCGAGTTAGCCAGAAATACTATATCCCAATAACGGGTTTTCAAAGACTGTAATGATAAATACTGGACCTTGGAGCCAGATCTTAATTTCTTCTAGAAAAACTCTACATAATCTTTCTGCCTGGTGGCGCGAAATACTTCAAGTATTATCTAACATTTCCCGACTATATATATATATATTTTTGTGGACAAATCTGTGGTGTGACTAAAGTGAATCCTATACTGAGGGAAGGCACCGACCTGACATTCATCATTTCTAGAAACCTACGCTATTGACACTGTGCTCTGCTAACTCCCGCGCCTGGAATAATTGTTAGGTGACTCAATCAGACATTTGAACAAATTTGCACACCCAAGTAGTCGTTCCCGGAGACTCCGAGTTAAATACGTCTTTTGGAACTGGGGACTTCTTGGCAGTAGACTGCATTTTTTTGAGTCTGTGTGAAGATCTAAAATCAGTGTGTTCCAAGAGGCAGCGAGCAAAGTCGTGAGTACCTGTATGAGAGAGGCCATGGCGGAATGAATGAGTGTTACGCTGGTTTGAGTGATATTTTCACTATTATATCTTTGACACCCTGTTGCTGTCCTACTTTGTTTTTTTTCAATCTGCATAATTTGTTGCTAAGGCTAGAGTTCTTGTGTTTTTGTCTTAGGTTAAATCAGATTTTTTTCAAAACTCTGTGCATATAATTACGAGATAAAACAAAGAAAACTCTTAGACTACAAACCCTATGTATCTGTGACTCGGGCGCCATCATCTGTTCTCTTAACGGGGCCGGGCTAAACCTAGAGTTAACACTATAACGGGGCTATCAATTTGCAACATTTCCATGATTTTTTATGACTATGTGTATATGTATTTTCCTTGATGTACTTTCTTTGATGTTGTGAGCCGATTTTTTCCTGATATTAAAAATCGCTCTTGAACTTAATAATAGTGTTTGGTCAGCTCGTTCTAGATAATATATATATCATTGTTATAGTGTTTCCCACGTCTGTGTGTTTACCTGTCGTCACGTGTATGTGCGTGCCTGTGAGTGATAGAAATATACGTAATATGTATATTGGTGTAGTCTGTCTGACGCTGTAACAACTGTTGTAGAAGATAGGTGAGAGAGAGAAGAATTCTTTTCGCTTTCAGAGACAGCCACTAGAAATGGGGCATTCTCTTCCCTTCAGAGGACATATGGGACAGAACGCCACAAACCAACGGATAACCACTCATTATTGGTGGCCAGGAGTAAATACTGAGATTATCAGGTATGTCAAATCCTGTGCCCAGTGCCAACGTGTGCCACCCAAGCAACGGACACCCCCAGTCTCGTTGGGTGAAATGCCAATAGTGGGAACACCATTCGAACGGGTTGTGATCGACATTTTAGGACCCTTAGAAAGGACTAAAAGAAGGAACAGGTTTATCCTGACCTTAGTCGATACATGCACTTTATGGGCAGAAGCTATCCCGCTAACATGCGCAGATGCCAAGCATGTCGCAGAAGCCCTCGTGCAGATTTTCACTCGGTTGGGATTCCCTCAGCAAGTGTTGACGGATAACGGATCCCCATACCGAAACCTGTTGATGGATGAGATCGTGAAGATCTTGAGGACCCAACACATCTACACAAAGCCATATACTCCGGCCGGAAATGGGCTCGTGGAACATGTTAACGGAAACCTCAACATGATGCTAAGTAAACTGACACAAGTGAAACCTGACGATTGGGATCTTTGTATTCCTGCAGCTTTATTTGGCTACAGAGAATCTCCTCATACGTCCACAGGATTTCCGCCAGCTACGCTTTTATTCGGCAGACCCATTAAGGGCCCGCTTGAAGCCTTACTTTGGTCGCTGACAGACCAGAAGGCTGATGAGGCAGTTGTCTCAGCAAGTAAATATGTGTCGGAGTTAAAGGAAAGGTTGAAACTAGGATGGGACCTAGCAACGACTAACTTTAAGCGAGCACGCACAAAGCACGCTAACCGATACAGGAAAGTCGCGAAAGAAAGAGAACTGGAAGCAGGAGAGAAAGTTTTGGTGTTACTCCCTACCGGAAACAACCAACTGAAGATCGGATGGCAAGGGCCGTTTACCGTCCTGAAAAAGATTTCTAAGGCTAACTACCAGATCTCTATTCAAGGAAAGGAAAAGATTTTCCATTTAAATCTGTTAAAGAGATACTTGGAAAAACCGGTGCCAACCTCCGACCATCTCCTGACGATCGCCAAAGCTGACGAAGATGACGATAGTGGCAGGGAAATTCCACTGCACACACACGAAATCTTTCAAAAATGTCAAAAGCGGCGACGCTCTTTCAAGCGCGCATGGGAGACATTCCAGAGAAAGGAAACTTTGGTAGTAGACTTGAGTAGGAATTGGAGAGAGATTGAGGGGGAAGATGAGAGGGAACAGGGCAGACACCCTGAAGCTACGGATATAGGAAATTTATTTCCATAACGTAGACATGGAGTGATTCCATATCTTAGGGGGGGGGGAACGTTCTGTCACAGAGAGTTTATTGATCATAAATTGCCTATATCCTCTTCTTTTTCTTTCACCCGTATCCTCTATTTTATTATCACTCTTTACCTTTTTCCTGTATTTTTCGCATCCATTCGTTTGCGAAAAATATTTTCTTCCCCATTCTCAACTTTACCGTTTTCTTTCTCATACTGGTAAACGCATTTATGACATAACGTGTCAGAGAGAGAGAGAGTGTTAAAATGCATTCTATTGCATTAGGTGTAAGTGGACGAAACTGTGAATATATTCGTCTGGCCAGACATAGGAGCAGACATATGTCTACAGCATTCCCTGCACCAGACGAAATACACTGTGAATATTCGCTTTCGCCAGACCTAGACAGGTTGTTCGTGAATAGAATAAGCTGTATAGCGAAGCCCTAGTTTGTTCGGAAACTTACCGAACTCTAGACTTCAAATAAATATATCAGCGTATAATTCTAAAGTGTGCGATTACCTGTAGTTCTGTGTGTTGAGGTATATATTATATATAATATCTAATATTTTGTGAAGTGTTTAAAGTGATAATCGCTTATTTCATATTTCACTAGTTAGATTTGGTGCAGAGTGCTTAATTTATATAGTCTGTATTATTTTCTAGTGACGTGTTTCAGTGGAAAGCAGAATAAATTATAATTTCTAGCTTAAACAACAAAGTAGCTATAATGAATTTAATTTAACTGCTAAATAATCAGACGGGAACAATTTTTCTAAACTAACTTATAAATGCTAGATGCTTCATGAGTGTTGACGGAATACGTATGTATTCCTAATTCATGAGGATTGATGATTTTTAAATATATAACTTATTGCACGGGAAGTTTTAAATGATAAGTCAAGCTGTACGCTTACATTTTAAAAACGTAAGTTATATTGAGTACATAATATGTAACATATTTTATATGTGGTTTTTTTATTTATTCAGTGAATACGGGGGTAACCCAAACTTTGCCGGCGTTTTGTACAGAGACATACCTAATAAATGCTTATACTGGGCCTTTGAGCCAGTGCATATTTCTACACTAACTCTAATGTACATGCTGCCTTGTGGCGAGAAAAAATACAGAAATCTAAAACATTCACTTTCCGACAGTGTTGACAGGTGTGTGGTGAACCAAGATTATTTGTTGAGAGAAGTTGTCCACCGGTCATCTTCCTAATTAAAGGAAACCTCGGGTTCTGACATTGTGTGCTCGTTTAAGCCTAATTCTTACCTCGTGAGTCAAGTGACACTAACTTTAGTCTGAAATAACTATCGCATGAAGTAGACGCTCCCCAGATCCATTTTTATGAAACCAACAAACAAATCTGCAGTAAAGCCGAGTATCAAGTCGGTCCATACCTTAAAAGGGGGAAACCATAGACTCAATCATATGTATCTGTAACTCTTTGGGGTTATCACTTTCTTCTAACGGGACTGTGAGCTATATATCCAGGGAAGGACCATACAAACGGGTCTATCACTATTGTAGCATTCCTTGATTTTATGACTATGTGTATGCTTTTGATGTATTTTATATGTTGTGATGTAAGTTTACTATGATAATTAAACTATACCTACTTTTATTTCAGTGTGTTGGTCAGTTCGTTCCCATAATATCTATATAATCATTGTTATAGTTTTTCCCACGTTCTGTGTGTCTAACTGTCGTCCATTGTATGTGCGTGCACGTGAGTGGATAGATATATATTAATATACATACTTTTTATAGACTGTCTGACTCCTTTGGATCTGTTGTAGAAGATAGACGGAGAGAGAGATTCTCGATTTTCCGGGACAGCCTCTATAAATTTCTACCATCTCACTCGTGGAACTCTATTTCTATTATCACATCTCACTGTGGCTATCACTCATTCTGACCTATTCAGAAGGGACCAACCCAAGTCTTAATTTCCCTATCAAAAATCTACGACAATGCTATCAACTTGTTTGAATGACGATAATATTATAATGTTCGTATTTTCTCTTTCTTTGGAGGTAAGCAATTTACTGCACTACATTTCATACTACTGCAGTTCCTTGCTTTTATATGTGTAGTTATGGGACATCTAATTAACTTAGGTTGGTTGGCTGGATGAATAGACAAAGCAAATAAATAATTAAAAATAGTTTATCGCCTTTGACTTTATTCTTTCACTTTGCCAGTAAGTCCTGGGGGTGATCAAGTTATATTCTTTTGTTTTAGCTTGTAGGCTGTGCACTCTGTCCTCCTTCAAGCTTAAAACACCTCCTTTAGCCATCTTTCTTTCGATCTTCTCCATGACACAATTTTAAATATTGAAAAATGATATATAGAGATGCATGTTTTTTAAAAGATTGTTACGATTTCTACGGTTAAATAAATAAAAAATGCAGTTCACAGTTATCACAAAAGTACATGTATACAGCGCATGTTTATTCGCATTTTTTTTTTTAAACAGATAGCAGATTTTGCGAAGATCGAGCAGTTAGTACGAAGAGGTTGCTTCTCCGAGGGCAAATGAAGTACATCAATGACTGGGACGCCATGGCTTTCCTATGTACACCACTGTAAGTGCCTTTTAACTTATAAATGTGTGTATTTATGGAGCGGCTGTCCAATGCTCTTAACAGTAAGAACCTTTTAACTATATATATATATATATATATATATATATATATATATATATATATATATATATATATATATATATATATATATATATATATATATATATATATATATGTGACAGCGCCATCTTGAGATCTGTCGTTCTCGGCGCTGGCCCCATCTGGGCAGTCATGTTGTCTATGTGGTTTAGTGCCTTTTGGTCACGTTATCTTCAAGCAGATTTATTACAAGGCCATAATAAGCCTACGAATTAGCTGTGTTTTTGCTCTAGTTGTGTAAATCTGTGTTTTCATGCATTCTGGAGCAATAATCGCGGGTGTTATCTGTGTGGCGCAGACTAAGACGCGTAGCGCGCAGTAAATTGAGTGGTTAGGCCAGGGCTTATAAAAAGGGGTAGCAAGCGGCGAAACCGGTCTATGTTTGAGAGAGCCGCCCAGTGAGAACAGACGAAGAAGACACACAAGAGCCAAGCTGTAAATGCCTTGAGCACACAGTCTATGAACACTGACTGGGTGTTCGTTGGATTGTTCGTTTGATTGTTTGTTGGATTGTTTGTTTGGTGTTCGGTTCTGTTCGGTAGAATTAAATGTTGATCTGCATAAGGCTTTGGGTTGCTTGAATTGTTAAGTCTGCTGCTGAGAGGGTTGCAAGCAACCAATAATTGCAACCCCTGTCAAACGATCCTTTATAAATTTTCTTGGTGCACGGGTCTGGGGTGTGAGGTACCACCTAGCGCCCCTGTCACAAGTGGCGTCGTCGGCAGGATTGACAGACAGCACGCAGTGAAGCAACTCTTCAGCAATCAGAGCAGCAACAGCCGAAACAGTAGAACACCCAGTTCAGTGCAAGGCGAGGGACGGGATCATCCAGTTTGTCAAGATTTCTAGTCAACTCTACTAGCAACAAGATGGCGGCACGCAACACACGCGCTGCTAGTAGAACTGATAACGAAGATGTGGCTGAGGTGGATGACCCTGTAGTAGGGCTAAATCGTCAACCAGAACGAGTGCAGTACATCGTGGTACCTACTCACAAGAGGGTGCGGTGCTTTGGGGAGCGCACGGGTCCTACGGCCGAGGAATATGTCAGAGAGGTGAGAGCTGCCTGGAGAGTAGGGATGATGAGTAAAGAGGACCAGGCAGATGTTATTCTTGACAGTGTGACCCCAAGTGTCCGTAGGGAGCTGAGGATTCAGGCTGATGACGGTGACCCAGAAGCAATGCTACATTCCATTCTTAGGGTGTATGGGGAGCGTAGGAGCATCCCAGAAGTAATGGCCGCGTTCTACTCTACCCGGCAAGGTGCAAGGGAGTCTCTTTGGGAATTCTCCCATCGCATTCACGAGGTGTTTGAAAGTGTTGTAAGGGCACAAAAGCAGAACAATGTCACTCCTTTGGCGCCATCCTTTCTTCGTGACCAGTTTGCTGCTTGTCTGAGAGATGACCTAGTAAGAAAGCTTGCAAAGGAAATGATCTTTAAGGAGCCTACAGCATCGTTCACGTTGGTGAGGGACTATGCCCTACGGTTTTTGGAGACTGAGCCCACTTCTGGGGCTGGTGTTGCCAGTGTCGAAGCAGCTTCGGGGGCTGGTGTTGCCAGTGTTGAAGTGGCAAGAACAGAGACTGTGTCAGATACGCATGCATTAAACGCAGAAGTAGAGCGGCTGAGAGCACAGGTGGCTCAATTAGAGGCTAAAATTGATGCGATGTCTCAGGAGCAGGGGAGACGTACCAGGACAGTTCGTTGTTTTAGATGCAGAGAACTAGGCCACGTACAGAATCGATGTCCACAGGCGTTAAACTAGACCCCTCTGCGGCTGGGAGTCAGGTTACAGAAGGGGAGCAGAATGGCTCAAAGATAAAGATGGTTGGTGGTCGACCGGAGTGTGAGGCGCTTATTGCAGGGAAGAAAGTCAAAGGCGGCCAGGGATGTAAGGGTAGCAGGAGGCGACCCAGGGCACCAAGGAAGCCTAGGAAAATAAGATGCTTCAACTGTGGAGACCTTTCGAACCACATGGCAGCCAAGTGTCCCCAGGGCCCGCTTCCTAAGCGATGTTTCCATTGTAGGTCCCCGGACCATTTGATATCGGTTTGCCCATCAAAGAGCGCCCTCTCTAAGCGTACCAACACATCTACATTGCCGTCACAGTGCAAGCCAAGAGATGGCCGTGGCAACTGTCACCATAAGGGCGCCAGGAAAAGTGGTCGGCATTTAGAGGAGGAGACTCATCTAAAACTCGTTGAAGGACACGTTTCCAGGCTACGAGGGGCGCACGTAAGAGCAGAGCCACCGTTGCAGAGTTTTGCAGCAGTCCGGAAAGAGAGATGTGACAAGCTGTCGTGTTCTACTCCACTACAGGTCGGAGAATTGGTGAAGAAGAGAATGCACGACGCTGAGAGATCCGAGATTCGTGATATGTGGTCAGAAGACGAGTACGTTGTAGTTCGTGCTCCCACAATGACAGGGGGTCCGAATATCATCCAACGAATGGACAGAGCGAGTCCGAGCATTAGAGTAACCAGCAATGACCTGAGACGAAGTGAAGGAAAAGGTGATCCTCCAGATTTGGAGAATACGACTGAAGCGCCTGATTTAGTGCAGTTGTCGGGACGACAACAAAATCAGGCGGGGAATATGTGACAGCGCCATCTTGAGATCTGTCGTTCTCGGCGCTGGCCCCATCTGGGCAGTCATGTTGTCTATGTGGTTTAGTGCCTTTTGGTCACGTTATCTTCAAGCAGATTTATTACAAGGCCATAATAAGCCTACGAATTAGCTGTGTTTTTGCTCTAGTTGTGTAAATCTGTGTTTTCATGCATTCTGGAGCAATAATCGCGGGTGTTATCTGTGTGGCGCAGATTAAGACGCGTAGCGCGCAGTAAATTGAGTGGTTAGGCCAGGGCTTATAAAAAGGGGTAGCAAGCGGCGAAACCGGTCTATGTTTGAGAGAGCCGCCCAGTGAGAACAGACGAAGAAGACACACAAGAGCCAAGCTGTAAATGCCTTGAGCACACAGTCTATGAACACTGACTGGGTGTTCGTTGGATTGTTCGTTTGATTGTTTGTTGGATTGTTTGTTTGGTGTTCGGTTCTGTTCGGTAGAATTAAATGTTGATCTGCATAAGGCTTTGGGTTGCTTGAATTGTTAAGTCTGCTGCTGAGAGGGTTGCAAGCAACCAATAATTGCAACCCCTGTCAAACGATCCTTTATAAATTTTCTTGGTGCACGGGTCTGGGGTGTGAGGTACCACCTAGCGCCCCTGTCACATATATATATATATATATATATATATATATATATATATATATATATATATATATATATATATATATATATATATATATATATATATATATATATGTGTGTGTGTGTGTGTGTGTGTGCGTGTTTATGAAGTGGCTGTTCTACGCATGCCACTATGAGAACCTCATTTGGTTGTACATGTGCGTATTTATGGATGTCAGTAATTAGATAGGTTTGGAAGTTATTTATGGTCCCGCCTGAGTAGAGTGGATGGTGATAAGTACGTTAGAAATAAAGGTGTGAGAAATAGATTTCACGAGTGGATAGTTTAAGGAGAAGATAGTCTCTGGAATGAGTACGTTCTCTAGTCCAGCCTATTTATACGACTATAATTTAGTACCAGACAATCTTTCTCTACCTATACATGTAAAGATAAGTTTAACTACACACACACAACTATGTGACAACAAGACACACAAACGGGAAAAACTATGGTTAATTGGGTAGGGGTCTGACCAACACACAAAGTTAAGTTTTCTTTGTTGTTTATTATTATTAAACTTGACAATATCAAATATCTAAAGAAAGATCAAATAAAATCAGAATTACATACATATGAAAATAACCGAATAAATGTGCCCTCCCCCTCTGGAGAGAAGAACCTAAAAAGTAAATAACCCAAAGGTCAAAGGTTAGCACTATGTTACAGAATAGACAGTAAGGTAAACAAAGTTCCTACTAAGTGCTACTCAGTAAAGTAAATAATTTTAAAAGCAAAATAACCAGGTTGGTACAAGTTACCGTAACAAGAAAAATATTCACTCTCTCTGTCATACGTGGCCACTCCCTCACTCCTTACCTACTCTTGGTGATATTCCTTTGGACATACAATTATCCTGAATATATATATATATATATATATATATATATATATATATATATATATATATATATATATATATATATATATATATATATAATGTCTGTGTTCAGTGCTAAATTTGGCCCCAGTTCATCCTCGACAAGTAAATTAATAAGGTGGACACCAACTTTGGTGGTTTATTTCTGAATGTACAATTTCACCTCGAATAGCTGGTGTAGAAAAAACCGAGATCTTGTGGTTCACAGTAAACAGAGAAAAAATACTTCCAGTATTGGGAAACATCTGGTTGCTAGAACTGCTAGTATTAATAAATGATGGTAAATCCTATCGGCTGGCTCTGTGGTGAGTGCCGATTTTGAAATAGCGTAACTTTTTTGGATAAATTCACTAATACGACTGTCAAAAGTCAGATAGTGTTATTATTTTTGCACAACCATTGTGGGCTGATAAATTGGAAAAATTAAATGGGTATTGATAAGTCCAGTTAAATTTACTAAATGTTTCTGGTATATCTCTGGCCAATCCTGTTCAAACGTTCTCACTCCATGGTCGAATAGTTCCTTTCTGCTGTATTCAGTTTGCGGCTGCCATAAGCAACTGGAAACAACGTGTTAGGATGTTGGTCATCTGCCTGAAGCAGTGTTTATCCGATTCCCTTTCCGCTGGCGTCTACGCGCAAGACGAATGGTTTCTTAAGGTCGGGTAACCTTAGAATGGGGTATTTGGACAGCTGTTCCTTCAGAGTGACGTAAGCGCTTTCGCACTCTGCGGTCCACACAACCATATCGGGTTTTCCCTTTCTTGTGAGGTCAGTGAGGGGTGCTGTAAGACCATTGAAGTTTTTGATACACTTTTGGTAATAAGCGCAAAGTGAAAGGAAAGAACGTGTGTCTCTCTCTCTCTCTTTGTCTTTGGCCTCTTTGCTGAACGTATTTTCTCGATGTTTTTAGCCACGGGCCAAATACAACCTTGAGAAATGGTATGTTCTAGGAAGTCAAGCTTTTCAAAGCCGATTAAACATTTGCTAGGTCGGGCAGTCAACCCAGCTTCCTTAAGTCTCCTGAGGAGCATAGGGACCATAGCAATATGTTCTTCGTAGTTATCCGTTGCAAGAAGTATGTCGTCCATGAAATTGTGTATGTTTGGACTTTGCAAGAGTTCTAAAAGCTTTCTCATCATTCTGGTGAAGACTCCTGGTGCGTTGTGCAACCCAAAAGGCATAACATTGAAAGTATAATGTCCTTCACTGGTGCTAAAGGCTAATAGGGGTTTAATTTCCTCCTTGACTGATATTTGGTAATAACCTTTACTCAGGTCAATTTTGGAGAAAATTTTAGCCTTGCTAAGTTTGGTAAACAGCTCTGCGGCGCTTCGGAGTAGTTCAGGCTGAAATTCTGTGACTGTATTAAGTAGACGGTAGTCAATACACAGCCGAAATTCCTTATTAGGTTTCTGTAACAGTACGACGCTTGAGCTATAGGGAGATGTAGACTCGCTAATAATCACAGCTTGACGTAGCTTGTCTATTTCTCCGCGTAACGTGTCTGCTTTCGCATACAGGATCGGGTAAACTCTGGTTCGCACAGATGTCTCGTTTGTCAGCTTCATATTGAACTCTACGAGATGTGTACGGCCAGATATGTCCGTTAAGACTGCCGAGTACTGTTTCAGTAACGCCTTAGTTTCCGTCTGTTGTGCTTCGTTCACAAAAGCTAGCAACTCTTCACCTTGTAGTCCTATTTCCTTTGCTTCCTCTCTTAGCATTGTTCTAAGTTTTGCACGCTCAGCCATGGCAAATAACTGACTGCGACTTACCCGAGAAAGAAAGAAGAAAAGGATACACTGCTTCCTAACCAATTAAGATAATAAAAAAAATATTTTTCCTGTATTTACTGTGTTTCCTCCTCCCTGTTTGTCTAATCTATCGCTGCTGTTAACTGGCAAAAAGGCTCCTAACGCAGACGACTTAAACCATAGAGATAGTAAATCAGGCTAAAAACTGAAAATCTACTATTACTACTGTGGAAAAAAATTTTACAATTAAGGGGGGGGGGGGGGGGTTCCTTATTTTTAATCCACCACACTTGCTCACACCTGAAGTCAGTTTTGGAGTTAGGGAAGGCGATTAACTTGGCGACTGCCCAGTGAGCTTCCTTTGCTATGCTCACGCTCCACTGCTCCAAAAAAATTGTGATTGTTAAACAATCACGCGTACCAGCGGTCTTTTTGTACAACAATAATTATATATCATATCTCCAACAAAGATCACCATCAAATTCAAACTGTATGTAAACTCTAAGATGCTGTGGAAAGAAACAAATTTCTAATTTGTGTGGTCAGAACCCAGTAAATAAGAACGTGGTCTAGGGGATAATTATTATTACTTTTCGTAACTCACAGCACAAGACGCACAACACACTCTATCTAGAGTTAGACTAAGGTACAATAATAGACGTTAGTCATTAATCTAAACTCAGACTAGATCAAATCCTGGATACGAGCACCCATTCTGTCGTAATTAGATAGGTTTGGAAGTTATTTATGGTCCCGCCTGAGTAGAGTGGATGGTGATAAGTACGTGAGAAATAAAGGTGTGAGAAATAGATTTCACGAGTGGATAGTTTAAGGAGAAGATCAGTCTCTGGAATAAGTAAGTTCTCTAGTCCAGCCAATCTATACGACTATAATTTAGTACCAGACAATCTTTCCCTCCCTATACATGTAAATATAAGTTTAACTACACACACACACCCAGCTATGTGACAACAAGACACACAAGAGTGAAAAACTATGGTTAATTGGGTAGGGGTCTGACCAACACACAAAGTTAAGTTTTCTTTGTTGTTTATTATCATTAAACTTGACAACACCAAATATCTAAAGAAAGATCAAATAAAATCAGAATTACATACATAAGAAAATAACCAAATAAATGTGCCCTCCAACACTCTGGAGAGAAGAACCCAAAAAGTAAATAACCCAAAGTTCAAAGGTTAGCACTATGTTACAGAATAGACAGTAAGGTAAACAAAGTTCCTACTAAGTGCTACTCAGTAAAGTAAATAATTTTAAAAGCAAAATAACCAGGTTGGTACAAGTTACCGTAACAAGAAAAATATTCACTCTCTCTGTCATACGTGGCCACTCCCTCACTCCTTACCTACTCTTGGTGATATTCCCTTGGACATACAATTATCCTGAATATATATATATATATATATATATATATATATATATATATATATATATATATAAATATATAAATATATAAATATATATATATATATATATATATATATATATATATATATATATATATATATATATATATATATATATATATATATATATATAGAGAGAGAGAGAGAGAGAGAGAGAGAGAGAGAGAGAGAGAGATAATGTCAGTGTTCAGTGCCAAATTTGGCCCCAGTCCATCCTCGACAAATAAATCAATAAGGTGGACGCCAACTTTGGTGGTTTATTCCTGCATGTACAAATGTCACCTCGAATAGTTGGTGTAGAAAAAAAACCGAGATCTTGTGGTTCACAGTAAACAGAGAAAAAATACTTCCAGTATTGGGAAACATCTGGTTGCTAGAACTGTTAGTGTTGATAAATGATGGTAAATCCTATCAGCTTGCTCTGTAGTGAGTGCCGATTTTGAAATAGCGTAACTTTCTGGATAAATCCACTAATATGACTGTCAAAAGTTAGATAGTGTTATTATTTTTGCACAACCCCTGTGGGCTGATAAATTGGAAAAAAATATATGGGTATTGATAAAACCAGTTAAATTTACTAGTTAAATGTTTCTGGTATATCTGTTGCCAATCCTGTTCACAAATGAACTTGGGGATGCACAAGCCAAGACGAAGCAACATTAACCGTTCAGTAAAATGAAGAAAATGACCCAAATTGACCGCTGGTCGCCCTTGATCAGGTCTGCTTAGAATAAAAGAACATTTATGAAAAAAATGCTACTCTTCTATATAACTACATATATGTACACAGACGAGGACAAGATGATCTCTTATCCACTCCGTCAGTCCTGATTAAATTTAAAAGGCACACGGTGTCCTTAGCCTATTCCTATCTGGTCAGCTTTCGCTAGCGCGGCATCTCCATGTCGGGTGAAGGTATGCGCCCTACCCGCCCTGGCTCGCGTTAACGATCAGCGCAATGTCTATTATTATTTAATTATCCATACGCGCACTTAACAAATATCGCCTGTCGTTAATAGCTATTAGATTGTCGGCGTCTGTTTGTTCAGTCGTATGATATTAAATAATACTCACTTATAATAAATTACACAAAATGGAATAAACGTGAATTCTTTTCTGTCACTAATCAGTCACGCCTAGTGTATTCTCAGTCAACTAAAACCGTCTCTTCTTATGTGAGAAAGCAGGTGATGGAAATTACATTATAACTGTACATCTGGTTAAAAAAATTAGCTACGCGTTATTTATTTCACTAGTTTTAACGCTAGAAAATCACAGTGAATTATAGTGGTAAAATCTTAACACTGTTAACCACGTAAACGCTAATTTATATTAGCACAAATCAGAAATGAAACTATCCCCACGAAATGCTATTAACACATCTTCTACAGTGGTTCTAGATACGTGCTTAGACTATCCAAAATTCTGAGCGACAACTGATAGCGGGTTTAAGAAACCACAGTTTATATATATTATTGTCTCTCTGATCTATAGATGACGTTACTTTTCACATTACCTTCGGGAGAATTGTGAACACAATTCCCCAGATAAAAGGCTTTACGGTTGCTCTGTCTCAGCGTTGCTAATCGACATCAGAAGAATTCTCACGTCTAACGGGGTTCCAGAAGATTTTGGCACGTGACTCGACATCAAAGGCACTCGAGAAATTCCCGGCTCTCCTGAGTACGAACTTCAAAGAGTCTTCGGTTTCTTCACGTGCGGTCTGTCAGCTATCGTGTGATTGACAGATAAGCTCGCGTGAGAAACTAGGTAAACAAACCTAATTCGCTACCTGTTATGACTTGCAGGTCGCGAAGTTTGTAAACTTTGCGTTAGCCCGTGTTAACAGAAAAAGAGGCGTGGATTAAAAGGTGAGTCAGACAAGCAGAAAATTGCATGCTTTTGCTGGCAAATCATAGAACAAAAGACTGTCAGATACTGTAGGCTATATTTCCATTATACGTCACAATGGAGTGGCTGTTTTACGCACGCCTCTGAGAGTGTATTTAACTTGTATGTTTGTGTATGTCGGGAATGAGTTTTCTATACACGTCACTGTGTCTTGCTAACTTAAGTCTGTGTGTATTTGTCTCAGAGCCTGTATTACTGTTGGTGTCTTTTATAGTCTTACTGCATACAGATCCTGTATTAATGTAGGAGTCTTCTATCTTATGTCTACTGGTCAGAACGTTCGTCTCAGAGCCTGAATCAATGTCGATTTATCGTATCTTAAGTCTATCTGCACGGACGCCCATCTCGGAGTCTGTAATAATTTCGTATCTTACGTCTATCTGCGTGAACGCTAAACTCAGTACCTGCATCAATGTACGAAGTCGTTTATCGTATGTTTGTCTCCACGTACGCTTGTCTCAGAGCCCATAACAACGTGGGCATTTCCTATCTTATGACTGCATATATATGTGTGTCTGAGACTTACTAGTCAGACTGTCACGGATTGCCTCCCCTTAGCTCTGCAGTAGTGGTCCACCAGTGGCCACAACTCAAGAGTATCTACAATGGGTCGTCAAATGTGTCAAACTTCGCACAAGATTACTTTTGGCAGAGTTGTAGATAGAAGGATAATGATGCTTCTATCTCAAGGGAGTGTTCACAAGATAATTCAGAAGTCAAGAACAATGCTGCAGAGGCCAGAGCACTATTAACTTATACCTGATACGTCGCCTTTTGTGAAGAACTAAGCAACAGTTTAGCCCGTTCCAGCCCCCAGCTGATGTAATCTAGCGAAATTCTTTTAAAAAGTATTTGCTCTATAAATGTAAATATATGTCTAGATGTATATATATTAAAAAATCTTGCTCATACGTTTGCTGTCATACATATAATAACTGAATCGACAATGATTGTTTTGTTTTAAAATGTATCTCTGGATTAAAACCTTCCTAAGTAACAGAACAATACAAACAACAGTAGAAAGCACTAAATCCTCCCAGAAAACACTGGAGGAGGGACTGCCGGAAGGGTCAGCTCTAAGTTGCACCCTCTTCCTTACCTTCATAAATGACCTTCCTCCCTACTTGAAGGTATCAAAAACACTGTATGCAGATGACCTGCTCATTTGGACAGTTGAAAAATACAAAAAACTGTCGCAAGCAAAACTAAACAGAGCCCTAGCCACAATAGCTGTGTATTGCAGGCTCTGGAAACTAAAAATAAACACACAGAAGACCGTATACACAACTTTCACCAGGAGCATCAAGGAAAGCAAGAAGGTATACCAACTAAAACTCGATGAACATCTACTGTCCAGAGAAGAAAATCCAGCTTACTTAAGAGTGGAGCTTGACAGACAGCTACTCCTCAATACCTTCACACACAAAATGAAAAAAAAGGCCAGTAGACGATTGAACCTAGTTAAACATCTTGCAAGCACTAGCTGGGGAGCAGTCAAAAGAAATCTCAGACAGCTGTACCTGGGATATGTCCGATCAGTCATGGATAACAACCTTTCTCTGCAGTCAGCAATGAGCAAAACCACACAAGCAGAGTTGGACAAAGTCCAAAACCAAGCTCTAAGGTTCATATGCGGGGGAATGAGAACCACACCAACAGCTGCCTGTGAAATTGATGCAAATATAGAACCAATGGACCTACGACGTAAACGTGCTGTTCTGGAAGCAACACAGCGCTACTGAAGAATGAGAAAAGACCACCCAAACAGACAACTGGTTGAGAACTGGAAGCCCATTGGCAGACTAAATATAAAATCATCACTGCAGGTAGCAACAACTATAGCAGAACAACACCACCTCCCACAGACACGAGAAATAATCGAAGCAATAATCACCACACTCACAGCAATAGACAGCCCATTCAAACAAGAAGTCCATATGCCATCAGATATCATAATCTTCACTGATTCAAAATCAGCACTTCGGGCTTTAGAAGAATACCTCCAAGCTGAAAATAAAGAAATAATACAGCTGGCAGAAATAATTGACAATCTGCTAACAAAATACAACATCAGAGTCACTCTTCAGTGGATACCAGGGCACACAGACACACCAGGCAACGATAAAGCAGACAGACTAGCAAAACTAGGAGCAAGCATAGTCCAAACAAACACTCCAGCAAATATGCAGACAGCTAAACGAATACTCAAAAACAACTTCAAAGAGGAATGGCTGAAGGGTCTACTGGACGTGCTTTGTATAAAGAAATGGCCCATCCCAACAAAAATGACAACATTAATAACTTACGGCGTAAGGAGCAGAGCATAATCTCCCAACTAAGAACAGAACACACCAGACTCAACAAGCACTTAAACAAATCAAACCCCACACATGAGCCTAATTGCCGCAACTGTACCCATCCGTATGAGACAGTTCAGCATGTGCTGCTCACTTGCCCATGACTCTCCACAGAGAGACGACAGCTATTGCCGGGCTCCCCAACAATCACAAACACTCTATACAGCACCACTCAACAGCTACTGAACACATGTAAATTCTTCAGCTTGGCATTGACTGCTAAAGAGCGACGAGCTCAGCAGCCCTAGTTAATCAACAACAACAACCTGGCGAAACGTATACAAGTCTGGAAGCGGCTAGGCAAATAATGTAGGTGCATAAAATATGTCAAATAATTTGACGACGAAGGAGCGTCACGGATTGCCTCCACTGCTTTGCAGTAGTGGTCTAACCATGGTGTTAAACTCATACTGGCCAGTAGTTGTTAAATCACGTTTTATTTGTTGAATGCCGTGAATGTCCACCAGTTGATAAATGTAGATGTTGGGACTGGTGTAGTAAAGTGTAACGATTGTCAACTCATTAAACCCAGCACAGTTTTGGTCATACAGGTCATCTTGTCCTGGAACGTGATGAGGCTCCGACAAGAATGTGAGTGTAGACAATTAGTGTGTATATGAATGTCAGAACGCGAATGGTAGAATGATTCGATAGAGTTGACAGGTTGGTAGTACATCACTCATACTCACACTGTTCGAATTCAAGAAGTACTGGAACTACGGTGGTCTTTTTATAACATTTAATGGGACGCACACTTGGACAGTACGTGTATGGTTACAGGAACAAATGTCGACATAGACAGCATAATGTTGATCACAGGAATATCATCTTAAGTTAGCATTCATGCTTGGCAAATATCATAATGGAGCATTCGTAAATAAGCATTCAGAGTTCCATCATGTAAATCATCTGGCTTTACTGACTGGGCACGTCAGTCCATAACCAATATATAGGAAGGCTCCTAGACTTAACCTCGTCTAGCGAATATCCCTTCACGTAAAGTTCAATATATATATTTTCCATAAAGATATAGGAATCCCAGACATGGATTCTCACATGTAGCAGTGATCTCTTGGTTCATCGAGCGATAGTACAGGCATCCCTTTTTCTCACTCGATAAATACAAAGTATATGGATTTCAACATGGCTGTGCTTCTCTCGTGAGCTTCACTCACTATTGGATACAGACCAAAATTGGTCATTCGTTAAATGTCCTCATTTCTTCATAGCTTCTATCATAGAGGTAATTGAATAATATCATATAATCTAGTGCTGATACATAGGAATGTCATCTTCCTTTGAATAAATATTCTTCTCAAAAGTACCACTGTGCATCTGCTTATCGACAACGATGGCGAAGCCCAAGTTCATAATAAATTGTGGTTTTACCTTTCTATGCGAAATATAACTTTGCCATTCCTTGGCAAAAGAGAATAAACACTGGGGTAAAGTACATACAACATGTCTAAATGACTATCACTTTTCCCCATCTACTTATAGATCACTTTTCGGCGATAAGCCGGCTACAACAAAATTCGACATCCCGACAGGATGACAGCCATGAATCACACCCCCTGCTAGCGATACTTCCGCTGCATAGCCTTTGACCTTTTCTAGCGACAACCAACATAGTTCGACTTAGAAATGTAAAGATATCCATATATAAGACAGACTCGTCCTACTCATACAAACACTACGTATAAATTCAGGCCATAGATATACTGAAGCAAGAACAATCTATTCCTACCCAGGCAAAGAATAAATCGCAGTAGGCCTAGATTCGTCCGCGGAATCCGATCGAAGATGACGGAACTCCTTTCAAGGGAAGTAACTCAAAAATGACTTCTCCTTAAGCACTTAAAAAAGGAAATACTTTGTTTACAAAATATTTGCGAACATAATAAGTATATAAATGTATTATATTGCAAGATAGTAAAGATTGCACTTTACAGTCTTACCACACCTCCCGGGAAAAAAAATTTTTTTTTTTTTTAAATACATCTAGGAGCAACGTAGAATAGGCTCACAACGCAAGAATACTGCGCAGATGAAAATATCAGGAATAACTATAATTCCTAATATGACCAGTGAGAATATATCTCAAAATCTGAGAGAAATTGTTTCTCTACGAATAAATGTTTCCAGGAAGGTGTGATGTACGTATAATACAATTCTGGTAATTATACAATGCATACCAAAAATTCACACTATAATCTTAAATTTATGATTTATGAAGAAACAATCATCAAAGAACAGCGGTGAATAAACATCAATAAACCGCTAAGTAGCGATACCATCATTCTATTATTAAATTACAAATGTGTATCTTGGTATAGGAACAAAAAATAACTGTTGTAAAGTTATACATATTAAAAAGATCCAATATTTAACAGTTAAGTGGCATCATGTGGGCATCTGGACAGAATGTCCGCCATCACATTTTCTGAACCACGGATAGCTCGTACCGAAAAATGAAAAGGTTGAAGAGCGATTGCGTATCGAGTTGATCTCGAGCTCTTCAAGTTCTTACTTTGGATAGCCGTAAGAGCTTTTTGGTCAGTTTCCACTACGAAATGCGCGCCCAGAAGGAATCTTTGGAGTTTGAGAATTGACCAAACCATTGCCAATAATTCACGGTCTAAAACCGAGTAATTCCTTTCTGCAGCATTAAGTTTTCTGGATATATACATTACAGGATGCAGAGTTCCAGAGTACTCTTGCATTAGTGCCGCTCCAATCCCAGTGGATGAAGCGTCACTACGAAGAACAAATGTCTTATCTGTTGTAGGTAACACTAAAATAGGTGGTGATGAAAACATAGTTTTGATCTTCTCTAGTGAAGATTGGCATTCATGAGACCAGTGAACCATGTTAGGCGACCCTTTCTTTAATAGTGTAGAGAGAGGTGCCATGATAGAGGACAGATTCGGAATGAAACGTCCATAAAATTGTATGAGACCTAAAAGACTTCGCACTTGCTTTTTAGTCCTAGGGATAGAGATGTTAAGTATCTTAGTGATATTATGGTCTTCTGTCTTCAAGAAACCGTGACCTACTCGATGGCCTAAGAAAGCAATTTCGCTAAAGCCAATACAAGCTTTGGATGGTTTTGCTGTCAGGTTATACTCACGCAGAGTTGATAATAATTCAACTAACCCTGAATAGTGATCTTCCCAAGTATCGCTGAAAAGACAGATGTCGTCTAGATAAGCAATGACATCTGACCGATACGATAGGATTCGACGCATCATGCGTACAAATGTAGCTGGTGCGTTCATAAGGCCGAAAGGCATAAAATTCCATTGGAAAAGGCCTCTGGGAGTAGAGAAAGCGGTAAGAGGTTTGGCGCGTTCGGATAATGGAACTTGCCAATATCCTTTAGACAAATCAAGTTTAGTGAAAAAATGCGATTTAGAAAGACGAGTAAGTAGCTCTTCTAGTAAAGGCATAGGTTCAGCATCGAACTTCGTAACTTGATTCAATTTGCGATAGTCAACGCAAAGACGTATGTTATTGTCTTTTTTTCGAACAATAACCATCGGCGAAGAATATGCAGAAGTGGATGGTTCGATTATTTGTAAATCTATCATTTCATCCAACTCCTTTTCAACCTGTGTTTGGAAATGTATAGGGATAGGATAAGGTCTAACCCTAATTGGAGTATGTTCAGTTAGAACAATGTCATGCTCAATGACATGAGTTTGTCCAGGGATGTCAGTGAGGACATCCTGAAATGTTTGTAACATAGACGAAACTTGTCGCTGTTCTCCTAGAGACAAATCAGGAGAAACAGTAACGTCTTTCCATGATTCACTAGAATGAAGTGGGATCATTGGAAGCGGAAGATTAACATCCGAAAAACTTGTTTCCTCATCCTGTATTACAGACAGTGATGAGTAATGACCATGTTTGACATGAGAATCGTCCGTTGCCTGGAAAATAGGCTGTAGATAGTCAGGACGTTCATGGAACTCCGTAAGCATATTGATGTGGAAGGTTTTATGCTTCCCGTTAATATCGACGATGTAGTCAACATCTGAAATTTTCGATATTATATCGTACGGACCTTTCCAACTAATAAGGAGTCTATTTTCACGACAAGGTAGCAAAACAAATGCTTTGTCACCAGGACAAAGTTGTCGTAAAGTTCTCTTCTTATTAGCAAATTGTCTTGCCTTCTGCTTAGCAAATTCAGAAGAGGACGTTGCCAATTTGCATGCTTCGATAATCTTTTGTCTCAGCGCGATGACATACTCGTAAGAAGATTTTGTGTCATCGTCAATATTGTCAGCTGTTATAAGATCATGCAGCAAAGACATTGGGCCGCGCGGTCGCGCGCCAAAGACAAGTTCAAAGGGAGAAAACCCTGTATGTTCATTGGGGACCTCTCTGTACGCGAAGAGGGCCGCGGGTAAAACCCTATCCCAATCTTGAGGATGATCCTCAGTTATCTTCCCTAATAAGTTCTTAAGTGTTCTATTTAGTCGCTCGACCATCCCATTGGACATAGGATGATAGATGCTACTCAAAGATCTCTCTATCTGTAGAGTAGACATTACTTGAGACATGGTATCCGATATCAGTTGGGTGCCATGATCTGATAATATTTCTCCGGGGAATCCCAGCCGAGAAAAATATAAGCCAAAGAGCATCTGCAATGTCAGCGGTAGTAATGCTCTTTAGAGGGATAGCCTCTGGCCAACGTGTGCACATGTCTACACACGTTAAGATAAACTGATGTCCTCTAGCAGATTTGATCTTGAATGGACCAATGATGTCTATCGCCATTTTCTGGAATGGACGAATAGGAATATCTGCAGCCTGAATAGGCGCAGCATGACGAGGACCTTTGGATTTGACTTCTTGACATACTTTACAGGATCGACAATAGATCCGTATGTCCTTGTTCACAAAAGGCCAAAAGAAAGCCGCAAGAACTCTTGACTTTGTACGGGAAAAACCCATGTGACCAGCACACTGAGAGTCGTGTGTGCATGTTGTAAGATCTTAACTCTCAAATTCTTGGGTACAAGAATCTGAGAATGACTTGACTTAGTGGAGTCTTGCACCATACGTACAAGTACGCCATTCTTCATTGTAATCCAAGATTTACAATTTGAATCTTTATTCGGATCACCTTTCGTTACAAGAGTGAAGAATTTCTTAAGAGTCGGATCTTCTTCTTGTTGTTTTATAAACGAGTCACGAGAAATTACCAAGGGATCATCTTGGTTATGCACTTCATTATCTTCAACAGATGAAGTTTCAGGCATATTGAGAGCTTGAGCTCTAGTGACTACCGCATTAGCAGATTGCATATTTTGATTTTCCCAAACGGAAATTTGCTCCGGAGTGCATTCTTTGACTCCGTGAATGCGACCGATGATAAGATCAGCGATCGGATTCGGCAAAAGACATGCGTGTACATCTCCTGTGAAGAAAGGAGTAGCAATCCTAATGATAGCGGTAGAGTATTTCTCTATGGTGCCGCCAAATGTTACGCATTTGACTACTTTGCCTGTAGAATGAGAAGGATCTATGAGTGACTGCCTAACCCCAATAGTTGTGCATCCAGAATCAAAAAGTACTGAGACTGGATTGTCATTTACTAAACCTTTGTGTAAGACAAGAGAACCTCTCCCATCATGCGCGATTGACGCAGGAAGAGCGGGAAGAGGATGCCCACAGCTTAAAGTAGACACTGTGGTTGGCTCAAATAATGTTTTGCATTGGGGGCACTGAGATGCTCTCCCAAAATCAAAAGCGGCACATGCCATATTATTAGAGTCATCATTATCTTTATTTTGTTTATAGGCTTCGTGGGACTCTTGCTGTGCAGAGTTCGCCTGGTAATGAGCTTTATGTTTTTTGAATTGTGCTCTACCTCTGTTATTATTGCCTCTGTACTTATCATTGTTTCCACTATTATAACCCCTACTCGGGTTTGAATCATAGCTCCTTTGGTTACTATCATCATATTCATTATAATGAGTATCTCGGTAATTATGATCTTGTTGTCTCCATGAAGGAAAACTTGGATAGTTTCTAGAATGACTTCCTTTGCGAAAGTTCCTGTAATTATGACCACCCCTGAATCGAGGGCTGTCAGCTCTTCTCCAGGTATTCGAAGAAGAACCCTGAAATGATTGGTTACCTTGGTTCTGATAACTGTAATAGTTACCTTTTTTATTAAACCTATTTTGAGGTCCTTGGAATTTGTGAGAGTGATTAGGGTTGTATGGTGTTGCAGAAGCAACTGGCATACCTTCTTTAACCTTACTGTTGCTAATAGCTACGTCCGGATGTGCAGTGACGTATTGGGTACAATACTGTTCCATTTCTTTTAGAGACTTAGGTTTACGCTCATGTAAGAATTCGAGGAAAGGTTTATTTATACTTGACATAATCTTGTCTCTGAGTATCAAGTCCATAAGGGCTTCATAAGTCTTTTCTGTTTTGGATAGCTCAATCCAACGATCAAATGTAAGACGTGTCCTTGCAATGAATTCTGAGAATTCTACACCTGCCTCAGGCACCATTGTCTTAAACAACTTCCGATAACCCTCTTCAGACAACTGATACTTCTTTAATAAGGCTGCCCTAATAACATCATAGTTATCTTTGTCAGCCTCTTCAACCAAACTTAAACTAGTCAGAGAATCACCTTTCAGATTTTCTGATAACTGGTTAGCATATTGTGATTTGTCCACATTATGGGCTCGACAAGAGCGTTCAAATCTATTTAGCCAGAATGTTATGTCATCACTGGAAGGGTTGAACGCTGGTACCTTGACCTTGTAAGTAAAGGGTTTACCATTACCACCAGATGCTTGATTACCATCACTTATGTTTGTTAACTTTAACTTTTCTAACTCAAATGCTAAAAGTTCTTTTTGGTGTTCATGTTCTCTTATTGCTTTTTTCTCTTGAGCTTCAGCTTCTCTTTGTAATCTTTTCTCTTCTGCAGCAGCTTGTAATTTTTTCTCTTCAGCAGCAGCTTGTAATTTTTTCTCTTCAGCAGCAGCTTGTAATTTTTTCTCTTCAGCAGCAGCCTCATATTTTTTTTTCTCTTTTTTTCCATTTCCATCTGGAATCTTTTTTCATCAGTCTGTATCTGCAATGTCTTTTGTTCATCCTCTCTTTGTAATTTTTTTTCCTCAGCTTCTAATCTTTTCTCCTCAGCTGCTAATTTCTTTTCTTCAATCAATGCTTTTCTTTCTTCAGCAGCAGCAGCAAGTTTCCTCTCTTCTGCAGCTAATGCTTTGTCATATTGAGCAACTGCCCATTCTTCTAATTGCTGACCAGTCTTATCAAGAGCTTGCCTTGTGTGATAAAATAATCTAATGTAGACATCTTGTCTAATAAGATCAGTAATTTGCAAAAGTAAATAAATTCACTTTCTTAGTCTTAATCAAAGACCTTGTATGATAACTTTGTAACCTGTGGAAAATAGTACTTAACTATCCCAATCACTGTGGGAAACAAGCCTTACAAAGGTCTTGTATAAATCCTTATATAATAACAGCTATAAGTTGCTGGTTCACTCTATAATATAAGTGCAGTGCACCAGAAATAGTGTTTTATATCATCAACTGTGTACCTTTAGTAATAGCAATTAACTATCAGTTGATTCTTGTACATCAATTTATATGATCAACTATATTTTAAATAGTGTATGTCGATCAGGCACAAAAGCACAAAACAAAACAGTTATACAGAAGAACATGAAAACATTTGCGGAAATGAAATAAATCAAATGGGAAAAACAATAAAAGATAAACCGCAAGAGGATAACAAATACAAATAACGCCACAGTATATAAATATAAATTGAGAATAGAACTGAAAGATAGAATAGGGTAGACCAACAAATTACAAACAAATCAAAACAAACTAAAGAACAGAGGAATATTACAAAAACAACAATGAGTACAGTCTTCACAGCTAACACTAATAGCAACAGCTGTCGCAGCAAATTTTCAATCAAGAAAATTGCACCTATAGAAACGCACACATCAGACCCTCTATTACGTGGGATACTCTGTTGTGTGACACCGCCCAACCAAAACAACAACCCGCTGGATACAAACAAATATCACATATAAATATTTAAACATAAATACATAAATGCATAAATAGTATGGCAATATGATGTAAATAGAGTGTTGCAGAAAGAATGTGTTGTAAAGAAGGCTCAGTTACACTGCCTAATAGTACAGTACTGTGGTACTTTATTAAACAAATACTTCTGGTCTAATTATTTTAAATTCAACACAGAAATAGAAGCTCCATCGTTGATGTGAATGATAACAATCGATGTAGGACTTCTCAGTTCAATAACATTTCCTTTCGCAAACACTGTCAAATATTCTCCAGTCCTGATGTGTAATGTTCTATGTTTCAACCAAGCTTGCTGTGTAACACTGTCAGTTGTATGGCAAATGTCCAACGAACCAAATGTCAACAAACGCTGACCTAGTTACTGCATACTCTCGACAGGACAGGTCACGCTGACATCACTGTAGAGTTGTACTGTTGATGTATTTGTGTGTCGTAACAGACCCCAAGGAACGTCTGGTCTCAGTAGTTTACTTCTCAATATGGTCACTGTGCAGGTTGACCCAGGAAGCTGGCACACCAGTTTAAACTCTGTTAAACTCATACTGGCCAGTAGTTGTTAAATCACGTTTTATTTGTTAAATGCCGTGAATGTCCACCAGTTGATAAATGTAGATGTTGGGACTGGTGTAGTAAAGTGTAACGATTGTCAACTCATTAAACCCAGCACAGTTTTGGTCATACAGGTCATCTTGTCCTGGAACGTGATGAGGCTCCGACAAGAATGTGAGTGTAGACAATGAGTGTGTATATGAATGTCAGAACGCGAATGGTAGAATGATTCGATAGAGTTGACAGGTTGGTAGTACATCACTCATACTCACACTGTTCGAATTCAAGAAGTACTGGAACTACGGTGGTCTTTTTATAACATTTAATGGGACGCACACTTGGACAGTACGTGTATGGTTACAGGAACAAATGTCGACATAGACAGCATAATGTTGATCACAGGAATATCATCTTAAGTTAGCATTCATGCTTGGCAAATATCATAATGGAGCATTCGTAAATAAGCATTCAGAGTTCCATCATGTAAATCATCTGGCTTTACTGACTGGGCACGTCAGTCCATAACCAATATATAGGAAGGCTCCTAGACTTAACCTCGTCTAGCGAATATCCCTTCACGTAAAGTTCAATATATATATTTTTCATAAAGATATAGGAATCCCAGACATGGGTTCTCACATGTAGCAGTGATCTCTTGGTTCATCGAGCGATAGTACAGGCATCCCTTTTTCTCACTCGATAAATACAAAGTATATGGATTTCAACATGGCTGTGCTTCTCTCGTGAGCTTCACTCACTATTGGATACAGACCAAAATTGGTCATTCGTTAAATGTCCTCATTTCTTCATAGCTTCTATCATAGAGGTAATTGAATAATATCATATAATCTAGTGCTGATACATAGGAATGTCATCTTCCTTTGAATAAATATTCTTTTCAAAAGTACCACTGTGCATCTGCTTATCGACAACGATGGCGAAGCCCAAGTTCATAATAAATTGTGGTTTTACCTTTCTATGCGAAATATAACTTTGCCATTCCTTGGCAAAAGAGAATAAACACTGGGGTAAAGTACATACAACATGTCTAAATGACTATCACTTTTCCCCATCTACTTATAGATCACTTTTTCGGCGATAAGCCGGCTACAACAAAATTCGACATCCCGACAGGATGACAGCCATGAATCACACCCCCTGCTAGCGATACTTCCGCTGCATAGCCTTTGACCTTTTCTAGCGACAACCAACATAGTTCGACTTAGAAATGTAAAGATATCCATATATAAGACAGACTCGTCCTACTCATACAAACACTACGTATAAATTCAGGCCATAGATATACTGAAGCAAGAACAATCTATTCCTACCCAGGCAAAGAATAAATCGCAGTAGGCCTAGATTCGTCCGCGGAATCCGATCGAAGATGACGGAACTCCTTTCAAGGGAAGTAACTCAAAAATGACTTCTCCTTAAGCACTTAAAAAAGGAAATACTTTGTTTACAAAATATTTGCGAACATAATAAGTATATAAATGTATTATATTGCAAGATAGTAAAGATTGCACTTTACACATGGCCAAAACTCAAGTGTATCTAAACTGGGTAGTCAAAGGTGTTTACCTTCGCACAAGATTACTCTTGGCAGAGATGTAGATAGAAGGTTAATGCCACTTCTACGTACTGGAGAATCCACAAGATAATTCAGAAATCAAGAACAATGTTGCATAGGACTGAACAATTGTTAACTTATATCTGTCCGTCGCCTTTGTGAAGGATTTAAGCAATGGCTTTTAGCCCGTTCAAGCTGTCGTAAATTTAGAAAGGTATTTGAGATAGATTTGGTCCCGTCTGAATAGAACAGGCAAAGTGGTAAATAAGTATGAATTAAGGTATGAGAAATAGATTTCACGAAGGAATAGTTTAAGGGTAGAATCTGTCACTGGGCTGAGAAAATACTCTAGTCCAGCCTATCTTTACGACTGTAATTTGTTAACAGACCATCCTAATCTCCATACATGTAATATATATGTTTAACTATACACACACACAGTTATGTGACAACAAGACACACAAACGTGAAAACTATGGTAAATGGAGTATGGGTATGGGCTGAGCTGACCAACACAAGTAATTAAGTTTTGTTAAGTTTATTATCATATAAACTGCTCACAACATCAAACACATATAAATCAATAAAAATCATAGGTTACAGAATTTGGAAAATAACCCCATAAGTGCCATCCCCTCTGTTGAGAAAAGATCCCGCAAGAAGTTAATAACCCCAAAAGGTCAAAGATTAACGCTAGGGTATAGAAATAGTCGATAAAGGAAAGAACAGGGTTCCTAGTTAATCTATCCTGTAAAATAACAGTATTAGCGAAAAAAAAAAGAAGTGGGTACAATGATTATACAAACAGAAATATTCACTCCTCTTCCTCGCACTCTGTCAATCTGTGGCCACATACAATCTCGCTTACCTACTAGTTGGTTAACAACATCTTGAACATAACCATCAGTGTACATGTAGCAAAATCCAGTGTTGTGCTTCAGCGAAGTGAACCCCAGTTCCTCCACGAATAATTAGTTCTCCTAAGGGGGAACGCCTACATTGGTGGTGATTATTGGATATGATAATGTCACGTCAGATAGTTCAGGTAGCAAAATATTTACCACGATCTAGTGTTCACAGTGGACAGTAGATAGTACTTCCAATAGTTAAAGAAAATGTCTGGTGTAAACTGTTAGAAAAAAAATGATGCTGAAGGTTAGTTAAAGAAAATGTCTGGTGTAAACTGTTAGAAAAAAAATGATGCTGAAGGTATCTCCTATCGGGTTTTCTCTCTCTGGGGGTTGAGTGCCGATTATGAAACCCCGTATTCTTTCTGGAGAAATCCACTTGACAACACAATGGTCAGTAGTCGGAAACAATGTTATGTATAGATATTTGGCCGCAGCGGGCTGATAAAATTGAATGAAAAATCTGGGTATTTTGTATCTCCAGTTATAATTAATTCTTAATGTTTATATATTTGGACTCTCTCTCTCTCTCTCTCTCTCTCTCTCTTTCTCTGGATGAAGCAAGAGGACCGCACAGGTCAACATCGAAGACCCGATAAATACTAAGAATTGTTACTGGTGGTATTTAGACCGCTGGCAGGCTGGTTTGTGATCAGTACTAAATTTAGGAGAAAACAAAACATTTAATCACAATATCAATATCCTATCCTATCACGGGCAATGTAAGATCTCTTATTCACTCCGTCATTTAATTAAATTAAAAGCACACGTGTCTTAGCCTATCTTATCACGCTTCGCTCACCTGTTACGGGTTGGGTTTAAGGTATGCGCCTTTTCCCCTCCCGCCCGGTAAAACTCTCAGCGCACAATATCAGTGTTAATTTAATTATGACTACTTAACAAATATCGCTTGTCATTACTAGCTATTTATTTCGCCACATGATATTACACTAGTCACTTACACAATTACGCGTAATGAATTAGAAGTAAATTTATATTCCGTCAATAGTCAGTCGCCTAGTGTATTTATTAGTCAATTAAAACATCTCTTTCTGGGTGATAGTGAGTGATTAAATTTACATTACACTGGAAAGATTGAGCTGCGCGCCATTTACTATGCTAGTCAATTAACACATAGAAAATCCCAGTGAATTATAATGAGGAACTTAACACATTAAATCACTTAAATGCTAATATATATTACAGCAAATCAGAAAAATGAAACAATCTCCACGAAATCTAATAATCCACTTTTTACAATGGCTCTAGAATGGCGAGCTAGATATTTCCAAAAGTTCCGAAGCGACTAGATACTGACTTTGGGAGGACGGAGTATTTATACGGAAATGGTGTTATTCCACTAACTGGTGCGAGAAATCGCGCCTTCGGCCGTATCACGGAAAATCAACGCGTTCGACTCCCGATATAAGATTTTCTGCTCACTGATGCCGACCAACAACATAGACATTAGCTAAGCGAACAGACCGTCTTTGATCGCGTCTCTCTGCTGTACATCAGATAATTACGTCCCCTGGGATCACGGACAAACGAATGTGGTCGGTAAATCTTTTTATCGCCCCTTTTGCATTTGCTTAAGTCCCCTGAAATGTTGGACATCAAACCGTTAGCGGCCAAACTCCTGTCCATCCCCTCTCTTTCAAAGAACCCAATTATCTATCCGCGCGCTCCTGTCTGTCAACAATGATAATTGACAAATCAGCTCATGCGATAATTTATGATAAGCGAATTATGCTTTCGCTGACTTATTTTAGCCTGTACGAACGTAGGTAAACGCTTGTCAGCGCCTGTAACCAGAAGAAATAGGCGTGGCTTCAACAGTGAGTAATTCCGTCAACGAATTGCATGGTTTTTCGTAGCAAAGATTATAAACCTTAGATGGGGAAGCAAGGTGGACGGGTCACTGCTGCACTATTTACACATATATGTGACACAAGCCCCCAGCTGAGTTGATTCAGCGAATTCCTCTTATAATGTTGTAGCTCTGTTTAGAGGTAAATATATATATATATATATATATATATATATATATATATATATATATATATATATATATATATATATATATATATATATATATATATATATATATATATATATATATATATATATATATATATATATATATAATATTCTGGCTCATACGTTTGCTTTCATACATATAAAACTGACGCGACTATTATCGTTTAGTTTTAAAACAACATGTACCAATTTTAATAATGAATTAGTCTTTAACAGTTTAAAATAAATGTGGAAAGATTTTGTGAAATTTTAATGGATACAGATTTATCGTCATCGAGACGTAGATGGGAGTTTTAGGAAAATTTGCTGGTGCCTGTTTTACACAAAAAACCTGCAGCTGTGGTTCGTCAATTCTATGATGATGAAAGCCTTCTCCAAACACTATTCCACTGTAGGCGGTTAGGGTGGATGCTTTTCTCTCACATTAGCGGCGTTAATACCACACATCGTCTGATGGCTTGCAACCACGAACTTTAGAAAAATAGAAAAACAGATGCCTTTTGCTAAGTACATTTGTTTGGAGCACTCTAACAGGCTCACGTTCCCGTTGTCCGCCCATCAATGTTAAACTCTCAGAAGAATTTAATTCTCGAGCACGCCAATATTACTCTGAGGATTAACGTGTAAAATGTGTCTGGACAGTGATAATATGATTTGTGCCTCAACTAACATTAACGAGTTACATACATCTCAAAAATGATATGCTACACTTGAGGCACACATGATGTAATCATCACTCATCACTGCTCCAGTCGGAGACCTGGGGTCACCTCTGCTGTCTGGTTTCCGCACGACTAGTCAGAAACAATCATCAGCTCTTGCAATAGTGGTTCATGCATATACTATTTTCATATGTTGAGGTTGCCAGCCTCGTATATAACTTAGCAAGAAACCTGTAAAATTTACATTAGTAAATAAATTGTTTACACTTACCCCAAAATTTTTGGGAATACACAATCTTCTTGCACAGATTTAAACTGGACACAGCTCTGTATTAGATGATTCGAATAACTTAGGTCTGGAAATTTGAGTTAATTCCTCTGACGGCGGGTGTTCTGCGAAATCACTGGGCATAGGAAAATTTTTGTTTAATTCCTCTATGACTTGTGATCAAATTCCTAAGTTTCCAGTCTTGTATTTAAAATGCGGGTTTACTTGTAAATTCCTAAGTTGCCCAATATTGATCTGTTACTTATAGTTGTGGAATTTCTAAATCCAATGTCTCCTTTTTCTTTCTGGCTTTCAGGAGTCGCTCGTATGACGTTTGCGCTGCAGTGTGTGTACTGACTTTGATTTCACTACATTATATTTTACAATCCTCAGTTCAAATTCCAGCTGTGTTTCCGCCTAATTTTCCAATGAGATCCATTGTATATTCCGGCCTCTCAAATCAACCAATCCAATCGAATCTCATTCAGCACTACGTGGGTAATGGTGTTTCAAATTCAAAACATACCCTCACGTGTTTCAAAACATTAAATTTAATATCCATCTTCATATCGTTGCGCCAGACTTCCGCCGGCATCTTGTGCTATCTTCACAAACAAATTTTGTGCACTGATACTGCCCCGATGCTTTCGTCTGCAAATCTTGAGTTTCCAGACAGATGTATCTGTAATCTCGATACAAAACGTACATCGGAAGCGATTACCTCATTATCTCCCGTCTTGTGCAAACATAGGGATAGTCGCTAGGCACCTGGAGTCAAGTGACGGACCGACACGTTCAAAGGGATCAATAGAGATGACCGTCTCTATCAAATGTGGCCAGACGAATGAAGCGAAAACTTATTAGTCGCTGATCGGTCAAATTACATGGCGGTATTACAGTTCTGTCTGGGATTGGCTCAAAGCAAACATGTGAAAATTAATTGTAGTCCCGTGGCCGATACTTCCGTAGGGGTATGAAGTGTTAGAGACTTCACCCTACTGATCCAACGTAGAGAGCAAAATAATGAATGAAAGGGCAAAAAATATGCCAAATAATAGCGATGAGTGAGAGGAAGAGAAAAATGAAGAAAAAAAGTGATACTGCCGGAGTTGACGTGAGATCGCACATCCGTACCGTCACAAGGAGAGAGAGACGGGCGCAAACCGTTTTGTGACACAGACCACAAAGTCTGTTTTATTTGGGCAGGCGTCCTAATATAGCCGATGGACCTTGTGTCTTGGTTGAACAGGGCGAGCTTAAACCAAAAAAATTTACGTTTAAGCGTCAAGTAGCAATGTGATAAAAGCGCTTCTTTCTGTAGACAAAGTTATGGAGTCTACCCAGCTGTAGATAGGCACCTGACTCACCTCTTTAGATGAGGGAGACAAAGACAACAAGTAAGAGAACCAGTCGTCATATCTCATAAAACAGAGAAGTATTGTGAAGCACCTAATACTCCACTCCTCTACGGCTGTATGTGCATTAGGCCCACCTTTACCTTTATGTTCACATGTATCTCGGAGCCTGTACCAGTGTTGCAGCCTTTTATCTATGTCGGTCTGCATGTAATCTTACCCCAGAGCGTGTTTCATGGTGAGCATCTGGTCTCTTACGTCTGCACGCTTGTATCTTTTAACCTTTGTCCTTTTTATCTCATAACATATCTCTACATAATGACTTCTTGCTTCATGTCTATCTGGTTACAACCCATCTATCTCTGCCGCCTTTCGAAACAATGGTTGTCCCTTGTAGCTTCTAGTACAGCCACCGTTTCTCGTTTATCTTTAAACATCTGACAAAGCGTCTCTCAATTTAAATTCACATAAGAGTGGCGGTAAATATTTATTAAGCGTCCAAGCAACCAATAAGTAATTTCCACGCCATATTTTACCCCATTTTTCTTTAAATCTTCATCTATTTTCAAATTCCAAACTTAATGTTGTTTCCTCTCTCTCTGGTTTACATGTTAATTTTCTGGCTTTCTCTCCACCAACCAGGGCCGGATTATCCATTAGGCTAAGTAAGGGCTGAAGCCTAGGGGCCTAGAGCTCGTGGGGGACCGTGCATAAGTTAAAGAAAGTGTTTAAATGCACAGAGTTTTCAATACAATGTGTTTATTGTGTTAACTTTAATAATAATAAAAATAATGCTAATAAACATTCATAAAAATAATTACTAATAAACGAGTGATAACAAACTAACATACCAGTCTATTTATAATACTAGTATATACCATCACCGCGCTAAGAAGTTTGAAAAAAAAATATTAACATTAATGCCTATTAGGTGAAAAAAAAGGGGGGGGGGGGAGGACAAACACAAAAAAACCTAGAGACCCTTCTTGGATTAATCCGGCCCTGCCGCCAACATATAAATACACATAGGTGTCGAGCGTCGACTTCTCGCAACTGGTACCAAATATTGAGAGAAATAGACAATCGAATCTCGATTACGTTTCCTGTCTCCTGATGTGATCATCAGGTGAACTCCGCTTCCTCCACCATTTCATTTTCCTCAGAATTTCTCTCAATGCCACTGAGCATTAAATTTCAACCCATCGAGCCGGATGAAAGCGTTTTAAGAGAGCGGAAATCGACAAATATATAATTTTCAGATTTATATGTACACAATAAATGTGAATTAACAAATATATATATATATATATATATATATATATATATATATATATATATATATATATATATATATATATATATATATATATATATATATATATATATATAATATATATGTACATATATCATAATCTCCTCATCATGCACTTATTCCTCCCTTTGGGGTTTGGGGCTGATTCTGCTATTGGTTTCTTGTGAGGAAACCCGCACGAAGTAGTCACCAGCTCTTGCAATAAATGTTACAATTTATATATATGGAAGTGAACCTCTGTCTGCGAGGCTAATTACACCCTCATTGAGTCTTGAAATCATCCACACACTTCCAGGGAATCCCCCTGTGGTGAAATTTGTTGAGAACCCAGCATTGCACCTTAGCTTAGAGAAGTCACTTGAACCCCAGATGTGATTCTTTGACTTTGACCTGGTAGACTTGCATGCAGGAAGATCTCATTATGGACCCACCCAGTGATAGACTGGGGGAGCTGAGAAGTGGCTCTGTACAAGACGTGACAAATCATTGGGAGAGCCCAGAATCAGAGCACAGTATTTTAGCTGTGCATAGTTGGAGAGCCCTATTGGATGGTGGGAAATGCACAGTCTGCCACGCGCTTCTTACTCCTAACTTGGGACCAGAGATGACGATATTTTAAATGAAAGGCAAGCTGACTTCAACTGAACACTTTTCGGAATGGCAGAAAAGCCACAGGAAAGCCTAGATCTACAGTGTAGATAATACCAAGGAGTCTTCAACTTGGTATTGGCTGCAAAGAGCGAAAAGCACAGCAGCCCTAGTTAAACAACAACAACAACAACGCCTGAGGAAGGTTCCTCGGACGTGTGGTTCTTAGTACTGTATTTGAAGTTTTATTAATCCTAATTTTAGAAGATATTCCTAGTCCTATGGCCTGTCCTATACTGGAATCCTTAGTAAAGGTAAAGGAACCCGTTACACGCCCATTGAGGCATATTGGGAATATGGTGTTAGGCCCATATTATCTTGACCATCGGCACACGAGTGGTGATGTGGTCGGCATCACGCCGGCCGCCTTAACCTTCCCAGAGTTGCTCTAGAATCCTTAGTACTACTCCTTATTCTGGCCGTTTATGATCTACCTTGATGAAGATAAAAAAATGCAGTGGGGAAATCTTAAAATGTGCTAGGTTTTAAGGTCAATTTTCTGCCCACCCACAAATGTCACCTTGTGAGGTTCTGTTGGGTGAAAACCTAATCATAATTAAGTTTAGTTTAAGATTCTAATTTCAAACCAACCGCAAGTATGGCGTTTGGTTTTTAGTAAATGTTAACCCCATCGCTCATTCTGAAAGTTACTACATGACCATACAAAGTATTGCCCCTTAAGTGTTATTTTTACCAAAGCCATTATATCACTCGACCTGCCCTTAATTATGACATCTCATAATCTCTTCCACGGTCGCCCTCACTTGCCATCTCTTTTATTATAACAAGGCTTCTTGTCGGAAGGGACTATATACCATTTCCTTGTGTCCCAGTACTCAAGATTGTTATAGAGGCCTGTGGGAACTCGTTACATGGTATGTCTAGCGTCTAGACTGATAAAACGAAGACCACATTAGAAGTAACATTTTTCTGCAAGTCATGTCCATGAATTAAATATTCGGTATCTCAAATCACCGACCCAAATTTTGGTTTGTCGCTATTTGCTGGCAGGTGTAAAAAAGATTACTTGCTTATCTATCACGTCCGTCTGGCTTACAAAATAAGTCTGGCGACCAACATCAGTCAAACTGTTCCATCTGATTACTCGAGTACTGATCACAATCAAAGTTTCACATGTCATGCGATCAGGTCAAAACGTGGGTAGTGACAAAGTTTGTCAACTCGAGGAGAAGATAACATGGATAGGTGCATGCGTAAACAAGATATTTAACGTATGAGAAGGAAGAAGGGATGTTACAGTGCAGGAAAGCAAAGATGGTCGCAGAAAAATTAACGAATGAATTATGACTCGTCACTGTATTCTTTAACGTTAAATTAAGCAAACAGAAGCGATATTTTCTATAAATTTTGCAACATTCAACCTGCAAGGCAGTCTTTGTAAAAGCCTTATTAATTCAACAATATTTTACTTAAAAAATTGATTGTTTTGTCTGCACTAGCGAACTAATTTACATTCAGTTACATTCGTTCTTTTCAGTATTATAAAAAATTCGGGAAAGAGGGAGTGGGGGTTAAAAGTTGTGTGACCTCATTTTGTTGTTGTAGTTGTTGTTGTTGTTGTTTAACTAGGGCTGCTGAGCTTCTCGCTCTTTAGCAGCCAATACCATATTGAAGACTCCTTGGTATTTCCTACACTGTAGATCTAGGCTTTTCCATGTGGCTTTTCTGCCATTCCGAAACGCGTTGTTGAAGTCATGAGCTCCAGTTTCTCCAGCTAAAGCTTGCATTAAAAGGATCGTCACAAATGGTCCCAAGCTAGGGGTAAGAAGTGTCACATAGGAGGGGGTACGGCTTTTTGTGACGACATTTAACCCAAACAAGGTGGGGGGGGGGTAAATATGAACTTTTGCGTGACGTCATATGTATCCATACAGCACAATTAAAAAGTATATTTTACAAATAATAATTACAAACTATATTGGGCAGCACAATTATATATGACATCTTACAAAGGACAAAAAACTAAATCCATGCAATTACAGTTATAAATTGCATTTTAATAATGACAATTATGAACTACCTCTCCACATCACAGTTATAAAGTACCTCTTTAAAATGACAGTTATAAACCATGTTAATACAACACAGGTATAAAGTACATCTTTAAAATGAAAGTTATAGGCCATGTTAATACAACACAGGAAAAAAGTACATCTTTAAAATGACAGTTATAGACCATGTTAATACAACACAGGTATAAAGTACATCTTTAAAATGAAAGTTATAGGCCATGTTAATACAACACAGGAATAAAGTACATCTTTAAAATGACAGTTATAGACCATGTTAATACAACACAGGTATAAAGTACGGTACATCTTTAAAATGGCTGTTATGGACCATGTTAATACAACACAGTTATAAAGTACATCTTTAAAATGACAGTTATAGGCCATGTTAATACAACACAGGTATAAAGCACATCTTTAAAATGAGTTATAGACCATGTTAATACAACACAGGTATAAAGTACATCTTTAAAATGACAGTTATAGACTATGTTAATACAACACAGGTATAAAGTACATCTTTAAAATGGCTGTTATGGACCATGTTAATACAACACAGTTATAAAGTACATCTTTAAAATGACAATTATAGACCATGTTAATACAACACAGATATAAAGTACATCTTTAAAATGACAGTTATAGACCATGTTAATACAACACAAAGTACATCTTTAAAATGACAGTTATAGACCATATTAACACAACACAGTGATAAAGTACATCATTAAAATGACAGTTATAGACCATGTTAATACAACACAGTGATAAAGTACATCAATAAAATGACAGTTTAAGACCATGTTAATACAACACAGTGATAAAGTACATCATTAAAATGACAGTTATACACCATGTTAATACAACACAAAGTACATCTTTAAAATGACAGTTATAGACCATATTAATACAACACAGTGATAAAATACATCATTAAAATGACAGTTATAGACCATGTTAATACAACACAGTGATAAAGTACATCATTGAAATGACAGTTATAGATCATATTAATACAATGCAGTGATAAAGTACATCATTAAAATGACAGTTATAGATCATGTTAATACAACACAAAGTACATCTTTAAAATGACAGTTATAGACCATATTAATACAACACAGTGATAAAGTACATCATTAAAATGACAGTTATACACCATGTTAATACAACACAAAGTACATCTTTAAAATGACAGTTATAGACCATATTAATACAACACAGTGATAAAGTACATCAATAAAATGACAGTTAAAGACCATGTTAATACAACACAGTGATAAAGTACATCATTAAAATGACAGTTATACACCATGTTAATACAACACAAAGTACATCTTTAAAATGACAGTTATAGACCATATTAATACAACACAGTGATAAAGTAAATCATTAAAATGACAGTTATAGACCATGTTAATACAACACAGTGATAAAGTACATAATTAAAATGACAGTTATAGACCATGTTAATACAACACAAAGTACATGTTTAAAATGACAGTTATAGACCATTGTTACGGGTTGTTGTCTCCATCCTGATTATAATATATTTAAATTCTGATGCGTGGGTTCGTTTTAACTTGTGTTATGTGTAGAAATGAAAATGTCACAAGTTCAACACGTAACATGAAATGAGGTACTGCAGTCCGCTGTAGAATTAGTATGCATTAATAACATTCACAAATACACAGCTCCATATTTTGACATATGCTGATGAAATGAGGTGGTTGTCAGATACACACAGAACTTGGTCCATCCTTCTATGTTAATGAAATGCAAATAGCCATGTCAGACTGATCAAAGTCTATTCATATTCTTAAATCGTCATCGTCACAAATCTGACGGACATTATATTAATTATGTCTCAAATACTTCTTTATAAAATGCCTTGCATCATAGGCATGTTTCATAACACAGTCGTCTTACAATCCTCGAATATCTTGAGAAGTAAAACACACATATGAGGAGCGTATAATAATACGTCCTTCCACCTCGATGGACACGATCCAAAAGAGAACGAAGGTCGACCGTTAGCTTTCAGCAGCAGGCGGCGACTACGTCATGATGCAGCTTTACTACGTCACCACTGAAATAAATGGTGCTCTTTCACAATCGGTGCGTTATCGTGCATTTTCATTCACGTACAGCTATGCCTTCCTCTAGAGCGCACGCCTGTAATCGAAATGAGGTGAAACAACCATTTTAATAGAGCATAAAGTACATCTTTAAAATGACAGTTATAGACCATGTTAATACAACACAGTTATAAAGTACATCTTTAAAATGACAGTTATAGACCATGTTGATATAACACAGGTAAAAAGTACATCTTTAAAATGACAATTATAGACCATGTTGATACAACACGAAGTACATCTTTAAAAGGACAGCTATAGACCATGTTAATACAACACAAAGTACATCTTTAAAATGACAGTTATATACCATGTTAATACAACACAGGTATAAAGTACATCTTTAAAATGACAGTTATAGACCATGTTAATACAACTCAGGTATAAATTACATCTTTAAAATGACAGATAAAGACCATGTTAATACAACACAGTTATAAAGTACATCTTTAAAATGACAGTTATAGACCATGTTAATACAACACAGTTATAAAGTACATCTTTAAAATGACAGTTATAGACCATGTTGATGCAACACAGGTATAACGTACATCTTTAAAATGACAGTTATCATCATCATCAGAATGTCTATGGGTCGTTAAATTCGTTTAGCATGAGGGTACCAACACAACAGTAATGACAGGGTCATAAGATGGACCAACTGGGAAATCAAGCAGGCTGGACTCGTTGTTGAAAATATATCTTTGACGAGCAAATTTATTAGACGAAGACGACGTTAACATCATGGGTAGATACAGCACATCATCATCAAAGGTTTTTATGCAGAAATAAATACGTAGTTAATACATATCATCAAGATGGATGTTGACCGATCCCACTAACCGTCACCATCTCAAGGGCGGCGGAAGCTCTGCGGCAAAATGTCCATCTAATCTTAGTTTCCATTACAAGACGTGTATAACATTGCAAGACTTCCATAAATATAATGTGTGACGATCCGATAAACCTCCCAGCAGGAGTTTGGACGCACTAGCGACACGCCATAGCTAGACGTTCCGAAGCTCTGCCAAATACTTGCAAAGGATAAACTGAGTATCTACAGGATACTAGAAAAGAGCCAGTTCTGGCTAATAGATATATGCTCCACTCAGGGGGATATCAATATATATTTCAGCGTCTTCCCACAACATGGGACCAAGACACATAACAATATTCATTGATAACGTCTGTCCATATCAAATGACTTTCAGATCTGCCTTCTATCATCATAGCTGGATGACAACAGATCGACGCAACAAGCTGCGCTATTCTGTTCAAATATAGTGCACGACGGCACGCAAAAAATTACATATACAATTAACTTAGATGTGCTCGCACGTGCGTCTATAAAATACTAGACTCACACGTGAGGATCTCAAACATTGTAATCCCCACGCGAAAAGAACATTTGTCATAAAAATGTTGTGGCACATTAGATTGTCTCCAGTTTCTTGGAACTGGAGAGTTACCACGGAATTGACTCCCTTGGCGATGTCTGAAATTGCGATAATCTCCCTTGTTAAAGATATGATCAGCGCTTTGTGACCGATGCCGCTAATTATTATTGTAAGGTATTGCTGTATCCACTGGTAACCGTCTCTGACGTGAGAGCGGCTAACAATCATATTTGGATGGGCGGTTAAATATTGACGACCAATTTCGTCAGCAGCTGTTAAGTTAGCAGGTTTTCGTTCATGTAGGAAGGAGAGAAATGATGCGTTGACTGAAGAATGATTTTATCACGAAGCATTAAGTCTACGAGGGCGTCATAAGTATGCTCAATTTTTGAGAGCTCAACCCATCGAGAAAACGTAAGACGTATATTCGCTATAAACTCCGAGAAATCCTTTCCAGTCTCTGGCAATAGAGATTTAAAGCGGAACCGATAACCGTCTTCATCAAGTTGGTATTTTCTCAATAAAATACCTCTGACTGTGTTATAGTAATTTCTGTCAGGTCCTTCCTCCATACTAATAGCTGTCATAGCTTCTCCTGAGAGAAGTTCCATAAGTCGTGCACAATATTCTGACTTATCGATTTTATGAGACTCGCATATGGTCTTAAATCTATTCAGATAGTATAGGACGTCGTCGGAAGGAGGTCTAAATGGAGGCAACCTAATCTTATCAGAACTAAAATTGTTCTTATGTGTAGATGCTTGATTATCAGGAGCATTGTGTCCATTATTACCATTCATTTGATTCTTTCAAGTTCCAAGGACAGTAATTTTTGCTCATGAAGCCGACGGTTTTCATTTTCAGCAGCCTCCAATTGCATTCTATGTGCTTCAGCGTCCATTTGCTGTCTATGTTTTTCAGACTCCATCTGAAGTTTCTTTTCTTCTGCTTCCAACAGACGTTTCTGCAATTCATATTCTTGAGCTTTCGCATATTCAACGGTCGCGAATAGCTTCAACTCCTCAGTGTCCATACCAAGCGCCTTTTCTTGCTTGATGAAATAGTCTAATGTAGACATCTTGTCTAATTTTACGTGTAGTTAACTTACTTAGTCAAATATTTCCTAAAGCAAATTAAAATTATCCCCAATTAATGTGTGACACGTTCCTGTCCACAGAACCAGCGTATAAATTTCTATTAATGTAAGGAGAGCAAATATTATCACCTAATTATCAATCAATCATAAAATCATGCATTAAAAAGAAGTTAATAGAGCATATAAGACAAGAAATACATGATGAAGGTACGGAGAACAACTGATACAAAGACGAGTTACCCAAGAACAAATGACAACGTTCTCAGAATCAAATAAGTAATAAAGCAGAAATAACGAAAAAAATATTGCAAAGAATTGCAACGACACTGCGAAAGAAGAAACGAGACAAGCAACAGCATAGGGTATAAATAAAAATTTGTATATAAATTAAGGATAGCAAGGTTGAGAATGACAAGTACAAACAAAGTCAATCATGAAACTAAGGCACAGAGAAAAAATATTGCAATAACAACAATAAAAACAGCACTTCACGTCTAAACAATTAGGTGTCACAGACAACCAGACGCAGTGGACCGAAAATCCTTCAGCAAATATATGCTGGAATTTCCACTGTGGGAAATCTGCAAAAGTCCCTATAGAACACTTACGTGAGCCCTCGTGTGAAACTGGGATATACCCCAAAATAAGTCTCCTCCCAACCAGCCCGCGTGATACATGGAACGTAAAACATGAAGAAAAATGGTGGACATAAAGAAAAAAGGCTCAGTCAAACATGCCACAGTGGTAAGGTGCACATACACAAATTGCCACTTATCTGAAGAAAAAAAATCCCGATCCTATCGAAAGTAACGACGATGGGCATCGGGTGTTGCATGGTGAGCCGAAAAAGTATAAGCAGTCCGACGTTGACTGATGGCTGGAACACTCAGAGGTCAGTAAGGTCAACCGTTACGCAGACAGCAGACTGCTAGAGACCCTGGTTGATGGTGTTTTCTTGAAATGCGACATACTCTGCAACTTGCTGATAGCATTTCTTGAAAAAATGACGTATTCTGCAACTGGACATTCGAATGTGGGCAAAAGAAAGTTTTCCCCATACTGGCCACCAGTTCTTACCGTTGTGTTGTGTTTGTGGTAGTGGTCACTGGCGTTTCGGGCTTACTGTAAGTGGCCGACGTATTTATAATTAAGCGAATGTCTATGGGTCGTTAAATTCGTTTAGTATGAGGGTACCAACACAACAGTAATGACAGGGTCATAAGATGGACCAACTGGGAAATCAAGCAGGCTGGACTCGTTGTTGAAAATATATCTTTGACGAGCAAATTTATTAGACGAAGACGACATTAACATCATGGGTAGATACAGCACATCATCATCAAAGGTTTTCATGCAGAAATAAATACGTAATTAATACATATCATCAAGATGGATGTTGACCGATCCCACTAACCGTCACCATCTCAAGGGCGGCGGAAGCTCTGCGGCAAAATGTCCATCTAATCTTAGTTTCCATTACAAGACTTGTATAACATTGCAAGACTTCCATAAATATAATGTGTGACGATCCGATAAACCTCCCAGCAGGAGTTTGGACGCACTAGCGACACGCCATAGCTAGACGTTCCGAAGCTCTGCCAAATACTTGCAAAGGATAAACTGAGTATCTGCAGGATACTAGAAAAGAGCCAGTTCTAGCTAATAGATATATGCTCCACTCAGGGAGATATCAATATATATTTCAGTGTCTTCCCACAACTTGGGACCAAGACACATAACAATATTCATTGAAGATTGTTATGTCCATATCAAATGACTTTCGGATCTGCCTTCTAGCATCATTGCTGGATGACAACAGATCGACGCAACAAGCTGCGCTATTCTGTTCAAATATAGTGCACGACGGCACGCAAATAATTACATATACAATTAACTTAGATGTGGTCACACGTGCGTCTATAAAATACTATACTCACATGTGAGGATCTCAAACACTTTAATCCCCACCCGAAAAGAACTTAACAGTTTCGCTTGCATAGCTAGGTGGGGTTGTCGCTCGGAAGGTCCTGGGTTCGAGTCCTGGGTAAGCCACTCACGTCTGTTGTTTTTCTGTTGTCTAGATTTCTACTTCTTTATTTCTTACGAGGCCTGAAAACATGTCTTTATGTTTGTCTAATATTTATTTACTGTTTACAGGCCTCGGGTTTCCCTTCCTTATGTTTTAAACCTCACGTTAGTCGCCTTATACTACTCTTTCTTTGTGTCAACAGAGACCCCGGGAACTACACGGGGCCAACACGCCCATACAAGGACGCTATCTTCTCCGACATCGAACAGTTCTCAAAGATACAAAATGTCTTCCAGTGTCTTACCAAAATGCGACTTACATTTATAGACAACATTTCTAGACGTTTTATATTTCGAGGTGTTGCCGATAAGGGCCGCCCTGGCGCCGAACAACCATGGTAAGCGCCAGACGATATTGCATGTATGATCTCGCTGACAGTAGATGCATAAAACGCTGTGGTGCTATGAGCCAGCGGTGACGTAAATAACGGATACAGACCTGACTTCAAAGGCTTTGTTCCTCGAAAAAAATGGCGTTTCTCTATTTTTAAGTTAAAGTCATTCCTATAATTTTTTTGTTTTTAATCAAAGAGCGAATCCTATTCTTAATTCGGTTCCAAGAGCGGAAATCACTTTTTTGTTCTTTAAAATTATGCATGCCACGAAGTTTAATGATGCCTGCTATCTCAAGGTCTGGAGCTTTGTTTACCTGTCTGTAAATAAAGAAGTTCTTCGTTGTTTGTGCGATTTTATTGTCTCCAGTTGTGTCTCGCCTCTTAATTTTTCTTTTCGGTCATATCTGTTCCTATTGCCTTCTGTGTGTTTGTTGTTTATACATGAATTATTTTTCTTACATTTGCTTTTTTGTTCTGTCTTTTTATAGTACTATTTTTAGCTCTTCTTCATTCTTGTTTCTTTATTTTGGATTTATTTTTCTTTGTTTTCTTACTGGCTTTTACTTTTCTTTAGTTACTTTTATTTGTTTTCTCTATCGTTATTTCTTTTAATTACGTTCTTCATCTCATAACAGTAACTTTGCTCCGTGTTGGTTTCCAGGGTCTCTAAGTCGACAAAGAAAAACCATGACTATTACTCCCCCTGGCATGTCGTAAAAATCGACTAATATGAGGTTGTGCTTGAGGTGCGAATCTGGTTTATGTCAAACAACATAACTACAGAAACTATCGCTGCAAGAGCATATGAATGTTTTGGTGCAGGTTTTATGCAAGTGGGCCAGCTCCATTGGGGGCTCCATGCTCCAGTGGTGGGTCCATGCTCCAGTGATGGCTCCATGTTCCAGTGGTCCAGTGGTGGCTCAATGCTCCAGTGGTGGCTCAATGCTCCAGTGGTGACTCAATGCTCCAGTGGTGACTCAATGCTCCAGTGGTGGCTCAATGCTCCAGTGGTCCAGTGGTGGCTCAATGCTCCAGTGGTCCAGTGGTGGCTCAATGCTCCAGTGGTGGCTCAATGCTCCAGTGGTGGCTCAATGCTCCAGTGGTGACTCAATGCTCCAGTGGTGGCTCAATGCTCCAGTGGTCCAGTGGTGGCTCAATGCTCCAGTGGTCCAGTGGTGACTCCATACTCTGATGGTGGCTCCATGCTCCAAAGGTGACTTCACGCTCCAGCGGTAGCTCCACGCTCAGTGGTGGCTCAATGTCACGTGGGTTTTGATCATTAAATTGCCTACATCTTCTTCCTATTCTCTCACCCGCATCCTTTTATTTTATTATCCTTCCGTACTTGTTTTTCATGTATTTTTTCGCATCACTCGTTGCGAAAAATATATTTCTTTCCCATCATCGTTTTTCTTTCTCATACTGACTAGTAACCTTATTGCATCAGATGTCAGTCGCGCAGGTAAGACGTGAATGTGCGAAAAATTCGTTTCGCTGGACATAGAGCAGACTTTTTGTCTACATTTGCACCTGTCACGCGCGGGTTTTCCGGGCCGAACGCTTAAGCAGGAGCGAATATTTACACCTTATAGTCGCAGTTTCAGACGGTTGTCTGAGATTTGCAACTGACACGCGCTTTTCCCTGTCAGTTTGTTAACTCAGGTGTGTAATCGCACTGATGGCTGTTACGACATGAGGGAAGCTGACGTAGGGTGTTAGAGAAGGGGAGAGACGGGCGCTGTTTCGTGGTTTCGAAACAGTGGGATTCTTTGTCCGTTTCATAGATATTAAACCTAGTTTGAAACTTTATTTTCATTCTTGTCTCAATAATTCGCAGTAGACAGGTGGTTCGCGAAGAGTAGAGCTGTATAAGCGAAGTTTCTTAGTTTGTTGCGACAATTTGTCGAACTTCTAGACTTCCATAAATATAAGCGTAAAATTCTTAATTGTGCGATATCCTGTAGTGCTGTGTTTGAGGTAAATATTATATAGTAGTTCTCTAGAATTTTGTGAAGTGATTAAGTGTTAAATCGCCGATTTCATTTTAAACTAGTTCTTTTGAACAGAGTGCTTAATCTATATAGTCTGTATTATTTTCTAGTGACGCGTTTCAGTGGAAAGCAGAATAAATTATATTTCTAGCATTAAACCATAATGTAGCTATAATGAAGTTAATTTACTGCTAAATAATCAGTCGAGATCATATTTTTCTAAAAACTAACTTATAATGCTAGATGCGACATCAGTGAATATTGACGGAATGCGCAAATATTCCTAATTCCTGATGATTGATTTGATATAACTTATTTTACGGGAAGTTTTAAAGATAAGTCAAGCTGTAGGCTTGCTATTAAAATGTAAGTTATATTGAGTACATATATGTAAATTATTTGATATGTGTTCTTTCTTTTATATAGTGAAACTGTGGTACCCAACTTGCCAGCGTTTAGTAAAGAGACATATTTGTGTGAAGCATAGACAGTTCCTATCTTTAACCACGGGGTTTTTTTTTTTTTTGGTTTCAAGTAACACTGGATCTGACAGTGCATATGCCATCAGAGAGAGACAGTAATAGCAATCCCACTAACGGTTTCTAAAGACTAGAAATATATATTGGGCTTTTGAGCCAGTTCATATTGCTCCACAAATTTAAATGTACATGCTGCCTGGCGGCGAAAATATTACAAGAAAAAACATTAACATTCCGACAGAGATTGTGACTAGTATTGTGGTGGCCAAATATAGTACCTGCCTGAAAGAAAACACCGATCTGACATTCCTTAAATCCTAGAATCCAAAGCTAATGACATTGTGCTCTGCTAACTTTCGTGCCTGGACAAATTTTATGTGACTTAATCAGACATTCGAGAAAAATTAGAACACCCAAGGAATCGGTTCCCTGAGACAGAGAGTTCAGTACGTCTTTTGGAACTGGGGGTTTCTTGGTCGATGACTGCATTTTTCGGGTCTGTGCGAAGGTCCTAGAATTATTATGTTCCCAGAGGCAACGAGCAAAGTTGTGAGTATATATGTGAGAGAAAGGCCATGGCTGGATGAATGAGAGTACACAGGTCTGAGTGTTATTTTACCGGTGTATTATTGTCACACATTTGCTGTCTTAAATTTTTTAATCTGCAGAATTTGTTACAAATGCTAGAGTTTCTTTTTTTCTTAGGCTAAATCAGATTATCCAACTCTGTTCATACATTTACGAGAAAGAAAGAAACCTCTTAGACTCAACCCTATGTATCTATAACTCTTTGGGCCATCATCTGTCTCATAACGGGGCTGTGGGCTAAACCTAGAGGTAATATCATAACGGGTCTATCATCCTGGTAGAAATTCATTTGATTTTTTATGTCTATGTGTATGCTTCCTTTATGTATTTTTTGGTGTTGTGAGAAATTTTGATATGATAATTAAAATATCTCTCTTGAACAAAAAAATCAGTGCGTTGGTCAGCTCGATCCCAATTATCTGTATAATCATTGTTATAGATTTTCCAAGTCTGTGTGTTTAACTGTCGTCACGTGTATGTGCGTGCCCGTGAGTAGATAGAAATATATGTAATATATATGTGGAATAGACTGTCGGACTCTGTAAAAGTCGTCGTAGAGGATAGGTGAGAGAGAGAGAAGAATTCTTTTTCGCTTTCAGCGACAGCCTCTATACCACTGTCTATCATCTCACCTGTGTGGAAATTCTATTGTTTTACTAATTCACACTGGGACTCTCACTCATTTCAAGCTATTCAGAAGGGACCCACCCAAGTCTTAATTCTCCTATCCAAAATCTACGACACTCAATGCTCCAGTGGTCCAGTGGTGGCTCAATGCTCCAGTGGTGGCTCAATGCTCCAGTGGTCCAGTGGTGGCTCAATGTTCCAGTGCTCCAGTGGTGGCTCCATGCTCCAAAGGTGACTTCACGCTCCAGCGGTAGCTCCACGCTCAGTGGTGGCTCCACGCTCAGTGGTGGCTCCACGCTCAGTGGTGGCTCCACGCTCTAGTGTGAAGCCAAATGAAAATGAATAAATGTTTAAGACACAGTAGACGCATGTTTTACTCCAACTGACAGGATGAGCACATTGTTTGACATGTGTACAAGATGGCTTGTAGTTAACGACAAGTTTATGCGTTTCCTTGCATTGTATTTTTAGAAATTTTGTATAATCCATGTAAGCATATGTACATTTGGAATCCCTGTTTTAACAATTATTTATCTAAAAGCGTAAATGTTTATATTTGCTTACAGTTTAGGCAATCTCGACGACATGCTGAAGGCGGGCCTGTACCTACATGATCTCAACATGTTTGACAATAGCAGAGATTTAGTGCTGGCGGGACAACAATGTGCTTCCGATCTGGAGTACACTATGGAGAAAGTAAGTCAGTTTACCCAATTCCGTTATTTAGTACTTACGACTTCCAGTTTCTTTCTGTCTTTTTTTTTTTTTCTGTGTTCACGCTGAAAATGTATATTGCTGAAATAATTAGGGGAGTGTGGGAATGGTTAGATGGTTACTGAACCTCAGTGTGTTCTATCCATTACCAGCGTCTTTTCCTTACATCTAGTTCCATTGATATTTGTCTGGTTCTTTCCACAAGTTTCACATTGGTGATTTTCTCATACCATTTTAACAACAATTCTGGGCAGGATCCAATATTTGAAAGTCTGTAGTTTCCTGGTTCTCGTGTTTGTTGTTCTTCGTGCTTTAGAACAGTGGTTTTCAACGTGGGTCATGCCATATTTCTAGGGGGGCCACAGTAAGATGATAAAGTACCTTTTTCCAGCTAACAACGACTATGAGGTAAATGAGGTTCAGAAGGGGCCATGAGCAAAAAATAATAAATTGAAAACCCCTGTTTTATAGCCACAAAATAGGACTGCCTGAACGAACAAACGAACGAACGAACTTTATTTTCAAAGGGTTTAGAATTAGGCATGCAGGCCCGTCTAACATTCTGCCCTTCCTTTCTCTCGTCTTCCATACATAATCCATTTATTCTCACATGTATCTTTAATATTATTTAACTAATAACATAACAAAATAAAATACATATTGACGTTTGAGTAGATTATTTTTTAATGTTGGACTTTTTTTATTTCCATAATATTAAAGTGGGCGATGCATTCTTTTTTTATATATTGTTAAACATCATCATACTTAATAGGGTACAACAGGATGCAAAGGAGATCCTCGGAGAACTGTAGACACATTACAGAAAGAATCCCTTCCCTTGATGAATTTATTTTAGCTCAGATATTTATAGAAGTTTAGAATATGAACAACAACTTCACAACTTCCACGTACATTTCAAACCAGTTTGTGAAGGTAACCACGTAAGCGAACTACAGACAATGCAATATTGGGTTCCCAACATAGTTCTGTAAATCAGAAAGATATTCTTATTAAGAATTGGCTTAGCTGTAATGTCCTGTATTATTTATTCCCACCAAACTTGCTATCTTTTCATGGTACATTTTTCACAAAAATTATAAAAATGGAAAATAAATTGCAATTCAGAGGGATATCTTCAATTCAACCTGCAAGTCTGGAATGAAGAGCAGGAGAAGAGAGGGATGGCCATTGTCGTGTGAAATTCTAATCCACATATATAAATTAAAACGTAAATGTAAAACCTAACAAATAAATGTAATAAAAGGAAAGAAGAATGGTAAAGAACAGTGCTGTCACAATGACTGTACTCAAAATCCCACTTGTTTTCTCCTTCGTCTGCAAATTGTAACGTTTCACGTTGATAGTTGTGGTAAAGTGGGATGTTATAAATATTTATAAGGGACTTAGTGTACTGACTGAGATCAGCTGTGAAGGTATCTGTATCTAATAGGTGTAGTGTTTTACAGATAACCTTACTTGCTACCACATTATGCCTCAGTCAGAATTATTCTGGAATATTGTGATGACTACGTTAAATGTCTAGGGTATGTATATGATGAAGTGTAAGTCACAACAACAACAGACAGATAAACAATTTAATTTATTCCACCACACTTGACAACACTGTGACACTCACACACATGTAACATTCTATAAGACTATCTTAAATGAGTCACTGGTAAATTTTCAAATATCAATATGTATTAAGTACTTTCATTAATATTTATGTCCTGATTCACTTACAAAATGAACCAGGAATCACAATCAATTTTAATTACAATTTATATGTACAGGATTTATCAATATGAACTTTGTAGTGACATATTTTATTAATATTATCATATGTGTGTCAGTTGTGTAGTAGTAATATGAGGTAATACTGGTTTTTTTTTCAAGCTATGTTGTTATTTGTCATCATGACTTCAAGTGTTTGTTTATCTTGTAAATGGTATGGGGAAAAGTTCACAGTTCCTATCAATTTAAACACTGTATTTTCCCTCTGGTTTATTATAAAGTCAAATTTTGAGGGGGGGGGGGGCATAATGTTGAGCTCCTCTGGCCACATAGGCTTATCTTTCGTGATGGCGGCAGGAAAAGACTCCTCTGCTCGATAGCCTCCCTGTGTTCTGGAGACACCTCACTGGTCACAATCTGGACCCAGGAGTATGCTGTCAGCCTCTAGGTTCAGCAAAGCTCCGACCAGGTGCTGCTCAATAGCTTTAGGACCACGGTCCCTGAAACAAGAAGGTTGTACCTCCTACTTCATAACTAATTTATAATCTATTTACAGACTGAACACATTACATAACAAACACTGAGTTCAGAGCGGTAGGCCAACTGTCAGCTTCATCTGAAATAATTTACACCAGTATATTCCTCCCTAATGGTTACTACGCCTCTGCAATTCCAGCATTATTTCTTTCTAGTCGATAAGATAGGTGTCAGTGTACTGTTTGGCAATTCCATGTAGTTTTACTTTCCTCCGACACCTTCTGTTCAGGTTGGAGCACTATATAGGCTTTACCGCATGTTCGCTACTGAACCACACATATATACAGACATAAATTATCAATTTACATTCAATTTTCATTAAAAAGATATTGAATATATCAAGCTTACCACAATTCATGGAATAATACACAGTTACGTTGACTGGCACTGAATATAGCACAATTTCGATCTGCCGATGTCCCAGGCTTTTATTTAGAAAAATATGCACTGGTGCCAACGCACTGGTTCTGTAGTAAGTTTATTTGAACATGTGGTGGTGACCTGACGCCTCTGATTGACTATATTCGCGGGTCTAACCAATCGTGCCATGTTTACCCAACTTTTTGAAAAAAAGTACTCCTCCTCCCTTTTCCCCTGACAACAAAAGATAGTATTTATAGCCCGACTAATCGTGTTTAGCCTTACATTTATTGCGCTCCAATCAAATCGGATTTAACATGGAGACCCATTTCCCGTACAATGGTGGGTGAAAATCTGCCACTGAGCGATTCTGATTTTGGTGTTGTCTGACACCCTCACTATTTTCTTTTGGCTATAATTTGTCAATTCCTAGACTATTTGCGTAACACTCAACATATTATTTGTCAGCAAGTCCTAAGGAACCCAAATATACAAATTTAAATGGAGCCAATATGCATTTTCTTCTAGGATACTTTGGTTCTTCTTGGTGTTTAGTCGTCGTTGCTGTTACCACCTCCTCACTTCCAAACTACGAATTAGGGTGTCTGGGTACTGTCATGTTTTCAAACGTAAACCAGTATAATGTCATGTTTCCTAATAAGCGTTTTGTAAGTTTTTTAAAACCTAACTCTGGTATGGGTAGTTTTTTTTTTTATCACTGTCGATTTGAAAAAAAAAGCTAGTGCTTGTGGCCTTACACGCGTGCTGGTAATGTCATAATTATAATGTGTATCCTAATAAGCGAGACTGTGGTAGTATTGCCTGCGTTCCGGCTTTCAGCCCCTCCCTTTCTTTCTATCCTTAGTCCATCTGTCTTTCGTTTATCTGTCTTTCGTTTTAGGTAACTTAGTGTATAAAATGACATGAATGGAATTTTAAATCTAGGTCATCTTGCGTATCTCAAGGTTTTTCTTAGAAATGGAGTACACATTTTATTGTGTTGGGGAAACGCGTGTATGCCGCAGAAGGCTTTTACTATCAACGTGAAACGTTACAATTTGCAGACGAAGTAGAAAACAAGGGGAATTTCGAGTACAGTCATTGTGACAGCACTGTTCTTTACCATTCTTCTTTCCTTTTATTGAATTTATGTGTTAGGCTTTACATTTACCTGATAATTTATATATGTGGATTAGAATATTTCACGACATCTCCCCTCTTAAAACAGACATCTTATGTCAGTCCTTTATTCTATATACACATAGATAAATGTAAGTCAACTTGACTTTACTCTGCTGTTGTGCTATCATGGTTTTATGTAGTTGGGTCCATTCCGAGTAAGCACTACTCATGAAATCTGCCTCAGACCTCTACAACCAATAATATTTTTCGGTTATGTTACTGAACAGCCGCAAGTGTGACTGCTTGTCTTAATGCTGCTTCACAACGCGTATTCACCATTTCTCCTCTCTGAGTCTGCGCAATGACATGTCCAGAGAACATTAGATTTTCCTCAAAATGTACGTTATGACAAATTTTACATCCAACAATGGAATTTTACTGCTAGTAGCCTTTACTCAGATCCACCCTTGAGAAATATTTAGCTTTATTTAGTCTGGCAAACAACTGATTGGTATCCGGCAATGGATCCACCTGTCCTTCTGTAATAGCATTCAGTCTCCTGTAATCTATACAGAGTCTATGTTCTCCAGAGGGTTTTCTTAAGAGTACAACACCGGAACTATACGAAGATTCACTGTGTGAAATAATTCCTTCCTTCAACAAATAGTCTATCTCTTCCTTCAAAGCTTTCTCCTTAGCAAAAGGAATCGAATAGGGTTTCATACATACAGGTGTGGGATCTATCAGTTTCATATCATATTCCAATAAGTTTGTATGCCCTGGTCGGTCTGTTAACACCTCTGCATGATTATCTAGAACCTGTTGTACTCTCTCTTTCTGAGTTTTCGTTAAATGTGTACTGATTTTCACCTGTGCCGCTGTCTCACAGGGGTGTAATGGATATTCAAATGATGAAAGTGGTTCCTTTTTCATCTCCATGGCAATGGACAAGATCAACAAGTGTGTCTCTTCCTGATGTTCTCTTTCCAAATATTTCTTCAGGAGATTCACATGATAGATTTTTTCATTCCCCTTCTTATCTATCTTATAATTTGTTCTAGACACCTTCTCTAGAACTGTATATGGACCTTGCCATCCAATCTGTAACTTATTCTGACTACCGGGTAGAAGAAGTAGTACCTTCTCTCCCACAGCTAAATCTATGTCTTTAGCTTTCCTGTTATAATAGGCAGCATGTTTCTTCCTGGCTTGTTTCAAATTTTCATTGGCAAGTTTCCAGCCAGTTTTTAAACGAGTGGTCAGCTCATTCACATATTGGTATGAGGATGTAATATTTTCCTCTGCTTTTTCATCAGTCCACGTTCTTAACAGAGTTACATATGGACTTTTAAATTCGGAAACTTATTTCTCCTGGCACATGCCAGGTCCTTTCCACCCGAAGCTCTGTAGTGATGATTTTTATTCCCAGAATTATCATGCACAAAACGACCGCTACCAATTCTGTTCCTGGGGCTTTCTCCCCACTTAGAATTCTTGATGAGAGATTTCCTCTCTACATCTTCTTCCTCCAGTTTGTTTAAGTCCGATTGAGAGATTTTCGGCTTATCCTGGGGTAAGACATCTTTTTGCACTCTCCGCATAGTGGCCATTGTAAAACAGTTAAGTGAAGCTTGTCCGTGAAAAGGGGCTTCCCATTCCATTTGGTCCACTTTATTAAATTTATTTTTCCTTCTATTGTCAGGCCTACGGTTGCCCCATGGCGTGTCCAGGTCCTGATCAATGTTCCCACTTGTGGGTGTTCCCTCGTGTGCTATACTACACCTTTCTACAAAATTCTCAATGTCCTATCTTGCCTTGGGCCAATAATAATTGTGAGCCACCTTTTGGATGATGGTACCTATTTTCTCATGGTCCCCATCTGGTTTCACATGTAGGCTCCTTATTAATTCTGCCCTATATCTTTTAGGAAGTACCAGCTGTCCCTGACCTTTGGATCTAGCTCCAGTCTTCCTATACATCAACTTGTTTTTCATGTAAAAATCTCCCTTGCCTGGAGTTGTATGACAAGTTGACAATTTCCTGAAACAAGGCTTGAGGGTCTTATCCCCAGCCTGTGCCTTCCTCATCTCTTCTGGAGTGGTATCTATCCGAATATCCTCCTCCTTTCTTGAGGTCGACCTGACCTGAAGGGTGGCCATAACTATAGGGTTCCTTCTGCAACGGTCAGTGTCATGATTGTTCATCTTACAATTTTTACACCACCTTTTCCCTTGGTTGAAAGATTTTCTTTCATCATATTTCCTTTCATCGAATTGTGGGGTTTTATTTTTATTGTCATACCGTGGCCTATCAAATTGGTGCTTACCTTTGTTTTGATCTCTAGGATCAAATTTATTAAAGTTCTGTGGTGCCCTAAAATTATCTACCTGTTTCTTTTTATTACCTGATACCTCTGCCTGAGCTGCTTGATACCTTTCTGCAACATTTAGCAACTCACCCAGCCTCTCTGCACCTTGTTCCATGAGAAACTTTCTCAGGTCTGGAGCCATGGACTCTCTTAATTGTTCTATAAGGACCATTTCCTTAAGATCTTGGGTTTTCCCCAGAGAAGTCCATTTCTCCAAGTACGTCTCTAACCGTGCAGAGAACTGGTGATAGGTTTCACCTGACAGTAGTTTAGCATTCCTAAATTTTTTCCTATAAAATTCTGCGTTCTTTTCATATCTTAACAAAAGAGCCTGCTTTAGCATGTCATAATTTTCCTGATCACCTCTGCTCATTTTTGCAAAAACTTCATAAGCTGCCCCACGAAGGCCTTGAGATAACTTTAAGCTCCACCTTTCTCTCTCTAACCCATATGTGGTAGCTAATAGTTCATATCTATTTAGATAGCTCTCAATATCATCGTCTTTCTCAACAAAATGATCTAAATGAAAGTTCATAGCTGAGGTTGAGGCTCCCTGGCTAGCACCAGAGGTAAAGGGACTGGCACCATTTTCAGGAGCATGGCCTTGAAACTCAAGCTCCCTTAGTCGTAACTCATGTTCCCTTTGTAATCTCTTCTCCTCCTTTTCTGCTTCCCTCTCTGCAGTCTGTCTTCTTTCCTCGGCTTCCCTTTACTGCAGCCAATCTTTTGTCTTCTCTTTCTGCCTCCAATTTCTTAGCCTCAGCCTCAATCTGCAACCTCTTAGCCTCAGCCTCCAACCCTCTTTCGGCCTCTTTTTCTAATCTTCTTTCTTCCCGTTCAATATATTTGTCACATTCAGCAGTGACATAAGCAATCATAATTTGCCCGTCCATTCCTAACTCTTTCGCAGTCTGTACAGCAGCAGATCGAAATTTTGCCAAGTCGGCCATTGTCTAACATACAATTGTAAACAATTCAATCTTTCAATAATTATCTAAGGACATTACAGGCACTGAGAGCTCAACCTTATTTATTTCCACCCAAGGATACCTTTTAATTCTTTATTATTCCCAATATATATATAACAGGAGAAAGTTCAATGACTTCAAGTGTTTGTTTATCTTGTAAACGGTATGGGGAAAAGTTCACAGTTCCTATCAATTTAAACACTGTATTTTCCCTCTGGTTTATTATAAAGTCAAATTTTGAGGTGGGGGGGGTGGGGGGGGGGGCATAATGTTGAGCTCCTCTGGCCACATAGGCTTATCTTTCGTGATGGCGGCAGGAAAAGACTCCTCTGCTCGATAGCCTCCCTGTGTTCTGGAGACACCTCACTGGTCACAATCTGGACCCAGGAGTATGCTGTCAGCCTCTAGGTTCAGCAAAGCTCCGACCAGGTGCTGCTCAATAGCTTTAGGACCACGGTCCCTGAAACAAGAAGGTTGTACCTCCTACTTCATAACTAATTTATAATCTATTTACAGACTGAACACATTACATAACAAACACTGAGTTCAGAGCGGTAGGCCAACTGTCAGCTTCATCTGAAATAATTTACACCAGTATATTCCTCCCTAATGGTTACTACGCCTCTGCAATTCCAGCATTATTTCTTTCTAGTCGATAAGATAGGTGTCAGTGTACTGTTTGGCAATTCCATGTAGTTTTACTTTCCTCCGACACCTTCTGTTCAGGTTGGAGCATTATATAGGCTTTACCGCATGTTCGCTACTGAACCAAACATATATACAGACATAATTATCAATTTACATTCAATTTTCATTAAAAAGATATTGAATATATCAAGCTTACGACAATTCATGGAATAATACACAGTTACGTTGACTGGCACTGAATATAGCACAATTTCGATCTGCCGATGTCCCAGGCTTTTATTTAGAAAAATATGCACTGGTGCCCAACGCACTGGTTCTGTAGTAAGTTTATTTGAACATGTGGTGGTGACCTGACGCCTCTGATTGACTATATTCGCGGGTCTAACCAATCGTGCCATGTTTACCCAATCGTTTGAAAAAAAGTACTCCTACTCCCGTTTCCCCTGACAACAAAAGATAGTATTTATAGCCCGACTAATCGTGTTTAGCCTTACATTTATTGCGCTCCAATCAAATCGGATTTAACATGGAGACCCATTTCCCGTACAATGGTGGGGTGAAAATCTGCCACTGAGCGATTCTGAATTTGGTGTTGTCTGATACCCTCACTATTTTCTTTTGGCTATAATTTGTCAATTCCTAGACTATTTGCGTAACACTCAACATATTATTTGTCAGCAAGTCCTAAGGAACCCAAATATATATATATTTAATGGAGCCAATATGCATTTTCTTCTAGGATAGTCGTGCTGTTACCACCTCCTCACTTCCAAACTTTAGGGTGTCTGGGTACTGTCATGTTTTCAAACGTAAACCAGTATAATGTCATGTTTCCTAATAAGCGTTTTGTAAGTTTTTAAAACCTAACTCTGGTATGGGTAGTGTTTTTTATCACTGTCGATTTGAAAAAAGCTAGTGCTTGTGGCCTTACACGCGTGATGGTAATAATTGTGTATCGCGAGACTGTGTTAGTATTGCCTGCGTTCCGGCTTTCAGCCTCTCCCTTTCTTTCTATCTTTAGTCCATCTGTCTTTCGTTTTAGGTAACTTAGTGTATAAAATGACATGAATGGAATTTTAAATCTAGGTCATCTTGCGTATCTCAAGGTTTTTCTTAGAAATGGAGTACACATTTTATTGTGTTGGGGAAACGCGTGTATGCCGCAGAAGGCTTTTACTATCAACGTGAAACGTTACAATTTGCAGACGAAGTAGAAAACAAGGGGAATTTCGAGTACAGTCATTGTGACAGCACTGTTCTTTACCATTCTTCTTTCCTTTTATTGAATTTATGTGTTAGGCTTTACATTTACCTGATAATTTATATATGTGGATTAGAATATTTCACGACAATAGTAAAAGCCTACTGCTTCAATACCCGCTTTCTACGATAAAACGGGTACTGCCTTTCTAAGAAAAACCTTGAGATACGCAAGCTGACCTATATTTAATATTCCATTCATGTCATTTTATACACTAAGTTACCATAAACGAAAGACAGATGGACTAAGGATAGAAAGAAAGGGAGGGGCTGAAAGCCGGAACGCAGGCAATACTACCACAGTCTCGCGATACACAATTAATGCCACCCCTAACACGCGTGTAAGGCCACAAGCACTAGCTTTTTTCAAATCGACAGTGATAAAAAACACTACCCATACGAGAGTTAGGTTTTAAAAAACTTACAAAACGCTTATTAGGAAACATGACATTCTACTGTTTTATGTCTAAAATCCTGACATTAGTCTGACAGTACAGCAGGACAGGTGGCGGTTCTAAACATAAAAAATAAAAAAAAACTACACGACTATCCTGGAAAATACATATTTTGAACGCAGACCCTTAGCCCCATTAAAATTATATATTCGGGTACTTTAGGACTTGCTGACAAAGAATATGTTAAAGGTTACACAAATAGTCTAGGAATTACCAAATTATAGCCAAAATAAAATGGTGGTGCTGTCAGACAACCCCAAAATCAGAATCGCTCAGTGGCAGATTTTAAAACCACCATTGTACGGGAAAGAGGTCCCCATGTTAAATCCTATTTGATTGGATAGAAGTAAATGTAAGGCTAAACACGATTAGTCGGGCTATAAATACTATCTTTTATTGTTAGGGGAGACGGAAGGAAGGGTACTTTTTTTTGAAAAGCTGTGTAAACATGGCACGATTGGTTAGACCCGCCAATATAGTCAATCAGAGGCGTCAGGTCAGCACCACATTTGCAAATAAACTTACTAAAGAACCAGTGCGTTGAGCGCCAGTGCATATTTTTCTAAATAAAAGCCTGGGACATCGGCAGATCGAAATTGTGCTATATTCATTGCCAGTCAACGTAACTGTGTATTATTCCATGAATTGTGGTAAGCTTGAAATATTTGATATCTTTTTAATGAAAATTGAATGTAAATTGATAATTTATGTCTGTATATATGTGTGGTTCAGTAGCGAACATGAGGTAAAGCCTATATAGTGCTCCAACCTGAACAGAAGATGTCGGAGGAAAGTAAAACTACATGGAATTGCCAAACAGTACACTGACACCTATCTTATTGACTAGAAAGAAATCATGCTGGAATTGCAGAGGCGTAGTAACCATTAGGGAGGAGTATACTGGTGAAAATTGTTTCAGATGAAGATAGCAGTTGGCCTACCGCTCTGAACTCAGTGTTTGTTATGTATTGTGTTCAGTCTGGAAATTTATTATAAATTAGTTCTGAAATAGGAGGTACAACCTTCTTGTTTCAGGGACCGTGGTCCTAAAGTTATTGAGCAGCACCTGGTCTGAGCTTTGCTGAACCTAGAGGCTGACAGCATACTCCTGGGTCCAGATAGTGACCAGTGAGGTGTCTCCAGAACACAGGGAGGCTATCGAGCAGAGGAGTCTTTTCCTGCCGCCATCACGAAAGATAAGCGTCTGTGGCCAGAGGAGCTCAACATTATGCCCCCCCCCCCCTCCAAATCTGACTTTATAATAAAACAGAGGGAAAATACAGTGTTTAAATTGATAGGAACTGTGAACTTTTCCCCATACTATTTCCAAGATAAACAAACACTTGAAGTCATGATGACAAATAACAACATAGCTTGAAAAAACAAAACCAGTATTACCTCATATTACTACTACACAACTGACACACATAGGATAATATTAATAAAATATGTCACTACAAGGTTCATATTGATAAATTATGTACATATAAATTGTAATTACAATTGATTGTGATTCCTGGTTCACTTTGTAGTTGAATCAGGACATATATATTAGTGAAAGTAATTAATACATATTTATATTTGAAACTTTACCAGTGCCTCATTTAAGATAGTCTTATAGAGTGTTAAATGTGTGTGAGTGTCACAGTGTTGTCAAGTGTGGTGGAATAAATTAAATTGTTTATCTGTCTGTTGTTGTTGTGACTTACACTTCATCATATACATACCCTAGACATTTAACGTAGTCATCACAATATTCCAGAATAATTCTGACTGAGGTATAATGTGGTAGCAAGTAAGGTTATCTGTAAAACACTACACCTATTAGATACAGATACCTTCACAGCTGATCTCAGTCAGTACACTAAGTCCCCTATAAATATTTATAACATCCCACTTTACCACATATATTGGGGTCTCGCTCCCGGGATATTGAACTTTCTCCTATTATATATATTGGGAATAATAAAGAATTAAAAGGTATCCTTGGGTGGAAATAAATAAGGTTGAGCTCTCAGTGCCTGTAGTGTCCTTAGATAATTATTGAAAGATTGAATTGTTTACATTTGCATGTTAGACAATGGCCGACTTGGCAAAATTTCGATCTGCTGCTGTACAGACTGCAAAAGAGTTAGGAATGGACGGGCAAATTATGATTGCTTATGTCACTGCTGAATGTGACAAATATATTGAACGGGAAGAAAGAAGATTAGAAAAAGAGGCCGAAAGAAAGTTAGAGGCTGAGACTAAGAGGTTGCAAATTGAGGCTGAGGCTAAAAGGTTGCAGATTGAGGCTGACAAAGAGGCTAAAGCATTGGAGGCAGATAAGGAGATTAAAAGGCTCCAATTAGAAGAACAAAAGGCAGAAAGAGAGGAAAGAAGATTGGCTGCAGAGAGGGAAGCAGAAAAGGAGGAGAAGAGATTACAAAGGGAACATGAGTTACGACTAAGGGAGTTTGAGTTTTAGGGCCATGCTCCTGAAAATGGTGCCAGTCCCTTTGCCTCTGATGCCACTGCTAGTCAGGGAGCCTCAACCTCAGCTATGAACTTTCATTTAGATCATTTTGTTGAGAAAGACGATGATATTGAGAGCTATCTAAATAGATATGAACTATTAGCTACCACATATGGGTTAGAGAGAGAAAGGTGGAGCTTAAAGTTATCTCAAGGTCTTCGTGGGGCAGCTTATGAAGTTTTTGCCAAAATGAGCAGAGGTGATCAGGAAAATTATGACATGCTAAAGCAGGCTCTTTTGTTAAGATATGAAAAGAACGCAGAATTTTATAGGAAAAAATTTAGGAATGCTAAACTACTGTCAGGTGAAACCTATCACCAGTTCTCTGCACGAATAGAGACATACTTGGAGAAATGGACTTCTCTGGGGAAAACCCAAGATCTTAAGGAAATGATCCTTATAGAACAATTAAGAGAGTCCATGGCTCCAGACCTGAGAAAGTTTCTCATGGAACAAGGTGCAGAGAGGCTGGGTGAGTTGCTAAATGTTGCAGAAAGGTATCAAGCGGCTCAGGCAGAGGTATCAGGTAACAAAAAGAAACAGGTGGAAAATTTTAGGGCACCACAGAACTTTAATAAATTTGATCCTAGAGATCAAAACAAAGGTAAGCACCAATTTGATAGGCCACGGTATGACAATAAAAATAAAACCCCACAATTCGATGAAATGAAATATGATGAAAGAAAATCTTTCAACCAAGGGAAAAGGTGGTGTAAAAATTGTAAGATGAACAATCATGACACTGACCGTTGCAGAAGGAACCCTATAGTTATGGCCACCCTTCAGGTCAGGTCGACCTCAAGACAGGAGGAGGATATTCTGTTAGATACCACTCCAGAAGAGATGAGGAAGGCACAGGCTGGGATAAGACCCTCAAGCCTTGTTTCAGGAAATTGTCAACTTGTCATACAACTCCAGGCAAGGGAGAGTTTTATATAGCTGGTCCTTCCCACTTCATATAGGACTAAAGTGTTGGAACTAGGGCATGCGATTCCCTTCAGTGGTCATATGGGGATCAGCGCAACAGCACAGCGTATAGCTTGTCACTATTTCTGGCCAGGGATAACTGAAGATATCAAACGATATGTAAAATCCTGTCCAGAGTGCCAACGAGTAGCACCTAAACATTGGACTGCACCAGCAACTCTGGGGGAAATGCCCATAGTGGGAACACCCTTTGAGAGAGTTGCTGTGGATCTTGTGGGACCTCTCACCCGAACCAAGAGAAGGAACAGCTACATTCTGACTCTGGTGGACACTTGTTCTATGTGGGGAGAGGCGGTAGCCCTGTCATCGATTGATTCTAACATGTGGCAGAGGCATTGCTCACAATTTTCACAAGGTTAGGCTTTCCCAATCAAATCTTGACTGATAATGGCTCTCAGTTCAAGGGGAAACTAACTGAAGAAGTTTTCAGGATCTTCCAGGCCAAACACTTCCATTGTAGTGTGTACCCACCTGCCCAAGGGAACCCGGCCCAAGTGGAAAGATGTTTAATGGCACGATTTGATGTCAATCCATGAGAGGGAGTGTGGCACACTCGAAAAACCAGATACGTGGGTCCAGGTACCTGTCAACGACCGTGCCCTCTTTGCTTATCGGGAGGTACCCCATAGTTCAACCGGTATGGCCCCGGCAACATTATTGTTTGGACGGCCAATAAAAGGTCCACTTGAAGCGCTGTTAAGAACGTGGACTGATGAAAAGGCAGAGGAAAATATTACATCCTCATACCAATATGTGAATGAGCTGACTGTCACAAAATTAACCGTGATACAACGTTAAAATATCTCAAATGATACAACGTAGGGATAAAAACTAATGCGTAAGCTGCTAGAATACATGATCGCCCACGCCGCGGGTCATCACCCGCCATGGAAATTAAATTGTTAGACTTGAAGGCAAAACGGAACGGGATGAGAAAGGAGATCAAAAGGAAAAATCTGACTGAACGCGTGCTTGAAACTAGCCAATGCTAAAAGGCACAAGTGGTGGGGTAAAGGAGGAAAAAGTCACGTCCCCAAGTTGTTAGACATAAAGTAAAGTAAATCAACGACAAAAGTGGACCTTGGATATTATACGCACAGTCATTTCTTGGACGCTTTTAATTGCTGATAACTTCGTTCCTTTATTTGAATGCAGTGATGAGCGCATACCAAGAACAATCGCTAGAGAAATTATTTTGAAAACCCAGTACTTTTCTTAATAATCATAGGTTAGGAATATAAAAAACCCTAGCTGGCCGGGATGGCCCATCATGAGCATGCAGTGAAATTAATATGCTTTCATTTATCCATGACGGTGACAGCTAAAAGAAAGAATATTGACAAAAGACTGTGTTGTTCATAGATCAGCGAACGTCTGCATTGAGATAAAACATGTCACACTAATTTCAAAAAATTGTGGCCTAGAAGACGCAAGTGCTAAAATCTAGTTGGAATGAAGAGACGGGTTGTAGGTATGGTAGGAATTGTGGCTAAAAATAACTTTAAAAGGTCAAAATTGTGTAGGGGAAGGCAGGGTTGGTTCAAAAAACAAGTGTGTTTTTTTGTGAAACGCAAGTAGAGACGGACGGACCAACAGACAATAAGGCATACTTGACTGAGGTATGACTGAAATGACTTATTGGTAGGATATTGAATTTGAAAAAGAAAAGCAGGCAGTGATTGGCCCTAGATGATTTATATACCATCGAGCTCTCAGGGGACGCGCATTTTGTGCCATTTCATTATAAGTTGTCCTTGTAGACACAGTGAATTATTAAGTGGTGTAATTCCCAGAAGCTATTGAAATATTTAGAGGGACGCCAACATAAGGCCATCAGCTCAGCTGAGAATTTGCTAGCATTTATTTATAACTGTGTGTACTATAGTTCAAATTTTCTGTGTAAAAGGACGAACTGAAATTATATTTCTTTGTACATTTGTAATAATTTGGTTTTAAAAATGTTTCGAGTAATTTTTGATACTGCAATGAAGCATAATCTGTCCCTTACTAAACAAGTAAAGGATTCGCTTCTAGACCCCGCCCGCCCGCAGTTCAGGTCTTAGAGAACAAATAAAATACATAAACCTCCATCAAGGATTAGGAATGACAGATCAAGTGGTTGAGATCAGTGAACATAATCACCTATTCGCTATTCTATGTCATTGTGAATCTAATGAACATATTTCCGAATACGTAGTCTGGGAGAACTTAGCCTATTTGTAAAACCCAACTTGGTATAATATGTGATTTTGGTTAAGGTTCAGAAAGATTCTGACCCGGTCTATGTGGTGTGTTGTAAGATTGTATGTATGTTGTGACCTAGAAATGTTAG